>CAUYUJ010003224.1:347500-460000 GCA_963575745.1 Prorocentrum cordatum
CGAGAACTGGTTTTACTATTGCGACGCCGCGCGCGACCAGGCCAAGAAGGATCGGGGGAAAGAGGACCAGGAGGCGGCGAACACGTCGGAGGAGGAGGAGGAGGCCTTCCGCAGCACCAGTAAAAATGTGCGCTTCGCCGGCAGAGGGGCGCGTGGGCGCCGCACCCAGCGCGACACCCGCCGCACAAAGGAGCAGCCACTGGGAGGGGAGTGTCCAGGATTAAAGGCGGTGGAGGACCCACGAACTAAAGGCCTATTGCAAGGCCAGCGCGCATCTGACCCTCGACGGGGGCACGTTTCGTCTTGGGAGCGATTCCTACCTCCACCTCCCCCTCTGATCGTCGCCGTGCGTAGTCTTCCTTCTTCTCGGCACGGGCAAACTAAGCCCTCAAGGGCACCGATTCCCGCGTGCTGGCTTTCTGCATCGGAGTTGCGGGCGTAGTGGGTGTTGTGGCGGGGAGAAGCTCGCAGAGCACTCATCCCTCACAGGTTCAGCCGGGCGAAACCCTTCTTTTGCCATTCTGCAGTGCACTTCACCAGACCGTTCCACGCGAGCACCGCGAAGTGATGCCTGCTGCGGATTCGGCTCTGGTCATCCCTAGGCAAACGGCCGCGTCCATTACCAATCGCAGTGCCCTCGAGGATCAGTGCTTCCACCCTCGCCCTCCACTGTTTCACGCGCCTTCCCCAACTTCCCTTACCCGCCTTTTCTCAGCAGCTCGTCGCTCCAGCTGCAAACCACAACTGAGTGGGGGTACCATCAGGACGCTGGGGTGGACGACGCCAGAGGAGTCAGTGCAGCTTCGACCGACCACAGTCGAAGGCCCTCCTGTTAGCCACTGAACACTGCGGCCAGCGCAGGGAGCAGACTACCTCGCCCCACCTCTGTCCTCTGTTGATACCATTTCCCCTCTCCACGCCCTTCGCTCAGAATGTTTCAGCGGGGTGTCCCGGAACATTGTGAGAGCATTTGCTCCAGTCGCACCAGGGCCGCCTATGCCAGTTGTTCGTTTTCCTCACAAGGCGGCCAGCATGCGCGTGCCAACGACCAGAACCAGCGCCGCAGAAAGCGGTTCCGAGGAACCGCAAGGCGCCCTCCCTGCCTTCGCCTGCCCTTTTTCTCTCACCTGCCGCCTTCCCTGCCCTTTGCCTGCGCCTGCACCTTGACTGCCCCGCCCGCTGAGTCAATTAGGTGTCGTGCTTACAGTCGGGGCGCTGAAGAAGGAACCCTTTGCGTTGGGGAGGGGCTCGGTGTTCCTTGATTGTTTCAAAAAGTGCTTAGGGTTTTCCTGAGGTTTTCCATTGGAAATCGAGGTTCAACTTATGGGAAAAGGGGCCTCGTTCTTTATCTGGGGTTCCTTAGGTCAACGCCTCGACTGTACCTCGCGAAGAATTCGAGGAGAGCACGGGGGTCCTGGAAACCGGGGAGACTCCAGGGCGGGCCGGCAAGACACTGGGTAGCAGCCCTGGAAGATTCTGCCGCAGCCTCCACACTTGGCATCGCTCGGACGTGAGCTTTTTTCCTTCGGCGAGGACCATCTAGGAACATCCTTTTTCTCATTTGGCGAAAGAGCCACGCACGAAGCCAACAACAAAAAATCACAGGGAATGGACGTCCGAGCGCTGGCCAGAACAGACCACAGTCGAAGGCCCTGTTTCGGGGGAGCGTAAGACCCGGGTTTGCCAGGACTCGGGTTCGCCATCGTTTTTTGACGACCGCGCCTCGGATTTTGACGAGGAGGAGTTTCGTGGGATGTCTGCAGCGGGAGGCCTCGTCAAAATGCAGGCTCGGCCTCGTCATTTTTGTTGACGACCTCGTCGGGCCAACCCGAGTCCCCCGTACCCGGGTCTTACGTCTCCCCGACTGTTGCGGCCAGCGCGTGGAGCAAGGGGAGGCTGGGGGCGTTGGAGGACAGGGCCGGGGAGGCTCACGGCGTGGCTGCACGAGCGCAAGCTGTATGAGCGAGGCCGCTGGGCCGCCGATGCAGCCGAAGCTCCTGCGGCGGCGCCGGCTGTGTTCGACGGCCCTCTCCCTCCCCTCCTCCGCTGTGCCAGCGGTTCCCCCTGGCTCCTCCTCCCTTCTTTCCTCGTCCTCCTCCGCCTCCTCCTTCGCCTCTTCTTTTTTCTCTCTCGTCCTCCTGTGGCTCCCCGTCGTGTCGCCCCTCCTTCGGGCTCCTCCTCCAGGGGCAGCCCCCCTTGTGGTTGGCGGGCGACTTTTTCAACACCGGCTAAGCCCTCGGGGGCTGAGTTGGGTGTGGCAGCGTGCGGAGCACTCTCATGCCGTCTGGAATCAGGAAGCAGCAGGAAGAAGGGGGGGGATGAGGAGGAGCAGCGTGATCAAGCAAAACGCAATACATTCGCCGAGCCAAACCACAATACCAAGACCAAGCGCGAAAATGATTGGCAGAGTTCCGACGTTTGCATGTAGTGGGCGGTCCGTGCAGAACGCCTCGCAACGTCGCGCCGCCAGGAAAGCGAAGCGCCTGAGAGGTGGATCCTGAGTCTCTGGAGCTTCTGTAGGCTCCCTGATTGCTTCGAATTTGCCTCTTGTGGGCGTTCAGCATTGGCGAACTGCCCATTCAGCGAAACGAAGCTAAGAGGATGATCAGGAGGAGGATCAGGAGGAAGAAGGGGAAGGGCGGGGGACAAGGAGGAGCGACGATGATGCTGATGCTGCTGATGATGATGGTGCTGTTGATGATGCTGACTGTGATCACCATAGTGTTGGTAATAATGGTGGTGATGCTGACAATGCTGATGCTGATGATACTTATGATGGAGGTCGTGATGATGATGGTGATGGTGATGTTGATAGCGTGATGATGATGATGGCGATGATGATGATGATGATGATGATGATGATGATGATGATGATGATGATGATGATGATGATGATGCGGATGACGACGCTGATGACGACGATGATGCTGCTGACGATGATAGTGATGACGATACTGGTGATGATGACGATGATGATGATGATGATGACAATGATGATGATGATGATGATGATGATGATGATGATGATGATGGTGATGGTGATGGTGATGGTGATGATGATCATGATGATGCTGCTATGATGATACTGATGATGGCGATGGTGCTGCTGCTGATGATGATGATGGTGGTGATGGTGATGGTGATGGTGATGGTGATGATGGTGATGAGGGTATTGTCGTTGTCGTTGCCGTTGTTGATGGTGTTGTTGATGACGTTGTTCTTGGCGTTGTGGTTGCTGTACCTGCTGCTGTTGTTGCTGCTGGTGTTGTCATCGTCGTCGTTGTTGCTGTTGATGGTGTTGTTGTTGCTGCTATGGTTGGTGCTGTTGCTGTTGTTGCTGTTGCTGTTGCTGTTGCTGTTGCTGTTGCTACTGCTGGTGGGCAGGAGGCGGTTGATGATGATGATGATGATGATGATGAGGAGGAGGAGGAGGAGGAGGAGGAGGCGGAGGATGATGAGGGAATTAGGGAGGAGGGAGGGAGGATGGTGGGAGGGAGGGAGGGAGGGAGGGAGGGAGGACGGAGCGAGGATGAGGGAGGAGGAGGATGATGATGAGGAGGAGGAGGAGGAGGACATTGACATTCGCTTCGGGGCTGCACTAAAACTCATGCGCGTTCCTCGGACAGCAACTGACCCCCAGTCCATGCCTGGGGCGTTGCCAGTTCCGATTCGGCGCCAAGAATCCTACCCCAGGAGGAGGAGAGGAGGAGAAGGACATGCATGAAACAGAACTAGCCCGGGTTAAACGCTGCCCACCTTCTAATGGGCCGTTCCCAAGCCAGAACGGAATCAACGCAGAACTTCCCCAGAACGGGGCGGAGAATCCCATCCCACCCACCAATTACCCCCACCCCAGACACGAGCAATCCCTGAACGCCAACTTGCAGGTTCGGACTTTCGGGCATGGTGAGACCATGGCAAGACCCGCCAGGGAAGGCCACTTGCTTTCGCCTGCGACCTGGCTGCCAATTCCTTGAACTGTCTGGAGGGAGGAAGGAGGGAGGGGGGAAGACTGAAGGACCAAGGGAAGGGGAAGGATATCAAAACTGCAATGCACTGGGGTAACTTTCTTCCCACATACGAATGGGAGGACCCCTAGCAAAGCGAGACCTACCATCCCCCAAAAGGGTTGGAGAAAATACTAGGGGATTACTTCGCCAGACTTTCCTGGACCCCTGAAAAATAAGAATAAACTGGGCTGAATTACAGCTGCCATACTAGCGCATGACAAGACACTGCAAGTAAGCTACCTGTTTCAACAGTACTGCCGATCTTGCCAAAGGATACAAGACGTGTGAAGGTTAAAGGACGCTGGGTAGCTGACGAATGTCCAACCCAAACGCAGCGCTGACCAACACAAAAGAAGGATTCTACCAGAAACCTGTAGCCAAAGAAACTTTGCTCACTAAGCCATTACTCAAGTTGCCTATTTTGCCCAAGATGCAATACAAATTCTGCCGCTGACATGAAAGTTGGGTACTACCAACAACATTGAACTCCAGTTACTTTGAAGAAGTGGAGTCTGAGCTGGATCTGCTCCTCTGAGGAACAGGCGCACTGCCTGAAGCTGTGTTTTGATTCTTAGCACGATTGGGTTTTTCCTGGGGTGTCTCCAGCTTCTGCTGGAGGTGCTTGATCTTGATATCCTGGAGACCACACTTGGGCCCCAGAAGTCTAGAATTGGACGGGGCAGATTCACTGGAAGGGGCGGCATCGCTGTGCCCAACCTTTGCACGCTTACTAGCGTGCTCTGGGGAAGTCGAACGAAGACTGTCGACATGTTTTATACTGGCAGAAGGTGAATCGGACTCGCTACCGCTGTCTTAAACAACTGGAAGTTTGTCTTCCTTTCTTGGTGATCTGAACCTTTCCCTTAGGCTCCACGCTGAATTTCTCGTATACTGCCAAATAAAGATACTGTTCTTGCCCTTTGTACTTGTCCAAGAAATAATCAAACTTATCCAGCATCTGAGGCTCGTACTGCTGGAAGACATCCGAGATCGATTGCTTGAACTGATGCCTGACTTTGAAATCCTGGCCCTGCTCTCTGTCGGCTTCTACCTGACCAGCGGCCTTTTCTTTGGGATTGGACTTCACTGCCACAAGAGGCGGCGGTGGTGGCTGCGCCTTCTCACTGTCGGCTTCTACCTGAACAGTGGGCTTATGTTTGGACTGAAACTTCTCCCTGCCAGCTGCTACCTCAGCATTGGGCCTTTCTGTGCTCCCAGACTTCGCTGCTGACG
Source organism: Prorocentrum cordatum (assembly GCA_963575745.1). Lineage (NCBI taxonomy): Eukaryota > Dinophyceae > Prorocentrales > Prorocentraceae > Prorocentrum > Prorocentrum cordatum. Next base: position 352,744 of record CAUYUJ010003224.1, read on the forward strand.
GTGGTGGCGGAGGTGGCGGGAGTGGTTGGGAACTCTTCCCATGCCAGGGGAGACCGCACTTACATAACGGCTGAGAAGCAATTCTATTAGGCCAGATCCAACAGTCTGGTCTGCCGCGCGGGAAAAGCAACTTAGAATGCGAAACAACTGGAGCTCCTACTCCTTCTTTGCGAACCCAGGGCGTCCTGGAAGACATGGCGGCAACTGCGGCGTGTGGGCGTAGGAGGAAAAGGGGGGGAGGCTGCTCCTGCCCAGCTGGCTGGAGCGGTGGCAACTTGAGCCAAAATGGCTACGGGGGAGGAGGAGGAGGAGGAGGAGGAGGAGGAGGAGGAGGAGGATGATGCGGGAGGGAGGGAGGAGGAGGACGAAGGGAGGAGGCGGAGGAGGAGGCGAGGAGGAGGATGGAGGAGGAGGGGAGGAGGAGGAGGAGGAGGAGCGAGGAGGAGGAAGGGGAGGATGAGGAGAAGGAGGAGGAGGGAGGAGGAGGAGGAGGAGGAGAAGGAGAGGGAGATGGAGAGGGAGAGGAAAGGGAGAGGGAGACGAGAGGGGAGGGAGAGGAAGAGGGAGAGGGAGAGGGAGAGGGAGAGGGGAGAGTCAGGAGGAGGAGAAGGAGGAGGAGGAGGAGGAGAGGAGGATGAGAGGGAGGAGGAGGAGGAGGAGGGAGGAGGAGGAGGAGGAGGAGGAGGAGTGGGAGGAGGGAGGAGGCGGAGGAGGAGGAGGAGGAGGAGGTGGAGGAGGAGGAGGAGGAGGAGGAGGAGGAGGAGGAGGGAGGAGGAGGAGGGAGGAGGGAGGAGGGAGGAGGGAGGAGGAGGGAGGAGGGAGGAGGGAAGGGAGGAGGAGGAGGGAGGAGGGAGGAGTGGGAGGAGGAGGGAGGAGGGAGGAGGGAGGAGGGAGGATGGAGGGAGGAGGGGAGGGAGGAGGAGGAGGAGGAGGGGGAGGAGGGAGGAGGGAGGAGGAGGGAGAGGGAGGAGGAAGAGGTGGAGGAGGAGGAGGAGGAGGAGGAGGGGAGGAGGAGAAGGAGGGGAGGGAGGAGGAGAGGGAGGAGGAGGAGGAGGAGCGCGGAGGAGGAGGATTGTCTCGGATGTATCCTTAGTCAGCGGGTCGTGCACTCGCACCTCAGCCCGTAGGGGGGCGGGGTCTGGCCGATGCGGGTGTCCGCCGCGCAGACTAAAGCTGGGGGATGACGGATAGCCACGATACTCAGGTGCTTAGTGAGGAACACCCGTCGATGTTCCACCTCTTTATCGATTTCGCTGGCCGCCACCCCCTCCTCACCCCATGCCCCAAAGTGATCCTGTCGAATCGGGGTTCCTACGGGGTGGCATCCCATATTGGGGGAGCGAACTTGCCGCAGCAGTGGTCCGCAATTTGACTCCTGGCGTGCACTGCCCAGCGGTTCCCCTCCGGGGAGGAAGCGGATCCCAAGGTGGGCCCGATTGCTTCCCCGCCGCTGAATTCAGGGGCTCTTGCACTTAGTGCAGGGACCCTGGCAGGTCGGGCAGAACTGGGAGCTTTAGCCCCAGCGTAGGTGTGGCAAAGCGGCAGGGGCCCCAGCCCATGCAGGCAGCCTGCGATGCTTGCGTGCTGAGTGCCACTTCGGGGGGGACCCCCCTGTGAAGATGGCTGCCTCTCTGCACATACTAGCACCTGTGCCGCGCGATAGCGGCACAAACGGGGCGTCGCCCCATCGGGGTGACTTCCCCCTGCGAGGTTGGATGCCGTGAGCGTTCCAGTCGCATGTTGATGCCAGTGGCCCGCGTAACGGTCTGGACGGCCGTAGTTTTTAGCAAGACCGCGAAAACGACATGAAACCGGCTTGCTGGGTTGCCATCCCCGCTTGGCGATGGCCCCAGGATGCCACAACAAAGTGTGGCCCTTTTTCCTCTGCTTGGTCAGGGCAGCAGGACGAGTGGCAGCAGAAGCATGGTAGAGTTAGCGTCCAATTGTACATCGTAATCCCACTAGTTTGGTTACTACCTGTATGGCTGGCTAGCTGATCCGGTCGAATCAGCGGGCCGGGGGCTACCGCGAACTTGCTACGCAGTGGTCCGTAGTCCCTGGCCCTAACAACCTTGCTGCCCGTTTTTGGGGGCTGCCAGCCCGTCGGCTTTCAAAGGGCTCTGACCTACAAGCAACCGCAACCTCAACAGCAAGCGGTTGCATTCGAGACGGGATTTATTCCTCACCTCACGCTCGCACTCCAGTGCCGGGTCAGAAGAACGACACGCTCAGGGAGCTCAGGAGAGTGTTCTCCTAAGCAGTGGCGGGAAATCGCCCGCGCACCGACTCCGTGACATTTGTGTTGTCGTGCATGGCTGAATGGTGTTAGACACGGCCTAGCAAGGCCTTGCCCTGGAGCCCGAAAACGGGCAGGAAGCGCAATTATCTTTACACCCCGTGCTTCGACTAGGGACCGCCAGCGGTCCGCGACAGCCAGTTCCCCCGTTTTTGGGGGATGCCAGCCCGTCGGCTTTCGATGGGCTCTGACCTACAAGCAACCGCAACCTCAACAGCAAGCGGTTGCATTCGAGACGGGATTTATTCCTCACCTCACGCTCGCACTCCAGTGCCGGGTCAGAAGAACGACACGCTCAGGGAGCTCAGGAGAGTGTTCTCCTAAGCAGTGGCGGGAAATCGCCCGCGCACCGACTCCGTGACATTTGTGTTGTCGTGCATGGCGGGCAAACGGGAACAACATAAGATTGACATCCCCATTTTCGGTGTACCGGCCTATCCGTGGTTTTAAGCTCTGCTATGCCCGATCGTGCTTCACATACTCGCGCACTGACTCGAGAGCTGCAACAGCGGCAGGCGGATATAGCGATGTGCATGACGATGGCTGCGCGCGCGGCAGCTGGCAGGCTGATCCAGTCGAATCAGCGGGTCGGGGGCTACTGTGAACTTGCTACGCAGTGGTCCTTAGTCCCCGACCCTTTAGGCAATGTGCGTGAGGTGGCAGCATACTGAATGGGAAGCTGATCCGGGCGAATCAGCGGGCCAGGGGCTACCGCGAACTTGCTGTGCAGTGGTCCGTAGTCCCCGACCCGTAGGCTAAGCAGCGGCAAGCAGTGAGCATGGTACACAGACTGGCCACCTGCGTGGTGGTTGCTGCAGTGAGCTGCTCAACTACGTGTGACCTGGTCGCTCCTGTCGAAACGACCGGCTGTGTTACATGCGAACTTCGTGAGTCCGTAGCTCTTTGCCTCCATAACCCAAACTCTGATCCCGATCATCGGAAGAATCCTCTTGGTTTTCGCTAAAAACGTACAATGAATGGCTTTGTGTTGTCGTGCATGGCGGGCAAACGGAACAACTTAATGTGCTGACATCCCTTTTCGGTGTACCGGCCTACCCGTGGTTTTAGGCTCTGCTATGCCCGATCGTGCTTCACATACTCGCGCACTGACTCGAGAGCTGCAACAGCGGCAGGCGGATATAGCGATGTGCATGACGATGGCTGCGCGAGCGGCAGCTGCGCAGGCTGATCCAGTCGAAATCAGCGGGTCGGGGGTACTGTGAAACTTGCATGCAGTGGGTCCTTAGTCCCGACCCTTTAGGCAATGTGCGTAGGTGGCAGCATACTGGAATGGGAAGCTGATCTGGGCGAATCAGCGGGCAAGGGGTACCGGCGAACTTGCTGTGCAGTTGTCCGTTAGTCCCCGACCGTAGGCTCAGCAGGCGAAGCATGTGAGCATGCGTTACACCAGACTGGCCACCGGCGTGGTGGTTTGCTTGCAGCGAGCTGCTCAACTACGTGTGACCTGGTCGCTCCTGTCGAAACGACCGGCTGTGTTACATGCGAACTTCGTGAGTCCGTAGCTCTTTGCCTCCATAACCCAAACTCTGATCCCGATCATCGGAAGAATCCTCTTGGTTTTCGCTAAAACGCACAATGAATGGCTTTGCGTTGTCGTGCGTGGCGGGCAAACGGGAACAACATAAGATTGACATCCCCATTTTCGGTGTACCGGCCTACCCGTGGTTTTAGGCTCTGCTATGCCCGATCGTGCTTCACATACTTGCGCACTGACTCGAGAGCTGCAGCAGCGGCAGGCGGATATAGCGATGTGCATGACGATGGCTGCGCGCGCGGCAGCTGGCAGGCTGATCCAGTCGAATCAGCGGGTCGGGGGCTACTCTGAACTTGCTACGCAGTGGTCCTTAGTCCCCGACCCTTTTTAGGCAATGTGCGGGAGGTGGCAGCACACTGAATGGGAAGCTGATCCGGGCGAATCAGCGGGCCAGGGGCTACCGCGAACTTGCTGTGCAGTGGTCCGTAGTCCCCGACCCGTAGGCTAAGCAGCGGCAAGCAGTGAGCATGGTACACAGACTGGCCACCTGCGTGGTGGTTGCTGCAGTGAGCTGCTCAACTACGTGTGACCTGGTCGCTCCTGTCGAAACGACCGGCTGTGTTACATGCGAACTTCGTGAGTCCGTAGCTCTTTGCCTCCATAACCCAAACTCTGATCCCGATCATCGGAAGAATCCTCTTGGTTTTCGCTAAAACGTACAATGAATGGCTTTGTGTTGTCGTGCGTGGCGGGCAAACGGGAACAACATAAGATTGACATCCCCATTTTCGGTGTACCGGCCTACCCGTGGTTTTAGGCTCTGCTATGCCCGATCGTGCTTCACATACTTGCGCACTGACTCGAGAGCTGCAGCAGCGGCAGGCGGATATAGCGATGTGCATGACGATGGCTGCGCGCGCGGCAGCTGGCAGGCTGATCCAGTCGAATCAGCGGGTCGGGGGCTACTGTGAACTTGCTATGCAGTGGTCCTTAGTCCCCGACCCTTCATAGGCAATGTGCGTGAGGTGGCAGCATACTGAATGGGAAGCTGATCCGGGCGAATCAGCGGGCCAGGGGCTACCGCGAACTTGCTGTGCAGTGGTCCGTAGTCCCCGACCCGTAGGCTAAGCAGCGGCAAGCAGTGAGCATGGTACACAGACTGGCCACCTGCGTGGTGGTTGCTGCAGTGAGCTGCTCAACTACGCGTGACCTGGTCGCTCCTGTCGAAACGACCGGCTGTGTTACATGCGAACTTCGTGAGTCCGTAGCGCTTTGCCTCCATAACCCAAACTCTGACCTGGATCATCGGACGAACCAGAGGAAAAGCGGACAAATCATACCCCCCGAGAAACACGAGGCGGAAACCGTAACAACGCAGATCTGGAAGGGGAACAACATAAGATTGACATCCCCATTTTCGGTGTACCGGCCTATCCGTGGTTTTAGGCTCTGCTATGCCCGATCGTGCTTCACATACTCGCGCACGGACTCGAGAGCTGCAACAGCGGCAGGCGGATATAGCGATGTGCATGACGATGGCTGCGCGCGCGGCAGCTGGCAGGCTGATCCAGTCGAAATCAGCGGGGTAGGGGGCTACTGGTGAACTGCTATGCAGTGGTCCTTTAGTCCGACACTTTAGGCAAGGTGCGTAGGTGGCAGAATACTGAATGGGAAGTGATCCCCCTCCCCCCCCCACCCTCCCACCCCCCCCCCCTCCCCCCCCCCCAACTCCCAACCACTTTCAGTGCGAATCAGCGGGCCAGGGGCTACCGCGAATTTGCTGTGCAGTGGTCCGTAGTCCCCGACCCGTAGGCTAAGCAGCGGCAAGCAGTGAGCATGGTACACAGACTGGCCACTTGCGTGGTGGTTGCTGCAGTGCGCTGCTCAACTACGTGTGACCTGGTCGCTCCTGTCGAAACGACCGGCTGTGTTACATGCGAACTTCGTGAGTCCGTAGCTCTTTGCCCCCATAACCCAAACTCTGATCCCGATCATCGGAAGAAAAATCTGGATCCCCGGGCCCAGCCTCGAGCCATGGCAGGCTCCTTTCGTGCACTCGCTGGCCGAATTAAGCCTTTGTCGCCCCGACCCCCACTCCCTGGCCCTCGTGGTCGGGGTGTTCGTCGGACCCCAGCAGGGGTCCTTAAAGGCTGCCCCGTGCGTCCCCAACCACATCGAGAACCAAGAAGTCTGGGGGGTCATTGGCACGGGGAGGAGGAGGAGGAGGAGGAGGAGGGAGGAGGGAGGAGGAGGAGGAGAGAGAGGATGAACGAGGAGGAGGGGGAGGAGGAGGAGGGAGGAGGGAGGAGGGAGGAAGGGGAGAGGGAGGAGGGAGGAGGGAGGAGGAGGAGGAGGAGGAGGGAGGATGAGAGGAGGAGGAGGAGGAGAGGAGGAGTGATGGGAGCTGCGAGGGGGCGGGGCTCGGGTGGCGAGCTGCGGGCGCCCGCTGGCCCCGCGCGGTCGCTCGCAGGTCTGGGGGCGGCAGCGTCCTGGTGTGAGGCGCGGGGGGGGCCCGCGGCCGGCTCTGCTCGGGGTGCTGGGCCGGAGGGCGTCAGGGCCAGCCTTACGTCGGGCGTGTCCCTCTGCAGGGGGACTGTTCAAAAATCGTCAAGAATAGTCTGGGAGCGATTTTGTGAACACTCGTTGGCTATTTTTGAAGACTTGTGGACTATTTGCCATTCTTCGTCCAAAGTCCGCTTGTGGGGGGACATGCCCGACCTAGCGCTAGCCCAGAAGTGGGGTGGAGTGATGGGCAAGTGTTCTACCACCACTACAATTGGTAGGACGGGGGAGAAGGGAGGATGAGGAGGTCCTCCTCCTCCTCCTCCTCCTCCTCCTCCTCCTCCTCCTCCTCCTCCTCCTCCTCCTCTCCTCCTCCTCCTCCTCCTCCTCCTCCTCCTCCTCCTCCTCCTCTTCCCCATCCTCCGTCCCATCCTTCTCCAGTGCCCCCGTTCTCCTTCTCCTCCTCCTCCTCCTCCTCCTCTTCCTCGTCCTCCTCCTCCTCCTCCTCCTTCTCCTCCTCCTCCTCCTCCTCCTCTTGGGTGGAGGGGATTCCATGGTCGGGAACTTATGGATACGGCAGGCTCGCGTCGTGTTGACCGTCGCCGCCGGCGTTCAGCGCTGAACGCCGCCGGCGACCCAGAGCCGGTCGATGTTCAAGGATCTGGCGTCTCGGAAACGGCCAATCGTTCCAGGTGGAACGAATCCCGCGCTGTGAGGAACCAACGCCGAGGTCAGCACGACACGAGCCTGCAGTAGCGTGTCGCTCCGCCGGCTCAAGCCAACCATGCGTCGGCTCCACACGTGTTGGGGAACGAACAATGACATAAACATGATTATCCCAGTGCGACCCTACCTAGGAGTTGGAACCCCTAGGAAAGCAGCATTAGTAGTAACAGTAACGCTAAGCTAAAGCTAAGCTAAAGCTAAGCTCAAGCTAAGTCACAGCTAAGCTAAAGCTAAGCTAAAGCTAAGCTGAAGCTAAGCTAAAGCTAAGCTAAAGCTAAGCTAAAGCTAAGCTAAAGATGAGCAACCGCTAAGCAACAGCTAAGCAACAGCTAAGCTACAGCTAAGCTAAAGCTAAGCTAAAGCTAAGTTAAAGCTAAGCTACAGCTAAGCTCAAGTTAAGTTAAAGCTAAGCGAAAGCTAAGCTAAACGCTAAGCGAAAAGCTAAGCGAAACGCTAAGCGAAACGCTAAGCTAAAGCTAAGCTACAGCTAAGCTAAAGCTAAGCTAAAGCTAAGCTAAAGCTAAGCTAAAGCTAAAGCTAAAGCTAAAGCTAAAGCTCCCAGGGGACTGGGGGGAACCGCGGGGCGGGGACTGGGGGAACCGCCCGGGGCGCTGTGCATTGCCCGGCCCCTTTAAGCTAAGAGAGTAAGAACCCTTCTAGGCAGAGCCTAGGTAGGGAAAAACTCGGAGGTCCGCGCGGGTTTCTCGGATCCGCGCTGGGCCTGCCCTGGCGGCGCCGCCCTTGGCGCGCTCCGCGCTCCAGGGAGGGGGGTCCATGGCGGATCCGAGAAATCCGCCCGGACCTCTGGGTTTTTTATGTTTATGCTTTTTGCTTGCGATCCCCAAGACGTCATCCCCTGCCCGGTCCCCAGCCGTCGATGTCCCGAGCCTTTCCCAGCCTCCCGCCGCGCGGAGCGGACCGACACGCCATCCGCTGGCATGGCACAGCGGGTCGCTGGGGCCGCCGCCGAGACGCCGCAGGCCTCCCAAGCAGGGTCCGAGCGAAGGAGGTCGCAGGATGCATGTCCGACTGTGCCCGTGCAGCTCGTGCCTCGTGCCAGCCGCTAGTCTTCCGCATCAGGCATCTCGCTTCTCGATCCTCCCTCTCTCTCTCTCTCTCTTTATCCCGTTCTCTCTCTCTCTCTCTATGTCTCTCTCTCTCTATCTCTCTCTCTCTCTCTTTCCTCCCCGTGCTACTCTTCCTTGTCGTCCTGTTCTAGCATGGTAAAGTCCCCTTCCCATCAGCTGGGAAGCTGGCAGCTTTCATCGTCGGGCACTCATGCCAAAAAAAGTATGGCGTCATGGACGATGCAGCTTGATGTGGAGCCAGAGTTCCTCCACGCCGATGTCGCCGATTCATCGACGATGCACTGGCGATCCTTCGACCCCATTTGCTCGGACTCCATCTAGGGGGCCTCGAGGGGTGCGGGGAAGCAGGAGGAGGACAGCGGGAGCAGGGTGCGGAGGAGGCGCAGGAGGAGGAGGAGGAGGAGGAGGAGGCGGAGGAGGAGGAGGAGGAGGAGGAGGAGGAGGAGGAGGAGAGAGGAGAGAGGAGGAGAGAGGAGGAGGAGTGGATCGAAGGAGCTGAGCTGGGCTGGATTTCTTGGGTCGGCGCTAGATCTGACGGCGCCTCTCGCGACGCCTCTGGCGCGCTCCCTGAGGGGGGCGCAGCGCCGATCCAAGAAGTCCGCGCAGAGCTCCGAAATGACTTGGTTTTTGAGTGCTTAGTTCTTCTGGTCAAGGAGGGGGGGGGCGGGGTGGAGCTGGAGCAGTGAGAAGGCGGAGGAGGTGGATGAGGAGGACCAGGGTAAACCCAAGACGCATCAATGGTGTTGCCAAACAGCCTCTCGCCCAGGTTCCTCCTCGAAGGTCCCTACAAGGATTCGTGTTCGGCGCGGAAAGCGCCCCGTTGCAACACAGCCGTTTGAGAACATTGAAAAAACGATTCCTGGGACTTCATCGCTGGGAATCAACATCATTGTTGCGTCCGGGCAATTCTGGACCGTGCCAGATCACCATTCCTGGGATGTAACACCGCGAATCAACGTGACTGTTGCGCCGTAGCAATCCTAAATCGTGCCGGAGCATCGCTCCTGAGACGTCGATGATAATACGATTCGAACATCTAACAAGCTTTTAGGACGAGCTTGCGCGGCGCTGTGGCGAGAGCCTCTTTTTGAAAACGTCCCGCCCTCCATCCGTGAAGCCGTTGCTAATTTTAGCACGAGTGTGCGCGGCGCTGAGGCGAGAGCCACATTCTGAAAACGAGCCGCCCTCCATCCGTGAAGCTCTTGCAAATTGTCAGCTTCAAGATCATAAGTGTTGGGGAAGTTTCAGGCGAAACGCCAGGCCTGCCCTGCCAACGCGTCTCGGGGTGTGACAGGCAGTAGTTATCTATGTGGAGCGTTCCAAAAAGGGCCTTGCCTTCGAGGTCCCAAGGAGTTGCCATCTCTTCAGCGGCGGAAGGTCAGCGGAAGGCGGCGGAAGCAAGAAAGCAGCGGCCCGGCCGGCGGAAGCTGGCGGAAGGCCAGCGGCAGCCGGCGGAAGCAGAAGTCGACCCCCAAAGGGATGACAGCACTTCTGGGTTCAGGGCCTCCGGAACCCCCCATGTGGAGAAGGGATGGAGGAGGACGGCGGCGGTGACGCGCAGGCGGCATCAGCACGAGCGGCGGCACCGGTAGGCCGGAGGGGGCGTGCGCGGGCCTCCGCGGCGCGGGCGCCTTGAGCCCGCGGGAGGGCGTCGCCCGACGGAGGAGGCGGGCCAGCTGGGATGAGCAGAGAGCCTCGCGCCGCGCGTGGCGCGTCGCGCGCGGTGCCTGCCCTCGCCGCGCGCATCATCGGAGAAACCAAAGGTCAGGATCAGATAGTCTTAAGTCGGGCCTGTCCCTCTACGGGACGAATGTCCGAAAATAGTTAAAACAATAGTATGGGGACGATCTGTTTGAGCATTTTCCCGGAAAGGGCATAGGCCCAGGGTTCTCTTTTCCTATGTAAACAATGTCTCCGTGCCCAACTTGAAGAAGGCCGGCGGATTCTTTCCCTGATAAATATCGAGGTCGAAGGAGGCCGGCGGATTAAAATTTGAGGATGTCTCAGGCGAAACGCTTGTTTTTGAAATCCCGATCGATAAATCACAGGGTGCGGGCCACTTTGGAGAGGTGCGTCCGCGTGCAAGCGTCCCGCGCGTAGGAATTCAGATGATTTTGACAGGATGTCTCGAGCGAAACGCTTGTCCCCAGCACGTTCCGTAGCGCGTCCCCTTGGCAGGTCCCGCGATGCGTCCCCATGGCACGTCCCTTGGCACGTCGCTTGGCGCGTCCCTTGAGACGTTCTGCGTCGCGTCCTCCTGGCATGTTCCCCTGTCCATTAGCTCTGGGGCAGCTACTATGTGTTCAGGCAGCTCGAGCTTAAGATCCAGATCAGTTCGGTCAGGACTCGGATGCAAAGGAGGACTCGATCCACGAGGCTATAGAGCACAATCGCGCCATGGCACATCGCAATTCAGCACGGCGCAGCACAGCACTGATTTCGGCACGGTACATCAAGGTCGATGCACTCAGCATTGCAACTTGGCACGTTCCTTGGCACGTTCCGTGGGGCGTCCTTTGGCGAGTCCCCCTGGCACGTCGCGTCGCGCGTCCCCTGGCACATCCCGTGGCACATCCATTGGCACGTTCCGTAGCGCGTCCCCTTGGCACGTCCCGCGGTGCGACCCCATGGCACGTCCCCTGGCACGTCGCCTGGCGCATCCCTTGGGACGTTTCGCGGCGCGTCCTCCTGGCATGTTCCCCTGTCCATTAGCTCTGGGGCAGCTATTATGTGTTCAGGCAGATCGAGCTTAAGATCCAGATCAGTTCGGTCAGGAATCGGAGCAAAAGGAGACTCGATCCCACGGGCTATAGAGCACAGTTGCGCCATGGAACATCGCAATCAGCACGCGCAGCACAGCACAGCCCTCGGCAGGGTACATCAAGATCGAACCCAGATTGCATTTGTCCGTCACCCAATCAGGTGTCTGGAAAACGCTGCCCATGTGTACAGTTTCTACATTCCTTTCCGGGTTCGTGGGTCGATCATGCTTTTGAGGATGTCTCGAGCGAAACGCTTGTTTTTCAGAATTTGTTGAGGATGTCTCGAGCGAGACGCTGGTTTTGCAGAGTTGGGGATGTCTCGAGCGAAACGCTTGGTTTCAGAATGTGTTGAGGATGTCTCGAGCGACACGCTGGTTTTGCAGAGCCGACCGCGACACGGAAAAGCGCTCCTCGCGCAGGAATTCCAAGGATGTCTCGCGCGTGCCGCGTCTCGCGCGCGGGTATTTGGATTTCTTGGATTTTGACAGGATTTCTCGAGCGAAACGCTTGTTTTTCATAATTTGTTGAGGATGTCTCGTCTCGAGCGAAACGCTGGTTTTGCAAAATTGGAGGATGTCTCGAGCGGTGGCCTCGTGGGGGGCCAGAATTCAAAGGATGTCTCAGGCGAAATGCTTGTTTTCACGTCCCGCTCGCAGGAATTCCGAGGATGTCTCGCGCGTGCAGCGTCCCGCGCGTAGGAATTCAGATGATCTTGACAGGATGTCTCGAGCGAAACGCTTGTCCCCAGCACGTTCCGTAGCGCGTCCCCTTGGCAGGTCCCGCGATGCGTCCCCATGGCACGTCCCTTGGCACGTCGCTTGGCGCGTCCCTTGAGACGTTCTGCGTCGCGTCCTCCTGGCATGTTCCCCTGTCCATTAGCTCTGGGGCAGCCACTATGTGTTCAGGCAGCTCGAGCTTAAGATCCAGATCAGTTCGGTCCGGACTCGGATGCAAAGGAGGACTCGATCCACGAGGCTATAGAGCACAATCGCGCCATGGCACATCGCAATTCAGCACGGCGCAGCACAGCACTGATTTCGGCACGGTACATCAAGGTCGATGCACTCAGCATTGCAACTTGGCACGTTCCTTGGCACGTTCCGTGGGGAGTCCTTTGGCGAGTCCCCCTGGCACGTCGCGTCGCGCGTCCCCTGGCACAATGCCCGTGGCACACCCTTGGTCGGCAGGTAGCGCGTCCCCTTGGCACGTCCCGCGGTGCGTGCCCATGGCACGTCCCCGGGCACGTCGCCTGGCGCGTCCCTTGGGACGTTCCGCGGCGCGTCCTCTTGGCATGTTCCCTCTGTCGATTAATTCTGGGGCAGCTACCATCCTGAGCAGCTCGAGCTTAAGCTCCAGATCAGTTCGGTGAGGACTCGGATGCCAGGGAGGACTCGATCCACGAGGCGTTTTTCATTTATTTTTTACATCTTTTTTATTGATATTTTTTTTTCTATTGTTATTTTTTTTTTTTTATTTGTTCCCTTTTTTTTTATTTTTTTTTTTTTTTTTTTTAATTTTTTCTCTCTTTCTTTTTCTTTTTCTTTTTTCTTTTATTTTTTTTTTTTGTTCTGCTTTATTTTTTATTGTTTTCTTCTATTTTTTCTTGTTTTCCTTTTTTATTTTTTTTATTTTTTTCTTTTTCTTTTGTTTTCTTTTTTCTCTTTTTTCTTTTTTTTTTGTTTCTTTCTTTTCGTTTCTTACATTGTTGTTTATTTATTTTTTTCTTTTTTTTGTTTTTTTTTGTTTTGTTTTATTTTGATTAATTTTTTTTTTCTTTTTTATTTCTTTCATTGCTGCAAATATGATATTGTTTTTTTTTTGTTATCTTTTTTCTAAGAGCACAGTCGCGGCATGGCACATCGCAATTCAGCACGGTGCAGCACAGCACAGCCCTCGGCAGGGTACATCAAGATCGATACCTTCAGTATTGCATTTGCCCGTCACCCAATCAGGTGTCTTTGAAAACGCTGCCATGTGTTACAGTTCTACATTCCTTTCCGGGTTCGTGGGTCGATCATGTTTGGGTTACCTTTGCCTGTGTTGTGACTGTTCTCATTTTTCGTTCAAAATCCGCCTATAGGGGAACACACCCGACCTAAATATAGTCGGACAGAGGTATATGATCGAGGTCGGTTCGGGGAGGGTACTTCTAGTTACTTAATCAGCGTCGGGGGGGCGTCACTCCCGCCGGCAGCCCCACATCGACCCCCGTCGCAGGCAGCCACCGCGCGCCGAAGGCGCTCCGACCTCCGTCGCGGCGAGACGACGATGCGAGGTCGACCCCCGTCGGGGTGCCTCCCCACGCTTGTTAGGAAACCCAGGGTGCCCTAAAGTTGATCGTGTTAGCTCGATGCTCCTGCGCATCCCGGGGGAGCGCACCCTCGAGAGTTCTGCGGTTTGGGCCGGCGGAGGGCTTCATGTTCTTCAAGCGTGTTCTTTTGTCCGTGGTCCGACTGTAACTCATGCGTTCCAGGATTTCCAGGGTTATAGCAGATACCCCGGTGTTCCATGCAGGCTGCAGAAACGAGGGCCGCTAGGCACTCCAGAGTTCCTGAAACTCAGCTCTGAGCCAGCCACAGCAGGATATCATTCTCGTCCCACTTCGGCTTTCTTCTTCCTCGTTCGGCTCCCCCGTTCGGCCCCCTTCGGGCCCTTCGTGTTCTGCGTCGCGGTCGCTCCCTCGGCTCTCTCCTCGGCCTCCCGCTCGCTCGCAGGCGTCCCCGTGCTTTTTTCCCTGTTTATGGACCTGGGTCTTCGGACCCCGGCCGATCCTGATTCCTGGTCCCCCCAGCCCACCTCTCTCAACAATCCGCCATCTTAGCTGCCTCAATGCGCCCGTCTTGAGACGCAACACGCACCGTGCTCAAAGCGTCCGTGTCAGTACGGCGTATGTTGGCACAACCTATTGGCACATAGTCTACGCGTTGAGCTCCATAGCAATACGCTACGTGTGAGGTGTTGCGTATCGGGGCAGCGGAGGCCGCCATATAGTCGCACCGCTAGACGTGCCGGTTGGGCGGTCTGTGCGGTTCCTTTGAGACGCATGCCTCATACAGGAACAGTTATGTTGGAAGTCCCAATAGCTATATGGATGTATTGAGGCCGCTTCGACGTGTACCTCCCGTAGTAGCGCCGCGCACTTTCGTCGTAATCGTTTCTGACATGTTCATGGGTGGAGGGCGGTACATGTCCACCATTCGGTTCTCGCCTTAGCGCCGCGCGCGTGCGCCTTTCAAGCTCCCAGGTGCCATAAGGATGATCGGTGGCGATCTGTTTTAAATATGTGTCTCTCGCGCTGGCGCCGCGCACCTTCGCGCTACAATTTCCCAGCATCAGCGCGGATTGAGGGCGGAATCTTTTCAAGGTGGGGATTTCGCTCGATGCCACCCCAGGTATCTGTTCTGTGGCGAAGATGCTCGGCAGTTCCATCGTGTGCTTCTTTGTGTGCCCTTTATCAATACGAGGTTCTCTTTGGAGATTTTCTTCAACGACGATCTGGAGCCTCACTTTTATCTAAAGATCGGGCCTCTTTGCGGTGCTTGTAGCTCGAAAGAAAGAAGTGTTACGTTCTGCCTAAATGGCGAGCCTTCGGGCTCTCATCGTTTCAGGCGGCGCTTGGGACTTGGATGGCAGGCAATACTGCAGCTTCGCTAATGTACGCTAGACTTAGTACTCTTGATCTCCACCTTCGCCTCTTAAGATTGCTGTTCTTCCTCCTGCTCCTCCCTTCCTCTCTCCCCCCCTCCTGCATACTCGCATTCCCTCTCTTGTCCCTTCCCCCCACCTCTCTTCTTGCCCCCCCCTGCTCACCCATTCTTTCTCCCTCGTTGGTGCCATCGTCATCCTCGTCATCATCACCATCATAACCATCATCATCAGCAGGTCATCATCATAGTCTCCGTAGCAAGTTTGGTTAAAGTTCGAAACGTGCGTCCCTGGCGCTTCGAACTTGGACGCTGCCTCAGGGAGGGCTCGAAAATCCCCAAGGAGTTTCTCCGCACCGATCCCTGCTGCTGCAGGTCCGTTTCACGCGGATGTTGCAGCTACGACGCTATGGAAGCCAACAAGGATGAGCTTCAACACGATGGCGATGTGGTCACCAGTGTCCGTTGGTACGATCAAGTGCTGGTCACGTCCTCCATAGATATACAGTGCTTCCGCTCTGACGTGCAGTTCAAGTTTACTTAGCATTCGAATATGTTCGGTAAGATGCAGGAAGAGATGGCCTCAATTCATATCCATCGCCCATCAAGTATTGATGCGGATGCGGGGGTGATTGACACAGGCCTGGACTCTGGGCTCATTCAGGCCCAACACAAAGATAAGTTTGAGAAGCTGGAGCGCTCCGTAGCTTACCTCAAGACGACGATTGCGTATAGTTTCGCCGCGCCTTCGATTGCCACTCATGCCTCCTCTACTGTACTCCGCCCCTGTTATCTTTCGCCCTGCTCCCGCTGGCGACTTTGTGGAGATATGGGTGCTTGGTATTCATGTCGAGCTTGTTGCTATCAGTTTTCGACAAGCATTTGGCTGCAGTCGCTCTTGTCTCCGTCTTCTCGAGACACGCGTCAAGCCGCCGCTACTACTTCCAAGCGCGCGCGTTACATCCAGTTCGAGGACTACGAGGAAGCCAAGGTAGCCGTGATACAGCTACGAAATGCAGAGATCGAATGGGGTCACGGTTCTGGGCAGCGACGCGGGCTTCGAGTTGGAAGCGGTGAGCCGATCGACGTTCGCAAGAAGGGTTGGGCTCTTGGTCAGATCTCTCAATACGTGAAGCAGTGCATGATGGAAGTTGGGTCGCGGCGAGCGCCTGCGTCCATTTCGCATCGCCAGAGCACCAGGCTTTGCCACTGGAACACTCGAGCTTTCTTTAGAGTTGTCTACGGCTACTCCAGTAGGCAAAAGAAGACACATAATATTATTAAGCGTCTCACTGACGAGTACCAGATAGTTTCTATGCAAGAAACCCACGGGGCAGCAGAAGACGCTGCTTCCCTGTGCTGAAATGTTCCGCGCTTCTGTCGTCACACATCGTTTTGCAACAATCCTGCTGCTGGTGGTGTCTCGATTGCCGTTTCTTTTCGTTCCTTCTTCGCTGGCGTCCAAGATGACGCAGGCGTGACTAGGAGATACTTGTAGTTTCTCTCACGGGGACCTCGACCCTATCCTCACAGACGTTCAGGACGAGGTCATTCGCGCGGCTGCCTCTCGCGCCGTGCCCTCTGATCTCGTTCTTGTGATCTCTGCGGGGGTCGCAAATGACTGGGGAGCGGGGGGACGAAGGGCTACGCGGACGGGCAAGGGCCGCCTCCTGAGCGCGAAGCGATGTTTCGCAAGGTTGCCAGGTCTTTGGGGCAGCTGCCGAAGTGTGGGGGGGGCCGCGCTGCGAAGCGCAGGCGTCAGGGACGTCATCACCAGGAGTGCTTGGTGGATCGAATGGGAACTCGATTCTTCCATGCTTTCAGGGGCAAGCTGGTCGGTCGTCGCGATTCGGCCACGGGCCCCGACGGCACCCCTTGCGGTGCGCGGCGCTGCGCCGGCGAAGCTGCCCACAACGCCTTGTCTCGAGTGCAGTCGGCGGCGTTCGACGGCCCTGCTCCGGCCCCCCCCCAGCGCGCAGGCCTCCGTGAGCCCCTCGCGGCGTCCTGCCCCCGAAGTCCACGGCCCCCGCCGGAGCCAGTCCCCCCGAGATCTCCAGAAGGGGGGCCTCCAGCGCGCGCCCCGAGGGCCCCGAGCAGAGCGGAGCACGAGAATCTGTGTCGCCTTGCGCGGCCCTCTGGGCGAGCAGTGCCGCGGCAGCGCCACAGTTGGGCGCTCAGGCGGGGTTCGTTCGGGAGCGGCCCATGCCAGATGTAGGTCGGGCCCGTCCCTCTACAGGAGGGGTATTCCAAAACAGGGAAGATATCGTCCGGGGGCGATTCTTGCAATTTCTTGTTTGGCTATTTTTGATCAGGTTTGAGGTATTCTGTATTGTTCGTCCAGAGGCCCCCTGCAGGGGGACGTGCCCGACCCAGTGCTGGATCATACCTTGTGCTTGGACGCCGGTCTCTCGGAGTTTGCCTGGTATCGAGGGGTGCCGTGCGCCGGCCTGCTGCCCCTTGATCTCCGCGCCTCCTTCTCACGGCGCCAACATCGCAGAGCGGACTTCGTTCGGAAAACGGTACCCATCGGTCGTTGAAAGTGGGTGTTTGTGGATTCCCAGATTCCAATCTACTTTCAGCGCCTTCCTACTTCAAGAGTCGAGTGGTTCTCCCTCTTCCCTCCTCTTCGGGAGGCGGGCGGAAGCCCAATCTATTCCCAACGCCTTCCTACTTTCATGTTTCTACCTACTTCTTCCGACCGATGGGTACACACTGCTCATTTATAATTATTCGGAAGCTATTTGATTCTGTGGGGGGCCAGGAACAGCTAGACACGAGCACAATTAGAAATGAGCGCAATTATAAATGAACGACGTGTATGGTGGGCCCAGATTGTCCAGGAGAATTTCGTTCCCGATTTCGAGGTCTGATTTTTTGTTGCCAGGAATGAAGACCAAAAAGGACCCACTCAAAGATTACTTCGATTTTCGTTCGCCGCTTCGGGCAAGAATCCAGGCAGAAATCCACGAAGAAATCCGCTGCAGTACGTCTGCAAGGCCGGTGCAATGATCCTTCCCGTCGCTTCACCACAACTGGATGTTAGATGTGCTAGGGCTGATGAATGCGCCCGAGCTTTCCGCTAACGCTTCCGAGTTTGTGTATTGCAGCATTTACATTCAAATCAAATTTGTCTTCGCGGGACAATCTGCTCTGGGTATCAGACCTCCCGAGAGGTCAAGCAATATTGCCCCATGTCTGGTGCGCTCGTTGCATTGTGCCTGGGCTCCCATGTTGCAAGTGCTTCGCAGGAAGCTGCGCCCTATCCACGCCACCCTAGTCCGTTTCCCGATGGTGTTCAGATCTTTGCCGCCAATTTTCTGCTAGCCGCGACTACGTTGGCCAGTACCTCAGCGAAAGCTGCGCTTGCAGACTCAAGCTGTTGTGGTTAGAGCCGCCGTGAAGTCCTGCGCCTTTCAAATTATTCGGGACATGTTCCATCGCTTTACCCATCATGACCTCGACTTTCATGCCGCCGCCCGAATTCCCGAATGGCGACGGGACTCCATGGTTTCCCAGCTTATCGCGAAAGACGAGCGGTTGACGGCGATGCCGTGGTGCAATCGATGAAAACACCCTTGAGTTGCAGAAGGTTGCCCTTCGAAAGCTCAGTGGTCACTCTCATGGCCGTCCTCCCCAATATCTGATTCTCCCGAGTGTCCGTCATGCTTTACCTTTTTTCCGACCGCAGCAAGGTCGGCCTTGTTGTGAAAAAAGGCTTAGGCTCACTTGCATCAAAGTTGCCTTCGTTGTTTGTGTGGGCTGGTCTCCTTACAAGGTGTCTGCAACGCCTGGGCGACTGCTGTCAGGTGTAGGTAGGAGAAGTTTTGCCTGCAGGTTCGGGCGCCCTGCGATCGAAAGCAACGCCCTGCAGCATGACTTCGACCGTCATGTTGCGCTGCACCGTCTTTTCTCTGTGTTGCTCCACCTCCCCAGCAGGTTTGCCGAGTTGAGCCTTCGTGACAGGCCGCTGTGCACCGTCCCAGCCTGTGCCGATTCCAGCGAGTTATCAAGCCTCTTCCAGTTGCATGATGTGCTTGTACTCCACATTCCATACGTTGCGTGTTCAGAACCGTTGCGGGCCCAGGTTGCATCCCAGCCTTGTTTGCAGGCAGAAATCGCGCCATTGCCAAGAAGAGTCGGGGGGTGAGGCGCATACTCATCTGAGGATGACGGGCTGCTTGCCCTCTTCTCGCGTCTTGCCCGCTTGCCCTCGTATCGTTTCTCTCCTGGGGAGCTTGCCATCATCATCATCATCATCATCATCATCATCATCATCATCATCATCATCATCATCATCATCATCATCATAATCAGCCTCGTCATCATCATCATCAGCACCATCGTCATCACTATCATCAGCATCAGCAGCATTATCTGCATCATCAACGTCATCACCATCATCACCATCATCAGCATCATCGTCATCCGCATCGTCATCCGCATCGTCATCAGCATCAACAGTATCAACAGCGTTATCCAGGACTTCGCAGGCGGGGCGGCAGCAAAGGTTGTTCGCGCCGCACCCCTCCCGTAACGCCTCCCCCGTCTCTCCTTTCCTCCTTCCCATTCTCGGGCCCTGGGAGGCCCGAGAAGGCATTGCGAACCCCCGCGAGCCGCCGGGAGGGCCTGCGGGGTCTCGAAACGCATTGCGGGCTCGTGAAACCAAGGCCTTGCCATCCTGCGCGAGGGATCGTGGCCCTGGCAACGCGGATCCATCAGGCAACGGGAAGCGGGACACGGTTCTTGTTGGGCTCGTTTTAAGACTTGAGGCGGGTCGATGGAGAAGAAAGGCGATTCTACGGATTTCAAAAATCACCCGTTTTGCTTTCAAGGGGCGGCAAAGATGCCCCACGAGGGCCCCGATAATGCCGCCAGGCGGTCCAGCATTACTTGAGGAGGGTGGGTCTCAGGACGGCCAACGTGCGCGACTGCAACACCGATGAGCTCCCGATGTGGAGCTTTGGGTTTCGTCCCAATGCATGTCGGTCAACAGGTCTCGAGTTAGGGCACGGCTCTCGCATGTCTGAGATATCAATTTGGAGCTGGGTGATTTCCTGTGATGCATGTCGGGCCTGGGTTCTGGAGCCAAGTTACGCTTACAAACAGGTTTTGTGTCCAATGTTGAGCGGGGGGGTACGAGACAGTCCATCTCGAGCTTCGACACTGAAGCTAGGACATGGGTGAGGTCAGTGCCAGCGATCGTTTGCGATTGCACCCCTGAGCACAACACGGCAGGTTACCCAATGTGGCCGACGAGGCCCCCCAGAGGCTCCAACATGGTTGCCAAGAGGTCCATGAGAGTGAGCATCGTCAAGATTCCTCTCGCTTCGCGGGATGCACGTCCAGAGCACGGAAGGAGTGGGAGCAGGGTAGTTTGCCTTGCACGTCTGCCGCGAAGTTTTGCCGTGCCGTTCTGCCCGCCCTGGGGCGCCCCAACCCCCCCTTTCAGCGCCGGGACGAGCGTGCGACTGTCCATGAGGGCGGTACAGTGGGGGCGCGCATCAAGAAACCATTTGCTTTTCGTCAGGGTACCCTAGATCTCTTCGCTCCGCGCGCTGCGCGGTGGCTGCCCGCGACCGTTGAAGAAGCTGCTGCGCTCAGGATGCTCAGGTCTTCACCTCGCGCGCGGGTTTTCAGTGTCGGGTTTGTTGCGAAGGTTTCTTGCGGCCGCGTCCGCACTGTACGCATTCACCGACTGCCAGCACGAGGTAATGCCAAGTTCACATTCCGATGAGCATAGCAGCAGCGCGCCATTCGTATAGAACGCCGCGGGTGTCGTGGTGGTTGGTTGGGGCCGTTCGGATGCTTTTCGGGGGGCCCCTGGAATCCTCTTGGGGGTCATTGGGGGCTTCTTGGGGGCCTCTGTGGCGTCTCTTAGGGGCCTTCTGTGGGCCTCGTGGGCCGTCTTGGGGCGCCTTTTGCTCCGTCGGGCCCCTCGGATGCCGTCTCGGAGGCCTCTCGTGGCCGCCCTGTGGCTATCTCAGGGTCTTCTCGGGCCGTTCGACGGGGCCTCTTGAGCCGTCTTGGGGGCCTCTTGCGGACATCTTGGGGCCCTCTAGAGCCGTCTTGAGGCCCTCGTGGATGCCTCTCAGGCCATCGTGGGGCCATCTTGGAGGCTGCTTGGGCCGTCATGGTCCCCCGAGAGTTGGAAACAAAGGTGAGAACACGACAACCTTGCAGCACCCAACAGGGAATCACTGTGTGTGGCCTCTGGGGCGGCTCTTGAGCCCCCCGAGCGATTTTGGAGCCTCCTGGGCTCCATCTGGGCCGTGCTCGGGCCGTCTGGAGGCCATCTTAAGCAGTCTTCGGGCCCTCTTGGACCCCCTGAAGGCCCCAGAGGCCGATATCATAGATGTTCTATTCGTTTTGGAACATTTGTGGGCCTCAAATGGGGCATGCCATCATGGTTCGCCGATGTGGCGCGGCTCCAGGTGGGGGGGGGCAGGGGGGGGCAGAATAGGGGAATCGAATCCAAGATGCCGAAAGTTGCGCAATACTTTGATGCATTGGATGCGTTGCATTAACGCCTTCGCCGAACAACGCTGCCGCTCAGCACGTCACCTCCTGACGTGGATCTTAGCCGCAGGCGTTCGTCGCAGCGCTGGCCCTTTGGGATCTTGGATGCTTCGCTTCGGGGGTAAGTCGTCGTCGCAACGGCTGCTGGGCGGAGTGCGGCGGGGACATCCTGGGGGGGTGGTTGACCTAAAACGTCTGAGGCCTCTTGGGGGCATCTTGGGGGTCCAGTGGGAACCCGTGCCAAGAGACACCCTGCTTGCCTCCAGGGCGCCTTGGGCTTCTTGGGTTTCGACAGAGTTTTGCGCTGGAGAGCGTGGCCCTCCCACACCAAAAATCAATAGACGTCCTGGGGTCTCAGGGCTGGGTTATTGTGGAAGTATGGTTGAGCTCCTACTGTATGTGTGGCCATCTTTGGAGGGGGTGGTCCTGGAGCCGCTCGAATTCTCGTAGTGTCCCCTTTCGGGGCCATCTTGGAGGCGTGGCATGAGCTTCTCGGCCCGACTGGTGCGACCTCTTCATTCCGAGCTGCGGCAGGGTGTTTAAGTGTAGCGCAGATGCGAGGTGTGCCATTCAAAAAATACCATACCCACCCATCCTCCTCCTCCTCCTGCTCCTCCTTCTCCTCCTCCTCCTCCTCCTCCTCCTCCTCCTGCCTCTTCCTTGCTACACTGGGCTCCTCCTGACTCTTCCCCTGTCTTCATCTGGCCTCACCTCCCCTCGACTTCCCCTCTCTCCCTCCCCTGCGGCGTCCGCAGGAGCAACTATCTTTCGAGAGGCGCAGTTTTCGAATTTTTGCCGATTCGGCCCTGGGCGGCCAACAGAGCGTTTTGAATATCTGACAACACGGCTGTCAAGATATGCGCACTCATTCCGATGATGGCGCACACCATCGCCCATTGGACTATGTGTTTCCCAGGCCGTTGTGGAAACATTCGGAGCCCGTACGATGGATTATGGGGCCTCCTGAGGGTTGCTTGAAGGGCTAGTGGCGGCTTCAGAGGGCCTCTTGCTGGGGTTCTGGGGCCTACAGGGGGGCGCTTCCTGTTCGGAGGGCGCCTTGGGGGACCCTTGATGGGATGTCTGGGATCTCTCTTGGCATGGTTTCGGGCCGTCCGTCTTGTCAGGGGAGCCCCCCAAGGGTCCCAAGGTGCCGCCAGGGCGCCAGAGAGCCCCACGAGGCTTCCATGACGGCCCGGGAGGATCCCAGCTACACAACGTGACACCCGAAGAGGGCCCCCATATAGCGCAGGGAGGAGGAGGAGGAAGAAGAGGAAGGGAGGAGGAGGGAGGAGGGAGGAGGGAGGAGGGAGGAGGGAGGAGGGAGGAGGGAGGAGGGAGGAGGAGGAGGAGGAGGAGGAGGAGGAGGAAGGGAGGCAAACTAAGAAGAAAAGGAGGAGGAGGAGGAGGAGGGAGGAGAATACTGCAAGACTACCCAACTGGCCCCACTGTTGCTGGAAACGTGCACGAGGAGCCCCAATAAGCCTCCAAGCGGCAGAGAGCAGCAGCACGCAGCAGCATATAAACAGAACGCAGCAGCAAGCAGCCGCAATCAAGTAGCACCAGGCAGGGCCGCATACTACAGCAAGAAGCAGCATCACCAATTATTCCTGATGGAGTGCCCTCCCCCCCTCCTCTCCTCCATTCCTCAGAGCCAAACCCAGGAGCCGTCGTTGGGGTCGAAGGAAGCAATCACGGATCAGGGATGTCTGCCGTTGCGTCCCTGACTACAGTGCTTGTTTGTTCTCCCGCCGCCGCCTCGCCTTCCTCCCCCCTCTCTGACCTCTCCTCAGGGACTCCGTGGTCCTTGCTCCGAGGCTGGAATTTATACATGACCACCGCCTGGGGGTCAATTTTCGGGGACCTCGGCAGGCGGTGCATATCGATAGATGCGGGCCCCCGTGGGCCCAAATATCTCCATATCCACCGCCCGCTGGGGCACCAGAACGTCGGTTCCCAGGCTGTGGATATGGATGAGTCCCCGCCTCGCGCTGGCGGCCTCTTTATCTCGAGGCAGTTGGCGCGCGTCCCTGACGTGCTTGTTTGTTCTCCCGCCGCCGCCTCGCCTTCCTCCCCCCTCTCTGACCTCTCCTCAGGGACTCCGTGGTCCTTGCTCCGAGGCTGGAATTTATACATGACCACCGCCTGGGGGTCAATTTTCGGGGACCTCGGCAGGCGGTGCATATCGATAGATGCGGGCCCCCGTGGGCCCAAATATCTCCATATCCACCGCCCGCTGGGGCACCAGAACGTCGGTTCCCAGGCTGTGGATATGGATGAGTCCCCGCCTCGCGCTGGCGGCCTCTTTATCTCGAGGCAGTTGGCGCGCGCGCGCGTGTCGCGCGGGGTGCTATGCGCCCGGCCCGCGGAGATGATTGCCGCTCGGAGGATGGGCGGCTGGGCGGCTGGGACCCGCAGAGGCACGCCCCGTGCGTCGGCCTCATCAACCCGAAGTCCGGCGGCCGCCGGGGAGCCTCGGTCCTCGAGGCCTGCAGGATCCGACGGTTCCAGGGCGAGGATCAATCCCAGACCCCCGGGGGGCATGAACAAATCACGACGGGGAGTTTTTTGCCATGTTCGGCCTCCGGGGGCCCTTGCCGGCCCTCGGGACCGTCAAAAACCGCCTCGGGACGAAACACCGGTCCTGGGGAACGGGTCGAGACCGCTGGGGGTCCATGTCATGAAAAATTCATGACATCGGGGGTCTGGGATCCGCTCCAGAGCGTGCAGGAGCGCAGTCGGGGCGTCCCGGAATGCTCTGGGAAGGCCGTGGCGCCCGAGACCTCTTCCAGAGCCGCCGGACCTCAGAGATTCTCGATTTATCTTCGACCGATGTTAATTATCCTCGTCATGGCTTGGTCTTACAGGAAGACGGACTACTTCTGCGACCGCGTCTTCTCCGCCCTGGACGTCATCGACGGCAGCCAGCTCGGCGCCTTCCGCCAGCGGCTCGACGAGGCGAAGGGGCGTGCGCAGGCGAGTCTGCATCCCGGCTGCCGGCCGCGGCTCGTCTGCGGAGGAGGCGACGGCACTGCCTCGCTGGCACTCTACCTCGTCTTCCGCGCCCTGCTCGACGATCAGGGGAGCTGGTTCAGGTGGGCGCCTCGAACAAAATCGAGACGGAGGTGTTTCGTTTTCTTGGCCTCCCGGGACACTTACTGGGCCCCAGGACCGTCAAACAACAACTTGGGACAAAATGTTGGTCGCGGGGAAGGGTCCAGACCTCTGGGGGCATGAGAGAAACATAATGTCGGGGGTCTGGGGAGCTAGGTCGCCTGCGCGAGCAGCTCCTCGGACGGGGCCGGGACGAGGATCGACCCGCTCCAGAGCACTCCGGAAGGTTCTCAGAGCATCCCGGAGCGCTCTTGGAAGGCCGCGGCGCCCGGTACATGAGGGTGGTAATGGGGGTCACCCCCCGTTAGCACCCGCCCGATACATCCTCCAGAGCCGTCAGATCTCAGAGATTCTCGATTTCTCTTCACCGATTTCATCCTCGTCCTGGCTTCGTCTTAGGGCTGGCGTCTCAAGCAGGGGGCCATCCGCGCGGACGCTCGCGCGTGAGCCGCCCACGCACGGGGTAAGGGAAAGTGCATACCCAGAGACATTCGGAGGTCCGCGCGGATTCCGTGGATGGACTCTGGACCCTCCTTGGCGGCGCCTCTGGCGCCGCCCCAGGGGCCCAGCGCGGATCCCAGAAATCCGCTCGTAATTTCGAAGGCTTCTGCTCATGCAGCTTCCTCTTCTGCGCGCCCTGGCCCCCTCGTGGTGCGCCGCGCTGGCGGCAGGCGTAGGCCACCGCGCCAGGCAGCCACGTCCTCTCGCGTGGGTCCCCTGCCTCGTGCTCCGATGCTGGGGATCGTGCAGGCTCACCGCCTGAGGAGCCAGACCTCTCTAGGACCTCGGGATGCGGCGGATATCTCATCCACCACCTCCTCCTCCTCCTCCTCGTCCTCGTCCTCGTCCTACCCCCCCCTCCTCCTCCTCCTCCTCCTCCTCCTCCTCCTCCTCCTCCTCCTCCCTCTCCATCTGCTCCTCTTGCTCCTCCTCCTCTCCATCTCCTCCTCCTCCTCCTTCTCCTCTCCCTCCTCCCCCTCTCCTCCTCCTCCTCCTCCTCCTCTTCCTCCTCCTCCTACTCCTCCTCCTCCTCGGGATAGTCGGGCCCACTGGGGCCCGCATATATCCACATCCACCACCTGCTGGGGTCCTGGGGTTCATGATAGTAGTCGGGCCCAATGCTTTCCCGCGTTATCTGCATCATGAGACGTGTCGTGCAAGCGCAGCATGCCCCAAAGAAAGTGTGAAGGATGCCGCTCTCTGCTGTTGAAGCTGCGCGAGAGTGACATTTCGCACCAATCCCACGATTTCTGAGGGTGGGGTCACTTCGTTCGGGAGCTCCCGAGACAAGAGAACCCCACCCTCCCCCTCAGAAATCGTGGGTGGTAGGGGTAGGGTTCGCATGTGGTCCCCGAGGGCCCTAGGGGAAGGCTTCGAACGCTTCTCAAGAGACCGGCGGAGGCCCTCTGAGAAGGCCCGCCCCCTCTCGCGTTCCCCTCGGCTCGCCGCCGAGAGGCTCGACACGATTCGATCCCGGTGTCGGATCCGATGCCACCCGACGTTTGCTTGATGGCGCCGTTGTGCTTCCTGGTTCAGGCGATCGCAAGCATGGATTAAGGAGGCGTGGATTAGCGACGGGTCCCGCTTCCATGGGAAACCGTGGATTTCAGCCGCCGAACGAGGCGGCACCAGCCGCATGGAGGGCACCTCCCCCGATCCATGGATTTGGCGACCGCGCGCCCAAGCCATGGATCGCTAATCCATGTTTGCGCGCCCCCGACCAGTGCAGCCGATCCGATTCGACCACATTTTCCGATTCGATGCTGACCCAGCCTGCCCAGGTGGACCGACGAGGAGTTGCGGCTCTACTTCCCCGCGCTCGTGCAGCTGCCCCTCTAGGGGAGCGAAAAACGACATAAGCGTAAAAACTCGACGGTCCGCGCGAATTTCTCGGGTCCGCGCCGGACCCCCCTGGCGGCGCCTCCGGCGCCGCCCCTGGCGCGCTCCGCACGCCAGGGAGAGGGGGGTCCGGCGCCGATCCGAGAAAATCCGCGCGGACCTTCGAGTTTTTGTGCTTACAGTCGGGGCGCCGAAGAAGGAACCCTGTTCGTTGGGGAGGGACTCGGTGTTCCTTGATTGTTTTACAATTTGCCTTTGGTGTTCCTCAGGTTCTCAATGGGACATCGAACTTTAACTTATGGGAAAAGGGGGCCTCGTTCCTTATTCAGGGTCCCTTGGGTCAACGCCCCGACTGTATGTCATGCTTCGTTCCCCTGCCCTCGGCACCGGCAACGATCTGGCCGGGGTCCTCGGCTGGGGCCGGCGCGCGCCCAGCCAGCCCGGCGCGCCGGGCGCCTGCTGCGCGGCGCCCGGCGCCGGGTGCCTCGCGCGCTGGTTCGACGAGGCGCTGGACCTCGCGACCCCTGTGCTGGACCCCAGCCGTTTGCTCAACGGCACCGTAACGGGTACTTACTAACGGGTACTTTGAAATGTTGCCGAAAGTTGCCACTTTAGGGCCTTTTTCTTGCATTGCAGCTTTGCCCACATCGGGAAGGGTTGGGTTCGCTGGGTCACTGGCCAAAGTACCCGTTAGTGGAGTCCCCGTTTGAGGGGCGCTGATTTGCACCTTTCAGACCATAAATCTCGGGCCGGACGAAAGGGGGGGACAGGGAAAGGGGGGGTCACGACATCTGCTGCATGCAGCTGGTTTCGGCCCACCGAGGAGCCCATTCCTCGATACGTGGCCGCCTCTGGCGCCAGGAGGCGCCGGGACCTCGCGACCCCGGTGCTGGACCCCAGCCGTTTGCACCTTTCATCAGCGAGCGAAGAACGGTACAAAGTATACTTTTTCGCCGTCGGGGACACCTGCCCCTGGGCGGCTGGAAAGTTTATACCCCTACGGTGCCACCGTAATGGTATAAACTTTCCAGCCGCCCTGGGACAGGCGCCCCCGACAGCGAAAAAGTTTATCTTATACCGTTCTTCGCTCGCTGGACCTCGCGACCCCGGTGCTGGACCCCAGCCTTCGATGCTCGTTTTGGGGACCTTCCTGGGGCCCACCTACTGGATCTGTTCGACTCAGGTTCGACTCAAGTTCGACTCAGGTTCGACACAGATTCGAGTCAGATTCGACTCAGGTTCGACTCAGGTTCGACTCAGGTTCTACTCAGGTTCGACGCAGCTTCGACGCACGAGTGGAGCGAGTGGCTCCAGGAAGGTCCCCAGCGAGCGAAGAACGGTATGAAATAAACTTTCCGCCGTCGGGGACACCTGCCCCTGTGCGGGCGGCTGGAAAGTTTATACCCCTACGGTGCCACCGTGAGGGTATGAACTTTCCAGCCGCCCTGGGACAGGCGCCCGCCTGCGATGCTCGTTTTGGGGACCTTCCTGGGGCCCACCTACTGGATCTGTTCGACTCAGGTTCGACTCAGGCTCGACGCAGATTCGAGTCAGATTCGACTCAGGTTCGACTCAGGTTCGACTCAGGTTCTACTCAGATTCGACGCAGCTTCGACGCACGAGTGGAGCGAGTGGCTCCAGGAAGGTCCCCAGAATGAGGATCTATCCAGCAGTCTGTACCTTTCAGACCATAAATCACGGAAGCGTCCGCTCGTCTTGGGTCGAGTGTATATCGGCGAGCAGTGCTCAGGAGCGCCACGCAGCGCCGACTGGCGGTCAGAAGCGCTCAAGTAGCGTTAACATAGTTCATCCTAGCGACCAATAGTTCACAAAAGCGCCATGTAAGGGAGATGCCTTATGTCTGGTATTGGGCCCCAGCCGTGTGCTCCTCCCAGACACGGAAGAATAACCTGGCGGCGCCTGCAGCGCCCCCCCTGGCGCGTTCTGCGCGCCAGGGAGGGGGTCAACGCAGATCCAAGAAATTCGAGCGGAACTCGGAACATTATGTTTATGCAGTTCCCGGAAAAGGCGCAGGCCCAGGGTTCTCCTTTAGAGCTTTACCCCCGGATCTGACGGGAAGAGGGCCGGCTGATTTCTTTTGCGATAAATAACGAGTGGGAAGAGGGCCGGCGAATTAAACATGTGAGGATGTCTCGAGCGAAACGCTTGTTCCCGGAAAGGGCGCCGGCCTTAGTGGGTTTACCCCCAGTTTTGACTTGAAGAGGGCCGGCGAAATTATTCTGCGTAAATAACGAAGTGAAGTGCTGATTTTCAGTCGAAGAAGTGCGTTTCGTGCGTTCCCGCTCGAGGAAAGTGCGCCCCCCATCTCGGATCTTCGATAAAAAACAGGGTCCGCAGACCCCCGCTTTCCCTCGTGAAAAAAAGGGTGCAGAGCGTTTTTCGCAGAATCCTCGACAAATAACGGGGTCTGGAGCCCCGACCGCGACGCGGAAAAGCGCCCCGCGCGTAGGAATTCCGAGGATGTCTCGCGCGTGCCGCGTCCCGCGCGCAGGAATTTCGAGGATGTCTCGACTAAGTCGCTTGTTTTGTCAGGATGTCCTTGGATTTTGACCGGATGTCTCGAGCGAAACGCTTGTTTTACGTAGTTTGTTGAGGATGTCTCAAGGGAAACGCTGGTTTTGCAAAATTTGGGGATGTCTCGAGCAGGGGGGGGCTTCGTGGGGGGCCAGAATTCAGAGGATGTCTCAGGCGAAATGCTTGTTTTTTTCGTGTCCCGCTCGCAGGAATTCCAAGGATGTCTCGCGCGTGTCGCGTCCCGCGCGCAGGAATTGTGAGGATGTCTCCAGTAATTCGTTCGTTTTGCTAGGATGTCCTTGGATTTTGACCGGATGTCTCGAGCGAAACGCTTGTTTTTCATAACTAGTTGAGGATGTCTCGAGCGAAACGCTGGTTTTGCAAACTTGGGGGATGTCTCGAGCGGGGGCCTCGTGGGGGGCCAGAATTCAGAGGATGCCTCAGGCGAAATGTTTGTTTTCACGTTCCGCTCGCAGGAATTCTGGGGATGTCTCGCGCGCGCGACGTCCCGCGCGCAGGAATTTTGAGGATGTCCCGTAGCGCGTCCCCTTGGCACGTCCTACGGTGCGACCCCATGGCGCGCCCCTTGGCACGTCGCCTGGCGCGTCCCTTGGGACGTTTCGCGGCGCGTCCTCCTGGCATGTCCCCCTGTCAATTAGCTCTGGGGCAGCTACTATGTGTTCAGGCAGCTCGAGCTTCAGATCCAGATCAGTTCGGTCAGGACTCGGATTCAAAGGAAGACTCGATCCACGACGCTATAGAGCACAACCGCGGCATGGCACATCGCAATTCAGCACGGTGCAGCACAGCACAGCCTTCGGCACGGTACATCAGGATCGATACAATCAGCATTGCACTTGCCCGTCACCCAATCAGGTGTCTTTGAAAACGTTGCCATGCGGTACATTTCTATATTCCTTTCCGGGTTCGTGGGTCGATCATGTTTGTTTCAGAATGTGTTGAGGATGTCTCGAGCGAAACGCTTGTTTTGTGTTATAGATTGTCCTCTCCTGGGGGCCAGGATTCAGAGGATCTCTCAAGTGAAATGCTTGTTTTCACGTGCCCAGGTCTTGAGGATGTCTCGAGTGAGACGCTTGGTTTCACGCCTCCAGGTTGCCCAGGCAGAGGTCTAGCGCCAGGATGTGTTGAGGATGTCTCGAGCGAAACGCTTGGTTTCACGCGTCCTCGTCGCCCAGGCGGATGTGTAGCATGAGAATGTGTTGAGGAAGTCTCGATCGAGATGATTGCTTGCACGTGTCCAGGTTGCCCAGGCGGATGCCTAGCATGAGGATGTGTTGAGAATGTCTCGAGAGATACTCTTGTGTTCACGTGTCCAGGTCGCACAGGCGGATGTCTAATATGAATATGTGTTGAGGATGTCTCGAGCGAGACGTTTGCTTTCACGTGTGCAGGTCGCCCAGGCGGATGTCTAGAATGAGCTGGTGTTGAAAACGTCTCGAGCGAAACGCTTGTTTTCACGTGCCCAGGTCACCGAGGCGGACGTCTCACATGAAGATGTGTTGAGGATGTCTCGAGCGAACCACTTGTTTTCACGTGTCCAGTTCGCCCAGGCGGATGTCTAGCGTGAGAATGCGTTGAGGATGTGTTGAGCGAATCGCTTGTTTTCACGTGTCCAGGTCGCTCAGGCGGACGTTTAGCATGAGGATGTTGACAGGATGTCTCGAGCGAAACGCTTGTCCCCAGCACGTTCCGTAGCGCGTCCCCTTGGCACGTCCCGCGGTGCGTCCCCATGGCACGTCCCCTGGCACGTGCTGGCGCGTACCCTTGAGACCCTTCGCGGCGGCGTCCCTCCTGGCATGTCCCCCTGTCAATAGCTCTGGGGCAGCACTACTTTGTGTTCAGGCAGCTCGGAGCTTAAGATCCAGATCAGTTCGGTCAGGACTCGGATGCAAAGGAGAACTCGATCCACGACGCTATAGAGCATACTCGCGGCATGGCACATCGCCATTCAGCAACCCGCAGCACAGCACAGACTTCGGCACGGTACATCAAGATCGACACACTCAGCATTGCAACCTGGCACGTTCCTTGGCACGTTCCGTGGGGCGTCTCTTGGCGAGTCCCCCTGGCACGTCGCGTGGCGCGTCCCCTGGCACATCCCGTGGCACATCCTTTGGCACGTTCCGTAGCGCGTCCCCTTGGCACGTCCCGCGGTGCGACCCCATGGCACGTCCCCTGGCACGTCGCCTGGCGCGCGTCCCTTGGGACGTTCGCGGCGCGTCCTCCTGGCATGTCCCCCTGTCAATTAGCTTTGTGTTCAGGCAGCTCGAGCTTAACATCCAGATCAGTTCGGTCAGGACTCGGATGCAAAGGAGGACTCGATCCACGACGCTATAGAGCACACTCGCGGCATGGCACATCGCAATTCAGCACGGTGCAGCACAGCACAGCCCTCGGCAGGGTACATCAAGATCGATACACTCAGCATTGCACTTGCCCGTCACCCAATCAGGTGTCATTGAAAACGTTGCCATACGTCACATTTCCATATTCCTTTCCGGGTTCGTGGGTCGATCATGTTCCCGGAAAGAGCGCCTGCCAAGGGTTCTCTGTTAGCCGTTTGCCTCCGGAATCGACGGGAAGATGGCCGGCGGAATTATTCTGCGATAAATTACGCGCGGGTAGAGGGT
Source organism: Prorocentrum cordatum (assembly GCA_963575745.1). Lineage (NCBI taxonomy): Eukaryota > Dinophyceae > Prorocentrales > Prorocentraceae > Prorocentrum > Prorocentrum cordatum. Next base: position 383,909 of record CAUYUJ010003224.1, read on the forward strand.
CGGCTGAATTATGTTTGAGGATGTCCCTAGCGAAACGCTTGTTTTTCAGAATTTGTTGGGGGTGTCTCGAGCGAAACGCTGGTTTTGCAGAGTTGGGGATGTCTCGAGCGAAACGCTTGGTTTCAGAATTTGTTGAGGTTGTCTCGAGCGAAACGCTGGTTTTGCAGAGCCGACGGCGACGTGAAAAAGCGCCCCTCGCGCAGGAATTCCGATGATGTTTCGCGCGTGCCGCGTCCCGCGCGCAGGAGTTTTGAGGATGTCTCGACTAATTCGTTTGTTTTGCCAGGATTTCGTTGAATTTTGGCAGGGTGTCCCTAGCGAAACGCTTGTTTTCCAGAATTTGTTGAGGATGTCTCGAGCGAAACGCTGGTTTTGCATAATTGGGGGATGTCTCGAGCGAAACGCTTGCTTTTCAGAATTTGCTGAGGATGTCTCGAGCGAAACGCTGGTATTGCAGAGTTGGGATATCTAACATGGCGTCGGGCCCAACGCCGAATTATGAGGAAACGCAAATGGGGCCGAAAAGCGCTACCCGAACACATGTCCTAATACAGAAAAGGTGGGGCTTCTGGCTCTGAACAGGGGGTTGCGCTTTGGTGTCCTCTCCAGGGAAGGCGTTGCGAGGACGTCTCGAGCAGCAGCGCGATTTCAGCGTATCCAGGTCACGCAGGGGGGTATCTAACATGGCTGTCCCGAGCTGGAACCGCGTGTGTTTTCATGCTCAGGCCACCCAGGGGGATCTCTAACATGGTTGTCCCCAGCTGGAACCGCGTGTGTTTTCATGCTCAGGCCACCCATGGGGATCTCTACCATGGTTGTCCCGAGCTGGAACCGCGTTTTTTCCCGGAAAGGGCTCGAGCCCAGGGTTCTTTTTTCCCGGAAAGGGCGCAGGCCCAGGGTTCTCCTTTAGTATGTAAACATGTCCCCGGTGCCCAACTTGAAGGAGGCCGGCGGATTCTTTCCCTGATAAATATCGAAGTCGAAGGAAAATTTGAGGATGTCTCAGGCGAAACGCTTGTTTTTGAAATCCCGATCGATAAATCACAGGGTGCGGGACACCTCAGCACGACCACACCCCCAGCATGACCACACCCCAGCACGACCACGCCCAGCACGACCACGCCCCAGCACGACCACACCCCAGCACGACCACACCCCAGCACGACCACACCCCAGCACGACCACACCCCAGCACGACCACACCCCAGCACCAGCACGACCACACCCCAGCACGACCCGATCGATAAATCACAGGGTGCGGACCACCCCAGCACGACCACACCCCAGCACGACCCCACCCCAGCACGACCCCACCCCAGCACGACCACGCCCCAGCACCCAGCACGACCACACCCCAGCACGACCACACCACAGCACGACCACACCCCAGCACGACCACCCCCCAGCACGACCACACGACCACGCCCCAGCACGACCACACCCCAGCACGACCACCCCAGCACGACCACACCCCAGCACGACCCCACCCAAGCAAGACCACACCCCAGCACGACCACACCCCAGCACGACCACACAGCACGACCACACCCCAGCAGACCCCACCCCAGCACGACCACACCCCAGCACGACCTCACCACAGCACGACCACACCCCAGCACGACCACGCCCCACGACCACGCCCCAGCACGACCACGCCCCAGCACGACCACCCCCCAGCACGACCACCCCCCCAGCACGACCACCCCCCAGCACGACCACCCCCCAGCACGACCACACCCCAGCACGACCACTCCCCAGCACGACCACACCGCCTTGGTTGAGTGGTTGCCTGTCGTCGTGGAATGTTTCGTGGGGTGTCTCGTGGAATGTTTCGCGGGGTGTCTCGTGAAATGTTTCGTGAGGTGTCTCGTGGAATGTTTCGTGAGGTGTCTCGTGGGCTGTTTCGTGAAGTGTCTCGTGGGATGTTTCGTGAGGTGTTGCCCAGTTGGGTATCGTGAAAACGTGTCCATGTTTCACATGTCTATATCCCTTTCCGGGTTCGTGGGTCCATCATGTTAGTAGGTTTACCCCCCGGTTTTTACTTGAAGGGGGCCGGCGAATTTCTTGTGCGTAAATAACGAGGTAGAGTGCTATTTTTTTTAAGTGCGTTTCGAGCGTGCCCGCTCCAGGAAAGTGCGCCCCCCATCTCGGATCCACGATAAAAAACGGGGTCCGCAGACCCCCGTTTTCCCCCGTAAAAAAAGGGTGCGAAGCGTTTTTTCGCAGAATCCTAGACAAATAACGGGGTCTGGAGCCCCGACCGCGACGCAGAAAAGCGCCCCGCGCGCAGGAATTCCGAGGATGTATCGCGCGTGCCGCCTCCCGCGCGCAGGAATTTCGAGGATGTCTCTACTAATTCGCTTGTTTTGCTACGATTTCTTTGGATTTTGACCGGATGTCTCAAGCGAAACGCTTGTTTTTCCCGGAAAGGGCAAAGGCCCAGAGTTCTCTTTTAGTATGTAAACATAGTCCCCCGTGCCCAACTTGAAGGAGGCCGGCGAAATTTTTCCCTGATGAATATCGAGGTCGAAGGAGGCCGGCGAAATTATTTTTGAGGATGTCTCGAGCGAAACGCTTGTTTTTGAAATCCCGATCGATAAATCACAGGATGCGGGACACCTCAGCACGACCACACCCCAGCACGACCACACCCCAGCACGACCACGCCCCAGCACGACCACGCCCCAGCACGACCACACCCCAGCACGACCACACCCCAGCACGACCACACCCCAGCACGACCACACCCCAACACGACCACACCCCACCACGATCACACCCCACCACGACCACACCCCAGCACGACCCGATCGATGAATCACAGGCTGCGGACCACCCCAGCACGACCACACCCCAGCACGACCCCACCCCAGCACGACCCCACCCCAGCACGACCACGCCCAGCACGACCAACACCCCAGCACGACCACACCCCAGCACGACCCACCCCAGCACGACCCCACCCAGCACGACCCCCAGCACGACCACACCCAAGCACGACCACACCCCAGCACGACCACGCCCCAGCACGACCACACCCCAGCACGACCACACCCCAGCACGACCACACCCCAGCACGACCCCACCCCAGCACGACCCCACCCCAGCACGACCCCACCCTAGCAAGACCACACCCCAGCACGACCACACCCCAGCACGACCTCACCACAGCACGACCACACCCCAGCACGACCACGCCCCAGCACGACCACGCCCCAGCACGACCACGCCCCAGCACAACCACCCCCCAGCACGACCACCCCCCCAGCACGACCACACCCCAGCACGACCACCCCCCAGCACGACCACACCCCAGCACGACCACTCCCCAGCACGACCACACCGCCTTGGTTGAGTGGTTGCCTGTCGTCGTGGAATGTTTCGTGGGGTGTCTCGTGGAATGTTTCGCGGGGTGTCTCGTGAAATGTTTCGTGAGGTGTCTCGTGGAATGTTTCGTGAGGTGTCTCGTGGGCTGTTTCGTGAGGTGTCTCGTGGGATGTTTCGTGAGGTGTTGCCCAGTTGGGTATCGTGAAAACGTGTCCATGCTCCACATGTCTATATCCCTTTCCGGGTTCGTGGGTCCATCATGTTCAGAATTTGTTGAGGATGTCTCGAGCGAAACGCTTGCTTTGCAAAATTGGGGGGATGTCTCGAGCGGGAGCCTCGTGGGTGGCCAGAATTGAGAGGATGTCTCAAGCGAAATGCTTGTTGTCACGCCCCGCGCGCAGGAATTCCGAGGATGTATCGCGCCTGCCGCGTCCCGCGCGCAGGAATTTCAAGGATGTCTCGACTACTTCGTTTGTTTAGCGAGGGTTTCTTTGGATTCTGACAGGATGTCTCGAGCGAAACGCTTGTGTTTCAGAATTTGTTGAGGATGTCTCAAGCGAAACGCTGGTTTTGCAAAATTGGGGGGATGTCTCGAGCGGGAGCCTCGTGGGTGGCCAGAATTGAGAGGATGTCTCAAGCGAAATGCTTGTTTTCACGTCCCGCTCGCAGGAATTCCGAGGATGTCTCGCGCGTGCCGCGTCCCGCGCGCAGGAATTTTGAGGATGTCTCGACTAATTCGTTTGTTTAGCGAGGGTTTCTTTGGATTCTGACAGGATGTCTCGAGCGAAACGCTCGTTTTTTCCGGAAAGGGCCTGGGCCCAGGGTTCTCTTTTAGTAGGTTTACCCCCGGTTTTTACTTGAAGGGGGGCGGCGAATTTCTTGTGCGATAAACTACGAGGTCGAAGGGGGCCGGCGAATTAAAATTGTGAGGACGAAGGCCATTTTTTCGCCATCATTCACGCAGATCGTGCTCTTGGAATTTTACTGCCTTTAAGGAAACCTCGATATTTCACAGGTGCAGTCGGCTTTTTCCCGGAAAGGGCAAAGGCCCAGGGTTCTCTTTTAGTATGTAAACATGTCCAAGGTGCCCAACTTGAAGGAGGCCGGCGAAATTTTTCCCTGATAAATATCGAGGTCGAAGGAGGCCGGCGAAATTATTTTTGAGGATGTCTCGAGCGAAACGCTTGTTTTTGAAATCCCGATCGATAAATCACAGGGTGCGGGACACCTCAGCACGACCACACCCCCAGCATGACCACACCCCAGCACGACCACGCCCAGCACGACCACGCCCCAGCACGACCACACCCCAGCACGACCACACCCCAGCACGACCACACCCCAGCACGACCACACCCCAGCACGACCACACCCCAGCACCAGCACGACCACACCCCAGCACGACCCGATCGATAAATCACAGGGTGCGGACCACCCCAGCACGACCACACCCCAGCACGACCCCACCCCAGCACGACCCCACCCCAGCACGACCACGCCCCAGCACGACCACACCCCAGCACGACCACACCCCAGCACGACCACACCCCAGCACGACCCCACCCCAGCACGACCCCACCCTAGCACGACCACACCCCAGCACGACCACACCCCAGAACGACCACACCCCAGCACGACCCCACCCAAGCACGACCCCACCCCAGCACGACCACACCCCAGCACCCCACCCCAGCACGACCCCACCCCAGCACGACCCCACCCCAGCAAGACCACACCCCAGCACGACCACACCCCAGCACGACCTCACCACAGCACGACCACACCCCAGCACGACCACGCCCCAGCACGACCACGCCCCAGCACGACCACGCCCCAGCACAACCACCCCCCAGCACGACCACCCCCCCAGCACGACCACACCCCAGCACGACCACCCCCCAGCACGACCACACCCCAGCACGACCACTCCCCAGCACGACCACACCGCCTTGGTTGAGTGGTTGCCTGTCGTCGTGGAATGTTTCGTGGGGTGTCTCGTGGAATGTTTCGCGGGGTGTCTCGTGGAATGTTTCGTGAGGTGTCTCGTGGAATGTTTCGTGAGGTGTCTCGTGGGATGTTTCGTGAAGTGTCTCGTGGGATGTTTCGTGAGGTGTTGCCCAGTTGGGTATCGTGAAAACGTGTCCATGCTCCACATGTCTATATCCCTTTCCGGGTTCGTGGGTCCATCATGTTTCCGACATCGACTTTCAACAAGAAAAAACTAGGTAAACGCGTTCGCTCGATAAATAACGAGGTGCCGCGGCCTCCGGAACGGCGCTGGGAACGGAGTTCTGGATTCGTGAAGTTGCATAAGTTCGGAAATAACAGAAATCCTCTGTGTTTTTTTACCCTGACCCCGCCGATCTGCGTGAGGTGTGGCACGGAATACCAGAAATGTGTCAAATCTCATGTGTTTTTGGACCCTGACCCCGCCGATCTGCGTGAGGGGTGGCGCGGAATTCCAGAAATGTGGCAAATCCCCTGTGTTTTTGGACCCTGACCCCGCCGATCTGCGTGAGGGGTGGCACGGAATTCCAGAAATGTGGCAAATCCCATGTGTTTTCGGAAGGGCCCAGGAGGACCCAGGAGGCTCCAAGAGGCACCAGGGGGCCCAAGGAGGGCCCAGGAGAAGCTCCAGGAGGCTCCAGGAGAGCCCAGGAGGGCCCAAGAGGTCCAAGGAAGACCCAGGAGGGCCCAGGAGCCCTTACGAGGCTGGCCCTGGGAGCGCTGACGTAGCGTAATTTACGAGGGATCGTGGCCCTGGGAGCGCGGGTGTAGTGTAATTCATACTTTGTTGAGGATGTCTCGACTAATTCGCTTGTTTTGCCAGGATTTCTTTGGATTTGGACAGGATGTCTCGAGCGAAACGCTCGTTTATCAGAATTTGTTGAGGATGTCTCGAGCGAAACGCTGGTTTTGCAAATTGGGGAGATGTCTCGAGCGGGGGTCTCGTGGGGTGCCAGAATTCAGAGGATGTCTCAGGCGAAATGCTTGGTTTCACGTCCCGCTCGCAGGAATTCAGAGGATGTCTCGCGCGTGCCGCGTCCCGCGCGCAGGAATGTTGAGGATGTCTCGACTAATTTGTTTGTTTGGCAAGGATTTCTTGTGATTTTGACAGGATGTCTCGAGCGAAACGCTTGTTTTTTTCCCGGAAAGGGCGCGGGCCCAGGGTTCTCTTTTAGTATGCTACCCCCCCGGCCCCCCTGCGACTTGGGCCGGCGAAATTATTTTGCGAGCGGGCACGCACGGAGTAGGGCCGGCGAAATTATTTTTCCCGGAAAGGGCAAAGGCCCAGGGTTCTCTTTTAGTATGTAAACATAGTCCCCGGTGCCCAACTTGAAGGAGGCCGGCGAAATTTTTCCCTGATAAATATCGAGGTCGAAGGAGGCCGGCGAAATTATTTTTGAGGATGTCTCAGGCGAAACGCTTGTTTTTCAGAATTTGTTGAGGATGTCTCGAGCGAGACGCTGGTTTTGCAGAGTTGGGGATGTCTCGAGCGAAAAGCTTGGTTTCAGAATTTGTTGAGGATGTCTCGAGCGACACGCTGGTTTTGCAGAGCCGACCGCGACACGGAAAAGCGCCCCTCGCGCAGGAATTCCAAGGATGTCTCGCGCGTGCCGCGTCCCGCGCGCGGGTATTTGGATTTCTTGGGATTTTGACAGGATGTCTCGAGCGAAACGCTTGTTCCCGGAAAGGGCGCGGGCCCAGGGTTCTCTTTTAGTATGTAGACATAGTCCCCCGTGCCCAACTTGAAGGAGGCCGGCGGATTCTTTCCCTGATCAATTTCGAGGTCGAAGGAGGCCGGCGGATTAAAATTTGAGGATGTCTCAGGCGAAACGCTTGTTTTTGAAATCCCGATCGATAAATCACAGGGTGCGGGCCACCTCAGCACGACCACATCCCAGCACGACCACACCCCAGCACGACCACGCCCCAGCACGACCACGCCCCAGCACGACCACACCCCAGCACGACCACACCCCAGCACGACCACACCCAGCACGACCACACCCCAGCACGACCACACCCCAGCACGACCCGATCGATAAATCACAGGGTGCGGACCACCCCAGCACGACCACACCCCAGCACGACCCCACCCCAGCACAACCCCACCCCAGCACGACACGCCCCAGCACGACCACACCCCAGCACGACACACGCACGACCAGCACGACCAGCACGACCCAGCACGACCCCAGCACCACACCCCAGCACGACCACACCCCAGCACGACCACGCACGACCCCACCCCAGCACGACCATACCCCAGCACGACCACACCCCAGCACGACCTCACCACAGCACGCACGACCACGCCCCAGCACGACCACACCCCAGCACGACCACGCCCCAGCACGACCACACCCCAGCACGACCACCCCCCAGCACGACCACCCCCCAGCACGACCAGCACGACCACGCCCCAGCACGACCACGCCCCAGCACGACCACCCCCCAGCACGACCACCCCCCTAGCACGACCACCCCCAGCACGACCACCCCCCAGCACGACCACACCCCAGCACGACCACACCCCAACACGACCATACTCCAGCACGACCACACCCCAGCACGACCACACCCAGTCGCACCCCCGTGGAATGTTTCGTGGGGTGTCTGGTTGAGTGGTTGCCTGTTCGTGGGGTGTCTCGTGGAATGTTTCACGGGGTGTCTCGTGGTTTCGTGAGGTGTCTCGTGGAATGTTTCGTGAGGTGTCTCGTGGGTGTTTCGTGAGGTGTCTCGTGGGATGTTTCGTGAGGTGTCGCCCAGTTGGATATCGTGAAAACGTGACCATGCTGCACATGTCTATATCCCTTTCCGGGTTCGTGGGTCCATCATGTTTTTGAGGATGTCTCGAGCGAAACGCTTGTTTTTCAGAATTTGTTGAGGATGTCTCGAGCGAAACGCTGGTTTTGCAGAGTTGGGGATGTCTCGAGCGAAACGCTTGGTTTCAGAATTTGTTGAGGATGTCTCGAGCGAAACGCTGGTTTTGCAGAGCCGACCGCGACACGGAAAAGCGCTCCTCGCGCAGGAATTCCGAGGATGTCTCGCGCGTGCCGCGTCCCGCACGCAGGAATTTTGATTTCTTTTGGTTTTGACAGGATTTCTCAAGCGAAACGCTTGTTGTTCATAATTTGTTGAGGATGTCTCGAGCGAAACGCTGGTTTTGCAAACTTGGGGGATGTCTCGAGCGGGGGCCTCGTGGGGGGCCAGAATTCAGAGGATATCTCAGGCGCAATGTTTGTTTTCGTGTCCCGCTCGCAGGAATTCCGAGGATGTCTCGCGCGTGCCGCGTCCCGCGCGTAGGAATTCGGATGATTGTGATAGGATGTCTCGAGCGAAACGCTTGTCCCCAGCACGTTCAGTAGCGCGTCCCCTTGGCACGTCCCGCGTTGCGACCCCATGGCACGTCCCCTGGCACGTCGCCTGGCGCATCCCTCGGGACGTTTCGCGGCGCGTCCTCCTGGCATGTTCCCCTTGTCAGTTAGCTCTGGGGCAGCTACTATGTGTTCAGGCAGCTCGAGCTTAAGATCCAGATCAGTTCGGTCAGGACTCGGATGCAAAGGAGGACTCGATCCACGACGCTATAGAGCACAACCGCGGCATGGCACATCGCAATTCAGCACGGTGCAGCACAGCACAGCCCTCGGCACGGTACATCAAGATCGATACACTCAGCATTGCAACTTGGCACGTTCCTTGGCACGTTCCGTGGGGCGTCCCTTGGCGAGTCCCCCTGGCACGTCGCGTGGCGCGTCCCCTGGCACATTCCGTGGCACATCCATTGGCACGTTCCGTAGCGCGTCCCTTTGGCACGTCCTACGGTGCGACCCCATGGCGCGTCCCCTGGCACGTCGCCTGGCGCATCCCTTGGGACGTTTCGCGGCGCGTCCTCCTGGCATGTTCCCCTGTCCATTAGCTCTGGGGCAGCTACTATGTGTTCAGGCAGCTCGAGCTTAAGATCCAGATCAGTTCGGTCAGGACTCGGATGCAAAGGAGGACTCGATCCACGACGCTATAGAGCGCAGTCGCGCCATGGCACATCGCAATTCAGCACGGCGCAGCACAGCACAGCCCTTGGCAGGGTACATCAAGATCGATACACTCAGCATTGCATTTGCCCGTCACCCAATCAGGTGTCTTTGAAAACGCTGCCATGTGTTACAGTTCTATATTCCTTTCCGGGTTCGTGGGTCGATCATGTTCCCGGAAAGGGCGCGGGCCCAGGGTTCTCTTTTTCTATGTAAACATATCCCCCCGTGCCCAACTTGAAGGAGGGCGGCGAAATTTTTCCCTGATAGATATCAAGGTCGAAGGAGGCCGGCGAAATTATTTTTGAGGATGTCTCAGGCGAAACGCTTGATTTTCAGAATTTGTTGAGGATGTCTCGAGCGAAACGCTGGTTTTGCAGAGTTGGGGATGTCTCGAGCGAAACGCTTGGTTTCAGAATTTGTTGAGGATGTCTCGAGCGAAACGCTGGTTTTGCAGAGCCGACCGCGACGCGGAAAAGCGCCCCGCGCGAAGGAATTTCGATGATGTCTCGACTAATTCGTTTGTTTTTGTACGATTTCCTGGAATTTTGGCAGGATGTCTCGAGCGAAATGCACGACCCCACCCTAGCACGACCATTAGATTCCAAATCAATGGAGACCTTCTTTAGTCTTGGAGTTGTTTTTTTACGTGGTGCCCAACGCAAAGAACGCCGAACTTTCACGCGGTCTAGGTGTGGATATATCTGTGTGCAGCGCTGACGCTGTCTTTTTGGTACCGACCGATCCAGCCCCAGTGTACGAGGTGCAAGCTAAGTGGTGCAAGCTATGTGGTGCCAGCCATGTTGCGCAAGCTCTGGGGCGCAACCTACGTTGCGCAAGCGATGTGGTGCAAGCTATGTGGCGCGAACTAGTGGTGCAATCCACCTGGTGCAGTCTATTTTGTGCAAGCTGCGTGGTGCAGGCTATGTGGTGTAATCTATGCGGTGTAAACTACGCGGTGCAAGCGATGTTGCGCAAGCTATGTGGTGCAATCTACGTGGTGCAAACTTCGTTGTGGAAGCTATGTGGGGCAATGTATGTGGTGGGAAATACGTGCCGCAGCAAAATTAGCGGCGACGGGCGGGAACGGACCCGCCAGGGCGGCAGACGGGCTTTCCATTTCGAAACGTAAAACAGCGACGGACGGGAAGGGACCCGCCAGGGCGGCAGACGAGCCCATTTCTTTAGGAGCGAAGTACGAACCCCCTAGGTGCAAGCACTGCGTGGGGAATGGTCCAAGGGGTGCGTTACTTCATCTTACCTTTCAGGCCTCCTGCGTTTCCTCTTGGGGGGGAGTGAGAAAGAGAGAGAGAGAGAGAGAGAGAGAGGGAGAGAGAGAGAGAGGCACACACGCACACGACCACATACACTAGCATGACAGCAGTCCTGCAGGGATTTTCACAGCCTGGCGCCATCTCGGAGGCCGGCGGATTTAACACGCACGCCCGTGTTTCACTTTGGCGCCCGGCGTGCAAACGCAGAGTTGGTCGTTGCTAAAAAATAAAACGGCCAACGCAGCAGCAGCAGCACGGTTCAGAAAAGCATCCCCCTTATCCTCCTCTTCCCCTTCCTCCTCGTTCCTCCTCCCTCCCTCCCTCCCGCAGTTTCCGTTCCTCCCGCTTCTCGCTCCTTCTGCTTTCCTCCGCTTTTCCCCCGACTTCCTTCCTCCTATCTCGCATCCTCCTGCTCCGCATGTTCTCGGCATGCTTCTTCCCTCCATTCCCCTGCCGACCTGGTTCAAGGTAGCAGGTGCTGCAGCGCCTGGCCTGTGCCCGCATGCCCGCGGTTTCTAAGCGGCCCTTGTCGGACGTGGAAGAGGCGCTTCCCCGCTTCCACGCGTACTTTCGAGAGTTCGCTGGATGTCTTAGCAGGGCGCCTACAGACCAGCATTCGCGCACCAGGATCGCCGTGGCATCTTTGGAGCAGGCGCTCCGCGATGAGTTCGACCTGTGGCGCTTGCGCGGAAGCGGGGGGGATCCCATTGGGCCCCCGCGGCAAGTTGTGCGCACACGTCGTCAACTCTTGCGGTCGCTTGCCTACTTCAAACGCGTTTGCTTCGAGAAGCAAGCCGCGTTGGACGACATGGCTGCCGCAAAGACAGGCGACAGAATTCACAACATGTGGAGGATCCGAGCTGGCTTGAGCGATCCGAACAATACGGCGCAGAGCGTGGCGACTTTTTGCAGGGACTTCCCGGCAGTGGAGACAAATTACATAAGTCCAGAATATGCGAGTGCCGTGCGGGATGCGCCAACATCATCAAGGAGCAACGCCTGCACCAGGTGACCATGGAGGTGGCGGAGCTGGCCCCCCCCTACCGCATTGACCTCGGACGTGGCCTCGCCTATCTTTATGAACCATGTGCACGACGAGGTCTTGATGAGGCTGCGCAGCCGCGACGAGGGCGTGGACGTAGAGCTTGCGCCTCCGCAAGGTCGTCGGCGGACATTGCGATCCCGTTCTTCCAAAATCCAAAATTCCGAGGTGACCTTGCATATTGGGGGCGTTACGCTGCCAATCTTCACAGGGCTACAAGCTCTACATCGGAAAGATGCCGACACGATGGCCTTGGCACTGATCCGGACAACGCAGCCTGTCATCGACTCGATCTTGCGCGGCCTCAAGGATAACCACTGCGGGGGCACGCGAGCCCACCTAGTACACATGGTGATTGGCGACGGCGTGGGGACGAACGTCGCTGCCGACTGCAGGATGTTGTGTTACTTCCGAGCCGCCCTCGACGATTCCACGCTCGTGTACAGCGTCGTGTGCTGGACGTGCGCGTCGCACCTGGCCAATCTCGCCGTGCATGTGGCAATTGTGGGAGATCTGATCAAGCAGCCGGACGAGCACGACAAGCTGGTCGCGAACTCCTCGAGATGGTTTAAATACCTACCCCACGACTACACCGAGGAGTACGCCCTGAGCTTGCGGCGTTGGTTGGTGCACGGGGTAGGCCTAGTGGACGCCCCGGATGCGCGGGCGGTCGCCTGGGCCCACGCAGCACAGCAGCTATACGGCATCGGCGTCTTGCCTGCAGATGTGTGCGCTTTCTTCGATGGTGATCTCAGCGCGCTCTTGCGCGTCCGCCGCCCCGGGGAATCGGTGGATGCAGTTCGAGCAGAGGCTTTCGTGCTACTCTAGTTATCGACATTTGATCAAGGTAGAGGAGAAACCGATCGTGAGCAGGTTCTTTCTCTTCACGACCTGCGTGTGGAAATTGCTCCTCATGAAGCTGCTGGGATTCCCGCCCGAAGCCTTTCGGTTGGTGTATACAGTGGCAAATGCCGAGAACGCGAAGCGGGCGACTCGATTTTGGTCGCGGTTCATTGGGGCGGGTGCCGACCAACAGCTGAAAGTGGCGTCCCTCGCGCTTCAGCTCACTCACCTGGCCGCCTCTATCCCTTCCCAAAAGAAGGAAGGCAGGAAGCCTCCACTGGTGAGGCTTGGAAAGCGAGAAGTCCAAATCAGAACTTCGGCGCTCCTCGCGGACCTCCTCGGGAAGCTGCACTTGGACCCGTCATTGGACGCGGGCGGCGCGGCATTCCGTCTGCTGGTCACGCAGGCCCACATATGCGTGCGCTTTCAACAGCACGACTCTTGCCCAGCAGCATTGCGGCGCTTGTCGAAGGCTTTTAATCCGACCGGCTACGCCGCGGAGGTGGAGTTGTTCTTGGTCGCGGGCGCAGGGGATTTGGACACAGGTGTGAGAGGGCTCGAACCCCTGGGTTCCGCGGCTGCCCCGCCTCGGCAATTCGCTCCGAGCATTCCTAGCGGGGGCGGGGGCGCGGGTGGCCGCTGTGCCCGGCGGTTCAAGCCCCAGGATACTCCGAGGGGCTTCGGGCCCGAGCCCGCGCGGCTGGTGCTTTCTCCGAGCAGATTGCTTACGTATTGTCCCGCCCAGTGCGGGCCGAAATAGACGGTCTGCTCACCGAGGGCTCGGCCACGAGCCTCGACGTGGAGCGCAAGCACTTCGTGGACAAACAGTCGGAGAGACGGAAGGGCACGCGCGTTACGACGGTAGCCCGTGCCAGCAGAGACTCGATCCTCAGGCAATGCCGGAGATTTCGGGGCGACGCCGTTTCCCGAGCCATCAAGGTTCGGAAGAGACTGCTCAAGCAGCGGTTCGTCACTGGGATGGCCCTGGGGGTTCAGCAGCGGCCCGACCTTTTCGCCAGAGGCCGCGGGGCCCTTTGATGGGAGGACCACGTCTCCGAGCACGAGATGCGGCAGTTTACGTCCACGGGGGACACGGGGGAACTCCGTCGCTACGTGGAGGAGAACGGCCTCGTGGAGAAGGCAGCGCGCATCCGCCAGAGAGCCAAGGATCAATTGCAGGCTCCCGCCAACGATGCCCCCGTTACAAACGCCGACTGGTCGGCCTGGTGCGAGAAGCACGACGACGATTTCCGACGGCAGCTCCGCGGCGCTACTGCTTCGCGCAGGGAGTTCACCAATCGATTGCACCGAGAGGGGCCGTTTGAGGCGGGAGATCGGCTGCAGGCCGCGCCGCCGCCTCAGCCACCGGCGGACTGGGTGGCGAAGCTGCGCCGCGCCAAGCAGGGCATCTTTGCTGCGAGCAATGAGGGGCGCACTCTCACGTTTTCTTGTTGCACCCTAGCCGGCCGCGTCTGGGCCGCGACGTTGCGCGCGGGCGTCGACAGTGACAACCCGCGCGTGGTCAGCGTTTCTTTTGGGGGGAAGTTTTGTGATGTGTTCGTGCCGATGCACGAGCTTATAGCTGCCATCCCGCTACTCCAAGCCGATTGCAACGTTTTCCGGCTTGCCGTTTCTGGCAAGGCCTTGCCTGGCAAGGCGCTTTTTACTGTCACTGGGGCCTCCAAGCTGACCTCCCGTCGGGGGCGGCCGAAACGCGCGACCCTGACCTAGAGGGCGGCGCTTCGGGGGCCAGCGATGCAGACCCAGTGCATGCGTCAGACGCGGCCTCCCTCGTCTCGGACGTTGATTCGCATCTGGACGCAGCGCTCGATGAGTCGTCAGGGAACGAGGGTTCCGGCGACGACGAGGCTCCGGCAGCCGCGGATGAGGCGGGAGCGGATCCTGTGGCGGATGCCGGGTGTGCACCTGGGGCGGATCTTCTTCCGAGGGCCCCTTCGTTGTCGAGCGCTCTGGCTACTTCACTTTAGTGGAGAATCCAAAGCACAAGGACTGCAAATTATTATGAGCCAGCGTCTCACCCGCTTGTTGGGTCACAGGTCTCGCAGTAAAACGTGCCAGATAATTCAGTTCGACGGGCCGCTCCCGACGTGGGGCGACCCCGTCGTAACGCGCGCTGTCTTGCGGGCCTGGTCCCTGCGGCGGTCTGGCCGCCCTGCGTTCTTGGCGAACGCCGCCCGCAGGCGTTGGCGCGCCGACGAGACAGCGCGCCTCAGGCAGGACTTAGTGCGCAGAGGGGCCGATGCGTCCACAGGGTGCGACCGCGCAGACGCGCGCATCCGAAAATGGCGCCCGGGCCTCTTGCGGGCGTAGCCGCCGAAGGCGGCTCCACTTCCTTTTGTTTTCTTTGGGGGCGTGCGGTACAGCCGTGCACGCAGGCGACTAGTTGCCCCCAGTTCCGCCTCCTCTCTGCCTGCCGCCACTTTTTGAAGCCGGTCAATTTGCGGGCCGTCAGTGCTCTCCCCCTTTCCTCCTCGCCCCCCCTCGGCCGCCCCTCCTCTCCGTGCTCGGCGTCGCAGCTGTAGGGTAATCCGCGGCTGCCGCCGGAGCTTGCTTGTGTAGCTCTTCGCGTGCTTGCGAATAATCGTTCCTTGCTAGCACAGCGGAGAAAATATCTGACACTATGCTTCTGTCGGTCGGCCCGCCTCCCGACGCAACGCCTCTTGCCGGCTCGCTTCAGCCAAAGCCGCGGCGCGGAGGGAAGGGGGGGGTCGGGGAGTGGCGATGGCTAGGAGCGAGGAGTAGGAGGAGGAGGAGTAGGAGGAGTAGGGGGGGCGAGGAGCGAGGAGTAGGAGGAGGAACTCGTGGTTCTGGTCAGTTCGCCCGGGAGCGTGGCCAGCTAGGCTTCTCGGTCCATGCCCGCGGGCTGCCCCCGACGGGTTCAAGAAGTCTTGAAGTTTCGCGTAACCCCGCCAGCCCATCCAGAAACGCTGTCCATATGAGCTGCCCCGGCCAGGGAAGCGGCAATTTGGATTCGTCTTGGGGCGGTCGCGGGGCCTCTTGGAGCATCTTGGGGGCAATCTTGAGGAACCTAGGGCTATATGGGGCCATCTTGGAGGTAATCTTGCGACGTTCTCACAGGACCTCTTGGAGCCATCTTGGGCCACGTTGGACGTCCAGGCCCAGGTGAGGGGTAGCGAGAGGGGCATGCCCTTCCCCGACGGGGAACAAGGGGGGAATATGAAGAGGAAGCGCGCTAAACCACCCTAGCCCTGAGGGGTGGTGGGGTTTGCGATGTTGCCCAAGTGTGTTTGGCAGATTTGCTGTCCTACTTCCTCCTCGCCCCCCCTCATCCGACGGCCCTCCCTTCTTGGGTTCGAGAGCGCTGGATTCGCGGCGCCCGTTAGCCCGCCAGGGCCCAGGCGGAGCGTTGCGACGGCTCCGGTACATTTCTGTTGCGCTCACTTGTGGAAGACACTCGGCGTTGCTAGGAGAGGGGGGCGGAGGTAGAGAAGGAGGAGGGGGGGCCATGAGAGAGCGCCTGACCTGTTCACGGCGGGATCCGCTGCGACGTTCCGTGCGACGTCGATGCTGTTTCCTGCTATTTCCTGCTATTCGGAGTTATTTTGCCAAATAAGCCGAAATAGAGCCCAATAAACCCAAATGAGCCCAAATAAGCGCCAATAGGCTCGAGCCGCCAACCCAGGCCAACCCCTCTCAGGCCAGCCTCGCCCAGGCCAGCCCAGCATGGCCGCCCGAGTCGCCCGATTCCGGGAGGCAAGGCTGCGGGAGCTGGAGGCGGCCGTGTCCGATCTCGACGCGGACGCCCTCGCCAGTCTGCTCGCGAGACTGCAGTCCCAGAGAGTTCTTGGCAAGGTCCTCTCCCCTCCTCCTCATCTTCCTCCCTCCTCCTCATCCTTCCCCCTATGCCCGCGCAAGGGGGGCCTGGCCATCCTGGCCACTTTCGTGGCCGATGTGGAGCGGGACGCGCCGTCGTTCGCGTTCGGCCACTCCGCTGCGGCGCCGCCCTGGGACGAGGGCGCCGTGGCTGACGCCGTTTCGGTGCCGGGCGTGGTGACGTCGAAGGGCAGTCGCGTGTGGTGCCGCGGGACAGTCGTTCCGACGTTCGGCGTGGAGATCCCGGATGTCCTCCCAGCCACAGCGTCGCCCGTTTTTCTGGGCGCGCGTGACGCCGCTGAGGCTCGCGACTTTTTGCTGCTAGCGAAGGGCGACGTCCGCCCGCGTAGCCTCGCTATCATTAATATGCCGGCTCTCGCCCCTGCGCAGAGAGACCCCCTACACGACGGGGCGGCGTCTGCGTGGCGTGCCGCGTCGGCCGACGCCGGGCTGAGGCCCGACCATATATATATATATATATATATATATAATATATATATGTATATATAAATATATATATATATATATATATATATATACACGGGCGCCGCGGCGGGCGGCCCTCGCCTGCCGGAGCGGCGCGCCCTTCCACGGGGGTCTTGACGAGGCATGCGCTCCCGCGCCTGCAGGCCCCCCCTGGGCGAGCGCAACGTCGTGGGCAACCGCCGCAGAGGTTTGGTCGGGGCACCGTGGGGTCGCCAGCGGGGCACCGACGGGGCACCGCGGAATTGGTTTCCGGGGGTGTGAGAGGAGCCGTCCGTTGCCATTGCCCCGCGCCGGGGCCGGCGGCCATGAAGAGGGACTTGGGCCCCGACCTCAGCGGCGCGCTCAGCTTCGTAGCCTTCGGCCGTCGAGGCCAGCAGCGGCCGGGCGGGCGCTGCCCGCCCGCTCGCCTCGGAGAGGCCATGCGCCAGACTCGCCCTGGGCAGGGCGTGCGCAATTATACGTTCAAAGGCCTGCGGCCGTTCCCGGCGTCTCCCCGGCCATTCCGTCGCAAGGCGCCCCGCCGCGTAGGTCGATCCCGTCGGGGGGCCTGCTAGGCGGCCCGTCTAGATCCCCGTCGCAGTGCGTTTTACCGTCTCGGTTCGAGTTCGCCTTCGTTTCCGAGGCCTGCCCAGCCCCTGCCGTGGGTGGGCGGATTCGCCCCGCCAGAAGCTGCGGCCCTTGGCCGCGAGCTGCAGCTCGGTATCCCGGCGGCGCCGCTTCTCGTTCACGTGTGTGTAGCGCCATGGGACAGGAAGTCCGTATCACCATGCTCCCACGAAGGGGTGTGGCCCTTGGCCACATGCGGGACCAGCGCCCGTCAGTCCGTCCACAAGCACTTCCCGACCGAAGGGCCTCAGGCGGTGGCCCGCGTCCGTGGCGGGCAGTTAATGGGCATCTTTGTAGTTGACGCAGTTCCCTCTGCACTAGAGTACCACGCCGGGGATGTGTCAGTTTCGCTGCCCCCTGCTGCGAAGGTCGCCAGGGCGCGGTAGCAGTCTTCCCGCGCGCCTCTCGCCTGAGAGGGATGAGCAGGAGGAGGGGGGGCAGCCGAGGAGGAGGAGGAGGAGGAGGAGGGCGAGGAGCCGGAGCCGGAGGCGCACTGACGAATTCGGCGTGCGTTTGGGGCGTTTCGGGGTGCGGGTCGAGGGCGACCCGCGAGATGCCCCAGAGGCGCGCTTGGGGCATCGGATTTGTCAGCCGGGGCACGGCGGCGGAACGTCACGCGCGCGACGGAGAGAGCCTCTTGCAAGATTTGGTGCGAAATTTGCTCCCCTCAGCGCCCGCCACCTCCCCGCGAAATTCGATCACCTCAGCGCCTCTCTCTCTCTCTCTCTCTCTCTCTCTCTCTCTCTCTCTCTCTCTCTCTCTCTCTCTCTCTCTCTCTCTCTCTCTCTCTCTCTCTCTCTCTCTCCTCTCTCTCTCTCTCTCTCTCTCTCTCTCTCTCTCTCTCTCTCTCTCTCTCTCTCTCTCTCTCTCTCTCTCTCTCTCTCTCCTCTCTCTCTCTCTCTCTCTCTCTCTCTCTCTCTCTCTCTCTCTCTCTCTCTCTCTCACCAACGTGCCCAGACTGCGCCCGCAGCGGACTGCGTGCACTTATGGACTGGTCCACGGACTACTCTTGCAACAGTTGGACGTGTGCATACAGCACCGACAACAGGGACTCCGACACATGCTGCCTGTCCAGCAGGTGCCCCCATCCCCCCAGTCCACACAGCCTGCTCGACGTCCGTGCCACAGGGATGCCGCCGCACATCCTTGCCCGCCAATACGGCAACGCGCCAGCCCACCACGACCTCAAGGAACCCCCCCGAGCGCCTCCAGGCCCCGGGGGGGGACCTCCACAACCAGGCCAAGCAGGTTACCAGGGTCAATGGTACTTCCCACCGAGGCCGCGGCGCGTCCCCAGGCAGGGACTGCCTGACGGCGCGAGGCGGCCACCTGGGTTCACAGGAACGGGGATGCCCGAAGAACCGTCCCCCGACCAACTTCACTGGAGGGAAGGCTACGTGCTCTTTGGCCCCCACCAGGCCCTCAAGGAGGAATTCACCTTCAACAAGACGGTCCGCCGACCCTACTCCCTAGCCATCACCAACATGTACAGGGACCGTGTCACGGTCAGGACCGTCTGCGAGTCGATCGCCGAGCGCATCCACACTACCCGCACCCGCTGGCGAGATGTGGTACTGTACTGGGACGCCGAGGGTGGTCCTGGGCCTCAAGCTCTCGACTACGACATGCGACTCTGCGACGCCATGGTGAGCCGTGCCACGACCGAAGCCGAGCTAAACCACGACCGCAGCAACCGTGGTAGTTTCTGCCTCTATGGACCAGCGCACCAGCGAGCTGCAAACATCACGGCGATCTCCGAGCCGCAGAACATCGACTACATGGAGCATGTGCGGCGATACTCACCCGTAGGGGAGACCTACCCAGACCACGCCTTCGAGCACGTCTATCGGGGCTGGCAGCGGCCCGACGTGCCCACCATCCTCCCCGACACCCGCCCCCTCTCGAGAGCCGACCAGCAGCGATATCAACAGCACCAGCAGCGCATTCAGCAGCGCGACCAACGCGACGCAGGACAGCCGAGCACGCCACGCTACCGCTCTCCCGCGCGAGTCCCGACAGGCGGCAGCACGGCCTACGGCGGGGCTGCCGCCTATTACCGTGGCCCCATTGGCGCCAGGCCCGCGGCGGCTGGAGCAGCCGCCTCCAGCTACGGCCACGCCCCTCACGCCAGGGTGCACCCAGCGGTCATCGGCTACCCGCGTGCACTCGTGCAGGCCCCCCCACGGGCCACCTCGCCCGTGCCAGGGTCCACGCGCGCCTGGGGCCATTACTCAGGCCGACATGATGGCACCCCCAGCAACCAGCCCGCAGTGATAACCCCTGCGGCTTCAGCCCAGGGGGCTGCAACAAACCGTGGCAGGACAGGGCGCCCTGAAGGATGGCGTGATGCGAACGTGCGTGCTTGGCAACCGCGCCAGCACACGCCCCCGCCAAACGTGGCTGCAGCGCTGCGCCCTGCCCAGGCAAAACCTGCCCCACCTGAGCGGGAGAGGCAGCCGCTTGTCCCGCTCGTCCTCACGTACACCCAGGCGCATCACAGCGCCTCCCCGCGGCACAGCGAGGGAAGCGCCCACCACGTCAGCCCCCGCCCCGACGCTGTCGACCCTGACCAGGCCACAGCCACGGCGGAGGGCGGCACAAGCGCCTCCCGCCAGCCCAGCCCATCACCCTGCGCGGCGCCGATCCGATCCCCGAGCAGGGCGGATTCCGAGCGCGCTAATGCCCAGGCGACCTCGCCACGCGACCGCCACACGGGCGGGCGCGTCCCGCGCAGCAGGTCCTGCAGCCGCCACAGCTCACGCAAGGCCCCAGGGAGCTCCACGAGCTCGCCGCCTCGCGAGACTCAGGCTGATGGCCGAGCCCCCGAAGTGGTGCCACGCTTCGGTGCCAGCGTCATCGAACCTGGCCAGGTCGACCTCGAGCCGACGCCGTCCACGGACCACGAGCCGCCGCTGCCCACCCGCGTGATCGCCCCCATCGACGAGGCGCCGACCTTCGACCCGTTCAAGAACAAGTACCGTGTCAAGGACCTTGCGGCGGGTTTCGGCGGTGGCTCACCGCTCTCACCTCAGAGTCGGGGCGGAGCCCCCGCCACCTCAGCCGCTGCCGCGGCAGCGGCGGCCCCGCGGGGAATCAGCCCTGTCCGCAACGCGGGCCTCACGGCAGCGGGCATGGACGAGGCCCAGCGCCAGGCCACCGACCGCGCTGCTCGAGCTGTTCCACCAGATGCTGCTCATCAAGATACTGACGGGGCGGGCGCGCCACCGCAGGACGGACCAGCGGTGTCGCGTGCGCAGTATATGCGCGTGCGTTGTGCCGCTGCCGCGCCGAGCCGCCGCCGCTGGTTCGCTTTTGCTTTTGTGTTCGGCAGGACGGATCGAGGAGTCGCCTCCCTCTCCCTCTGCTGCCGTCTCACCTCTCCTCCCCTCGTCCCCTATGGTACAGGAGTGAGGAGGATTTTTCGAGACAGTTTTACTGACGTTTATGAACCCCCCCTGGCGCAGTGCCGACCATGTCTCGCCTATACTTCTGGCCTGACGGCGGCTTCAGCCCCGGTCAAGCTAATCCATAGGAACGCCATGAGCTCCTACTGTGGCCAAGCCTTCTACCTGGGCGAGGGTCAGGCTGACCTACACCGCGCGGGGCGTGCAAACCCCAGCTCCACCGATGGAGACGGGCCAGGTCGCTCCATACACCTCGTCAGCCTAAACATCACCAGTCTCTCAGCGAACTGGCCAACCATCACCGCTCTTGGTGTCGACCACAACGCCGCAGTCATAGCACTGCAGGAGACCCGACATGCCAAGCCGACCAGACAAGCCATCGCTACCAGCGCCGCCAATCCACACCACGGGGGATACCACGCCAGTCTTGGACCTGACCTGGATCTGGCGCGAGCCCAGCGCAGAGCTGCCCACGGCGGCACAGACCACACCGTCGTGGGCAACACTGGCGCCTCGGGAGGGGTCGCCATCCTCTCTAAGGATGCCATTGTCGACTCCACTGTCGACGACACTGCGCCCTGTATCGTCGCCCTCAAGGCCAAGAAAAGATGGCACGAGGCCTTTCTCCCGCTCTGCACTCAGCACCGCCGCAGGCGGCGACGAAACAACCACGGGCCCGCTGGGATCTACATAGCGAGCCTCTACGGGGTTGCTGGAGGAGACAGCACAGATCTTTTTCGGCTCGCTGACTGCGCCGCCGCAAGGGTCGGCTCAGCCCCGTATTTCATCTGCATGGACGCCAACACGAACATCGACGACAATCCACACCTGCTGCACATGATGCAGCACGGATGGTTTAACGTCGCTGAGGGCACACCAGACCACACCATGCACACATACGGCAATATCCCTGACTGGGACCGCGTCACCAAGTGCCCCCGCACTTCGCGCATCGATTATATCATTGCCAACCAAGCGGCGCGATCCCTTGTCACCGACTTCTGCTATCTGCGCGACTTGCCAGCGAAGTCCCATGTTGGCCTGCAGGTCACGCTTGACCTCAGTCGCCTCGACCATACGGCCCGACGCCTTCTTGCCCCCACGCCCTACCCTCCCAACGATGGAGCTCACGAGGGTCACGAACTGCAGGCATTAGGGACCCTCATCGCTGGGCGATATCAGGACCGCATGGAGCAGGCCGACACACGCGACGACGTGGAACGCATGTTCGCCCTGGCTAACGAGGCCAGTCATGAGTACCATCTCACCCGTCTGCGCGACCTGCCACCTCCACCGCCTGACCACCCAAAAAAGAAGCCCCCCACCATGCACGGGCTCACGCCCATGTTCGAGGAGCGACCAGTTGTCCCCCGCGCCTTCCCCACCTACGGAGCTTCCACGATACACATGAACCGACTGCGCAAGCTCCATCGGCAACTCTGTGAGCTTCGCTTCATCGGACAGCACCATCATTTAGACTGCCGTGCCATCCCGCCGTACCTAGCGCAGCGCATCGACTGCACGTGGACCGCGGCCCGCCTCCTATGTCACAAGCTGCGCCCCACGGTTCTCCTAGACTTCCCCGAGGCCTGGACCCCCGACGAGCCAGCACCTCACGGAGAGCACCTTGACGGTTTGATCCAAAACCTCGACCTAGAGCTGGCGCGACGTGCGAACCGTGCCAAAGCTGAACGCATCAAGATATGGGCTGAGGGCGTCCGCGAGCCAAGCGGGCGAAAGGCGGCCATATACGCACGGGCTGCTGACAGCTCGCCCACGGCGTATCTCCGCACGCCTACCACACCTGACGATACGCAACTCCACTGCGACACCAACGCCTTCAAACCTGACAAAGCTAGCACGGACGATAGCGACGCTGACACCGAAGCTGGCGGCTTCAGCCCCAGCGACGGTAGTTCGCCCGACACGGACAACGACGAAGACCACACTTGTGAACCACCACCTGCACAAGTCCCCGACATTCTCCCTGCCAACGCCATTGTTGCTAATACCAAAGACATGCTTAAGCTCATGGTCGACACCTGGGAGCCCATCTTGGGCAGGTACCGCGCCCGTGCAGGACATGACGCCGAAGCCATGCCGACGTGGGCTGACTTCTACGACGAGTACCGACAAGAGCTGCCTACGCCATCACCAGCTACCCCTTTCCACCTCACCGACGACCAACTCATCCACTTTATTCGCACCCGTTCACCGCGCCGTGCGGGGGGACTGGACGGCTGGACTACTAAGGAGGCTAAGGAGTTACCCGACGACATCCTTCGCCTCTTCGCCAGCGTCTTACGCGCTATGCAACGCACTGGCCCCATTACTGCACCCCTTCACACATGCAAAGACATCCAGAAGATTTTTCGTCGAGGCTGTTTCAATATTGCAAGCATTGGGTCATTCAGAATCGCTCCTTTGATAACTCTGGGGGCAGCCGTACCTTCTCTCGCTCGCATAGGGGATATGTTTTCAGGTATGACAAGGATGCCTGGACCACCTTATTCTCCCCTCAGGGCTCCCGGGACAAAAAGTTTCGTTTGGGTCTTGCTCAAGAAATGCTTGATTGGGTTCGGCAACCGCTTCACCTTCGCCTTCAGTAGCCATTGGCTTTGTCTGGCGTGATCCAGACTCACATTTGTTACCGTACTGCGCCCAGCGGGGCTACCTTTCTTTTCACCACGGACACCTGTTACTCTCAGGATCTGGATTTGGTTGGGAATCAGATTCAGCCGACAGTTCCTCTTTTCTTTGGATTCGATCGCCACGCCTTGGATTGTTGGGCTCGGAAGCGTTTTGATAAGATGGAGCCGAAGCCCGTGCTTACCACGAATGAGAAGAAAGCCAAGCTGCAGAAGAAGCTCGAGCAGAAAAAGGAGGACCAAGCGAGGACGGTCGAGATCAGGAATCAGGGCCTCAAGGCCAAAGCATCGTCAGGTGCTGACTCTCGCGAGTCCAGGGTGCTCCCTACCCCGCCTCCAGCACCTGTGCACAGGGGTGGCTCCTTGTCTCGGAGCCGATCACCGATTGCCAGGAAGATGCAGTTCTCAGGTGGGTCCAAGAAACAATTGCAGGGTGGTGCGTCGGTTTCCAAGCCAGATCCGGACGAGGCCTTGCCAGAGACACAGGACTACCGAGAGGAAGCGCCTGTCAGGCACTCCCCCCCGTCTTCGGGGGGCTCAGACACCAGAGTTTCTCTATCTTCATTCAACACAAGAGGAACCTAGTGGTGGGATTTATTTGGGATCTTGGACAGTCTTTCATTTATGTTTTCTTTCAGTATCCTGAGTTTCAATCCTGGGTTGGGCTTTACCTATTCTCCGCTTCTATTCTTTCCTGCTTCTTCGCCTTCTTTCTCTCTCTACCTTGCGCATTTGGCGTATTGGTGGCTTCTCAGGTTTGTGTTATGGGAGGACCGACCTTTCAAGGCGCTTCATCATCATCATCATCCTTCATGTGCCAAACCCGTGCCTCCGAAAAGGCCGAGGCGAACTCCCAACGGACCAACGACTTCTCTCGGTGCTTTCCGTTTGGATGTATGCGTGGGAAGCGCCAGCTTACCGCAGCCTCACGGACTGGCGGAAAGGATGGACCCACGCCACGAGCTTTGGCGCTGTCCCCAAAGCTACCATTGGGGACGTCAGCACCTCTCTTGCCCTGCGCATCGAACACGCCAGGGCCTTACTCCTTCCCTTAGCTGGGGCTGCCCTTGACCGACAGAAGTGTTTCGACTACCTCATCACGGACATCTGCCTTAACCTTGCGCTTCACGCGGGGTGCCCCCAAGACATCGTTACTGTCCGCAGAAACTTCTACAGTCGCCACAAACGCTACATCCGCATGAACGGAGCGTACTCTAAGGAATTGGCCAGGACCAACGGTCATCTCCAGGGAAGCTCTTGGTCCCTGGACGACATTAAGCTGCTCATGTGTGTGTGGACCAAGAGACAGCATCGATACGTTCCGCGATCACTCAGCACTACCTTTGTTGACGACAGCAACTCCACTACTCACACCGCGCCTGAGTTGCAGAAATCTCTTGATGAAACCGCCAAGTTTGATCGATTTTCAGGTCAACGCATTCACCCTGGCAAAGTGGCGGGGTGGGCGCTCACCGACGAGCTTCACGCCGCCGTTACCCAGCTCACTCTGGCGGAACGGCCCTTACGCGTGGTCGACTCCTTCAAGCTCGTCGGGAGTTACATCAACGCCGAGGCAGCGCCGGCTCCAGCCGCGCTTAACCTCACGGCCACCGCTGACGCCCGTGTTCGGAGGGCGACTAGTCGCCTGCCGCGCATTGGCAAGCTCCCATCGCCGATGCTTATTAAGGCGCGGCACGCCCGTTCCCTTGCTGCCAGCGTCTGTACCACGGGCACCGACATTCAAGCCCCATCAGGCCCCGTCAAAACTGCCTACAACCATGCCCTTAAGGCGGCTATCCGCCCCAAGGGAAACAAGTGGGTCGAGTTTTGGACTCTCATGGCCGTGTGCGTCCCAGGACACGCCCTGGAGATTGACGCCATCACGCAGCGTGAAGTTTTCCTGTGTCTGCGGCGACAGGTTAATCGCGACGCTACACTCTGCGGTCTCGTCAGGGATCTCCAACACCACGTTCAGACCCTGTTTGGTGGAGGACCTGTCGGACGACTTGTCCAGTCGCTCCAGCAGCTCCGTTGGACCTGGCCCACATTTGGCATCATGTACGACGACTGGGGCTGCCAGATCAGTTGGCTGAACTTACCCCAAAACGCCTTCCTTCACATGCTGCGGGCCTCACAACGCAGAGCCTTTCTGAGGAGGATCAAGCCACGGCGTCACGACCTTGGATACCTTGCCTCTGTCAGACAGGGCCTCGACCTCTTCGCCAGCACGTGGCTCGCCCGAACGAAAGGAGCAGCCAAATGCACTGCCTGGCAGCTGGCGCTCCTCCTGAACTACCTGTCGGGCGGGGACCACACCCAACAGCGACGATCCCGATCAAACACGTCTGCTGACCCCAGCCCCATCTGCCGATACTGCGACGAGGAAGAGGAAACTCAGGAGCACACTGTCCGCGACTGCAAGTGCTGGGCCCGAGAAAGACTCCCTCTCACCACCCTCATCAGTGACGAGCAGTGGGCCCGTCTTCCGCCGCACACAAGACACTGCGGGCTCTTCGATGAAGACCCAGCCCTCCTCGACCTGCAGGCCGACCTCGCGAGGGACCCGCTACCTCAGCCCATACCGCGGCCCCCACCTGAGGGAGATCCTGCGGCTTCAGCCCAGGACTCCTACACCACCTACCTTGACCACGACACTGGTTGGACATGGGTCTACGCTGCCACGGACGGTGCATGCACCAACCAAGCCATCCCATTGCTAGCACGAGCGGGCTACGGCGTCTACTACGGCATCGACCACCGCATGAACTACAGTGCACGCGTTCACGGCATTACGCAGAACGCACAGCTTGCGGAGACCCTCGCCATTGTCCACCTCACGGCATGTGCTGAACGGCCCGTACACGTTTTCGTGGACAACCAGGCGGTGGTCGATGGGTTCCAAAGTATCATCGACGGACACTCACCACCGCAGGGCACGCACGTGGAGCTCTGGGAAAAGATCCACCGATGCGTCATGGCCAAGCCCAACATGTTCCGCGTCGAGAAAATCGCAAGCCACCTGGGAGACATGGGCATCGACCTCGGGCTCATCGGGCCCATCGCGGAGGAGTTCAATCGTCAGGCTGACGCCCTCGCCACAACGGCGGCACGTACTCATAACCTTCCAGACGACACTGTCGAAGCTGCCAAAACACGACATCGCCAAGCGACCGTGCTTCATGGAGTCGCTGTCGCCATCTACGAGCGTAGACACCGCACACTCCCCCTCCCACACCGCAGGGCTGGGTTTACAGCTGCGGAACTCAACAAAATGGAACCAAACCCCCTGCTGTCTGACCAGGCACCACCCGCGGCTGGACCAGACATCCCACAGAACCCGGACGAGCTCTGGGCCGAGGCCCAACGGGCGATATTCGACGAACAGGAGGACGACCCGTTCGGCTTTGGCGGGGGCCTTGACTTCCTAGGCGACGGGCCAGCCAGCGCCAACCTTGCCCCGTCGGGCACCCGCACGTCGCCCTCGACTCCGCCACTGAGAGCGGCATCGCACCCACATGACAACGCCGCTCACCTTCAAGACGCTGACGAACAGGAGGACGACCTGTTCAGCTTCGGTGGGGGATCGGACGCTTTGGACGACGGACCAGTCAGCGAAAACCCTGCCCCGTCGGGCAACCTCTCGACGCCTACCGCGACTCCGTCCCCGAGAGCGACATCGCCCCCATACGATGATATCGGCCACCGCCAAGACGCCGACGACGACCTGGGTGACCCCCGCGGACTGAGTGGCATAGACGACGCACCGCCGACACCCCACGCTGCCGACCATGCCGCCCTACCGAGACGCCACCCTTCTACGCGGCCGACCTCAGAGCCCTCGCACGGCATCATGATTGGTCCCACCGCGCAAACCACTCCGCCCCCCCACCAGCGGCAGCCCGCGGGGGCGGCTTCAGCCCCCCCGCAGGGCACTGAACCAGACAGGCCCTCGCGCCCCGTCCACGCTTCCATCGTTGCTGAGCGAGAGGATGCGGCTCTCCCGACCTCTCGGGGCGTGGCCCTAGCGGCTCCAGCCCTGGGGTCGCGTGTTCCCCTCCAGTCACCTTTCAAGGGTGACGGACGACAGCGTACAGGGTGCCGCACTACGCTAGTCCACCATCTGGACAGGCGTACCGAGGACCTCGCCTCTGTCTCGAGGCCCTCGGCCGCTGGCACTGAGCAGCCACCCCTCACCGACCGCGAAACCGAGCTGTCCCAGGCTATGGCTGCTCTCCAGCAGAGGTGCGTTGCTCTCGCCGCGGACCTCGCCGCCGCCCAAGCTCGCCAAGGCCCTCTACTCCAGCGCCTCCACAGCGCCGGGCGAGCCTTCGCCGAGCTGCTCACGCCCTCGCCCGATGGTGCCGTGCCGTCACTCACCATCCAAGCTATGCTGTCATCGTTCCGCGGCGCTCCACCTGGTGCCCCGCGCTAATCTCCTCCTCTCTGCCTGCCCGTGTGTACGCGTGGCTCCGCGTCCACGGTGTCAGGGCGTGGGGGCGGGGGGTGCCCCGTCACTGCGCGCCGCTTTGCGGCCAAGCGCCCAACTGGCGGTCTGCCAAGCCGCCTAGCCACGTGTCAGCACGTCGCCTTTCTTGTTGGGGCCTCTTTCTTCACGCGGTCTGACAGGTGAGATCATCACCGTCTGTCCGCCGTCTGTAGCGTCTGTCGCACTGCGCCGGGGGAGGGGGTTTTTGTTGCCCGCCCTCGTATCTAAAGGCTGCACCGCCGCAAATAGTGTTTAGCGAGTTGTCGCACCGCAGTGCGCCTCGCGGACGGACCCTGGTCCGCCTACTTGTCCGCTCTCTCTCTCTCTCTCTCTCTCTCTCTCTCTCTCTCTCTTTCTCTCTCTCTATCTCTCTCTCTCTCTCTTTTCTCTCTCTCTCTCACTTTCTCTCTCTCTTTCTTTCTCTCTCTCTCTCTCTTTCTCTCTCTCTCTCTCTTTTTTTGTTTCTCTCTCTCTCTCTCTATCTCTCTCTTGTTTTGTTTTTCTCTCTCTCTCTCTGTGTCTCCCTCTCACTCTCTCTCTCTCTCTCTGTGTCTCCCTCTCACTCTCTCTCTCTCTATTTCTCTCTCTCTCTCTCTCTCTCTCTCTCTCTCTCTCTCTTTCACGCCGTATCTTGTCCACCACGTCGACACCTACGCCTGCGCCACGGCCCGCATCGACCCCAACAGCGACGTCTGCACCGACGACCGCATCGACGCCAGCCTCGACGAGCCCTCAACCATTCACTGTCCTGACGCCTCGTTTAGGGCCGCTGGCGCGGGTGCCGTTAGGCGCACCCTACGCTAGTGGGGCCGCCATGTCATGTCAGGACACGCCTGCCTCGTCGATTTTTTCGTCTGCGGCACCGTCTGCATCGACGACAACATTGACGACTACGCCGGTACCCACACCAGAGTTGCAGCCAGCATTTACGCCAACTCCGCCGTCTGCATCGACGCTCGCATCCATGGCAGCATCGCCCATAGCTTTGACACCAGCACTGCCAGCGGCAGCTCCCACGCCCACGCCTACGCGGGCACCAACGTTGACACCAGCACCAACACCGGCACCGAGCGCAGCCGAGACGTCATCGCCGACGACTGCTCTCACGCCAACCCTGCCAGATCCAGCACGCCCTGAGTCGTCCGCGGCGGCGCCAAAGGAGGCACCCGCGTCGGCCTACACGGCAGCGTTCGTGGAGCGTGTGTGGTTGGAGGTCATCGAGTGGTACAACGTGGTGTCACCGTCCACGTGGGCCACCTTGTGCGCCACGTACGCCATGTACTACTTCTTCATCGGCTTCCGCGACGAGTGGCGGCGACGGAGCGCAGCTACAGCGCGGCGCCGACGCCGACAGTGCGGCGGCGACGTCGACCGCAGACGCCCTCTAGGCCACCAGACGGCCGCCCAGGGCCGCCCTGGCACCAGCCCCCACACTGCCTCGAGCCTCGAGCCGACCTCCCTGCCAAAACCTGGGAGCACGCCAGCGGGGGCGGCTCCAGCCCCCCCGCATGGCACCACGCCTGCCATTCCTGTCATCGGCCCCCACACGGCCTCAAGCCTTGAGTCGACCCTCCCGCCAAAACCTGGTGGCACGCCAGCGGGGGCGGCTTCAGCCCCCCCGCATGGCACTACGCCTGCCATTTCTGTCATCGGTCCCCACGCTGCCTCGAGCCCAGGGGTGACTTCCCCGCCAAAACCTGGTAGCATGGCAGCTGGGCCAGCCTCGGCCGTCTCACATGCTCACACGCCTGCCCTGGGACCTGGCTCCCTCGCAACCTCGCGTGTTAGCACTAGCACTCCCAGCACTAGCACTGTGACTGTACGGGAGCACCTCGAGCGCTACCTCGGACCACAACCAGCCACCATCGGTTACCTCCGAGCCGTAAACCGTCGCTCGGCAGCTCGGATTCCACCGCGGCTCCACGCTGGCACCGAGGTTATCGTACAAGGCCAGGTCCACAACCCCATCAACGGCCTCCGAGGCATCGTACGAGGGCCGTCCAGGGAGTACCCAGGCCTCTGGACCGTCACGCTGCCTACTGGTGACACTGCCCACCTCCGCGGTTCCAGTTTGACCGTCCCAGCACCTCCGCTGCGTGCCGAGGTGCTGCCCACCAGTACAGGCATACTCACGAGGGCGCCAATCCAGGCCCCCCAGCCTGCCCCCGCAGCGTACACAAGTTGCAGCAGTCTGGCGGCACGGCGTCCTGACGACACAGCGGCGGCACCCTGCAAGTCGGCCTCGCTGCCTGCCGCCAGCAGCCGCGATCAGACGGACAACACGGCTGGCCACGACGAAGGCCCCGGTGGCTCACGCGATGACGGTGACGACGACGGCCTCTTCCTCGGGGTACAGGTCGAGATCACCGCACCGACCAGCCCTCTGCGTGGATACATCGGCACAACCATCGACTTGTCTGGCGACCGCGTCGTGGTCCAGTTCACCGGCGGTCTCACCGTCGGTTGGAGCCGCTCCGATGTGACTCGCGTTCGCAAAGACCCAGGGCTTCAGCTGTCAAGCAGCACGCAGAAACTGATGCGGCGCCTCGACCAGTCGCCGCGCCCCTTCCCCGGGACTGCCCTGGAGCCCCTCCATGACATCCCAGAGGAGCCTGTCCCTGCTGACCTCCCGCCTGCCCCCTGGACGGAAATGTCTGTGGAAAAGACAAGTGCCTGTTGTTCACACCTGCTACACATGCGTAAAATCACTCACTCTGACTCTATTCTGTTATGTCAGAAACAAGGATGCCGCCACACAGTGTCTCAGCCTGATGTGTCAGAAACAAGGATGCCGCCACACAGTGTCTCTCCCCTGCCGACGACCGCAAGAGACGTCAGTACCACAATCAGCCACTCCCGCGCTACCTGTATGGCCACTCGCTCGGCGGCGCCTTCAGGCCCGCCGAAGCCTGGTGACCTACAGACTTCTCCTCGGCATCATCGTCTCTCAGAGTTGCAGCCAGCTTTGACGCCAGCTCCGACGTCCGTATCGAGGCCAGCACCGACGCCAGCCCCTACGACAGCACCGCCAGCGTCAACACCCAGGCCTGCGCCTACGCCGGTACCTACGCCAGAGTTTCAGGCCGCATCGACGCCAGTTCCGGCGTCTCCATCGAAACCAGCACCGATGACAGCTCCTATGCCAGCACCCCCAGCGGCACAAACCACAAATTATCCCACCCCGCCGATGACCCTGGATGTCCCTAGGCTAGCACCGCCGACCACCGCATCCATTGAGGCGCCCACGTCCACATCAACGACAGCACCGACGGCCGCATCGAGGCCAGCCTCGATGAGTCCTCAGCCAGTCACTGCTCTGACGCCTCGTCCATGGCCGCGGGCGGGAGTGCAGCCTTCAGGCGCACTCTCCGCTAGCGGGGCCGCCATGTCATGTCATGCCACGTCCGCCTCGTCGCCCGTATCGTCTGCGACGGCAGCTGGGACGTCCGCATCGGCATCCTGACCAGCGTGGTTCGGCCAGCATGTTGTTTGTATGTGTCAATCTTGCGTTTATTCTTGTTTCTGGTTTACCTGAATGTGGTGACGTTAACCCGGCCGGCCACCTTCGCTATCTACTGCTTGGCTTTCAGAGCAAATAGGTGGTGAGATGCGTAAGTGTGCACACGTCTTCTATCCCACTTAGTGGGATAACGGGTTTTTGCAATTCATGCGTAAAATCACTCACTCTGACTCTTTTCTGTTGTGTCAGAAACAAGGTTGCCGCCACACAGTGTTCTGCCTGACGTGTCAGAAACAAGGATGCCGCCACGCAGTGTCTCTGCCTGATGTGTCAGATACAACGTTGCCGCCACACAGCGTCTCTGCCTGATGTGTCAGAAACAACGTTGCTGTCACACAGTGTCTCTCCCCTGCCGGCACGAGCGGCGGCGTTCGCAATGGGTTCTCACCCACACCCTCATCCTGTCCAGCGTGGTTCTGCCTCGCCCTCGCTGCGTGTGCGCGTCCTGCCTTGCTCACCCAGGTGCTGTTCCCTGGTGTGCCGTGCCTGCTGGCGGGGTGGCGGCTTCAGCCCCTCCCCGCGCACTCGAGTCTCCACGCCATGTCATGTTCGCCATGTCGTTGCGGGTGCATCCGCTGTGAGGGCCTCCACTGCACCCTTGCACTGTCTCTGCCTGTGCGCATGCTGGGCCATTCGGCTCCCAGCATGTGCACCTTTTCCTCAGCGCGTCTGGCGCCCCTCTGCCGTCCGCCGCCTGGCCGCGGACTCTGTCACTTTCGAGGTCCGCCAATGGGGGCTAAAGGTTAGCTGGCAGCGGCTGGTGCCGCTGTGCTGTCGGCTAGCCTTTGCCGCTCCTGTTGGGGTTCTCGGCCTGTGCGCACTGTGCTGGGCCATACGGCTCCCAGCTGGTGCACCTTTTCTCTTTTCGCCAGCCCGTGCGCCCGTGAGGCACCGCGGCCACGGGGCCTGGGCGCGGGGGCGGGGGGCGCCCCGTCTCTGCGCGCCGCGCTGCGGCCAAGCGCCCAACCGGCGGTCCGCCAAGCCGCCTTAGCCACGTTCTCACGTCGCCACTTGCGTTGGGGCCTTCTTCTTCACGCGGTCTGACAGGTGAGATCTTCACAGTCTGTCCGCCGTCCGTTGCTTCAGACGCAATGCGCCGGGGGAGGGGGCCTGTTGCCCGCCCTCGTTTCTTAAGGCTGCACCGCCGCTAATAGTGCTTGGCGAGTTGTCGCACCGCAGTGCGCCTCGCGGACGGACCCTGGTCCGCCCACTTGTCCGATCTCTCTCTCTCTCTCTCTCTCTCTCTCTCTCTCTCTCTCTCTCTCTCTCTCTCTCTCTCTCTCTCTCTCTCTCTCCTCTCTCTCTCTCTCTCTCTCTCTCTCTCTCTCTCTCTCTCTCTCTCTCTCTCTCTCTCTCTCTCTCTCTCTCTCTCTCTCTCTCTCTCTCTCTCTCTCTCTCTCTCTCTCTCTCTCTCTCTCTCTCTCTCTCTTCTCTCGTTCGCTTGTGCCTCGGAAGGCTGGGCCAACATGCCGTCGTAACGCCCTGTGCTGTCTCGATCTGGATAACGCTGTGGCCCCTCCTGGTCCTCCCCCTCGTCTGCCTCCTCCGCCTCCTGTCCTCCCCCCTGTGTGCTGGCGTTGCTGCTTCTGCGTTGCTGTTGCTGCTGCTGCTGCTGCTCCCCCCCCCCCCCCCCCCCCCCCCCCCCTCCCCCTCCCCCTCCCCCCTCCCCTCCCCTTCCCTCCTCTCCTCCTCCTCCGCCTCCTCCGCCTCCCCTCCTCCTCCTCCTCCTCCTCCTCCTCTGCCTCCCCCTCTTCCTCCTCCGCCTCCTCGCCCTCCTCCTCCTCCTCCTCCTCCTCCTCCTCCAGGAGCCATAGCAGTTTCGGCCCGAGCAGCCCCTCCGACCCCGTGCCGCCGCCGCCCCAGGAGCGCCCCTCCGGTGCTCGAGCGGAGCTCATGGAGAGGCAGATACAGAATCGCATGGAGGCAGTGAGGACGGGCGCAGTGCCAGGGCCCACGCAGAAACAGCAGGACGACGCGCGGACCAAGATCAGGGAGTGGGGGCACGCAGACGTTCCGCCCACGGACGACATGGTGAGCCTCTTCTGCGCAATCGCCGACGTCCTCGGCCCGCTGTCCCGCGTGACACTTCCAAGGGTGAAGAAATTCAGGACGGTGGTGCGGCAGGTCCTTGCCGTGGAGGGGATCCACTGGATCGCCCCCAAGCAGAACCTGACGGACGCGGACTTGCGGGAGTTCGGCGGGGCCGTGGTGGGCCCGCGGTCTGTGCCCGAGCAGTTCCAGGACATCTGCCGGACGAGCTACGTGGTCGACCAATGCATCCCGCGGAGCAGGCTCGGCTTGAACGTCAAGCAGCGCAAAGTCGCGGTCAACCTGGAGAGGGAGATCGACGCCACCGCGATGAGCGACTGGACCCCGCAGGCCGGGCTACCGCCGCCGCCTTCCGAGGGTGTCGCGGCGCTGCCCCCGGGAACGGGCGCTACGGCGAGTTCGGCCGCAGGGGGCGGCCCCGCCGCTGATGTCACCGGCGGCCAGAGGGGCAGCGGGCGCGTGGCGAGTTCGGGCGCAGGGGGCGGCGACGCCGCTGATGCAGCCGGCGGCCAGAGGGGCAGCGGGCGCGTGGTTCGCCAGCAGGCGCTCGCCGCTTCGGAGCCGTCGGAGGACGAAGCAGCTGTCGCCCGCAAGACCCGCGACGCGGCGACGAAGGCGATCGATGAGGGCAGGTTGTACACGACCGACACGAGCGACTCGAGGTGCGCAATTTTTTGGCCCAGGAGCGCTTGCGACCACTCGGTCGAGCAGGGCGCCAGGGACTTGGACAGCGCCCCTGCAGACTTCACCTACTTCTTCAAGCTGGTCACCGTGGCGCTCATGAAGAAGCGCTGCCTCGGCGTACTGCACTTCTTCGCCGAGCAGTTCACCCGCGTGGACGAGGCGATGCTGAACTTCCCCCCGGCCTTCAGCAAAGGCCTCATCAAGCTGGCGTGGATGCGCGACCAGCCGGAGACGGAGCACGGCGCCGCCGTCTCCTGGGAGCACTCTCTGAAGTTCCACAGCAGCGAGGTCTACTTGGAGTTCGTGGACTGGAAGTTCGACAGGAGGATGGATAATGCGAGAAAGGACATGCTAGCGAACCCCGCGGAGCGTTACGACGCATGCCGCTGCCTGCTCGAACAGGCGCCCACGGGCGCCGCCAAGGCCGAGCTCGCCAGTGCCATGTCCATCTTCGGCAGCGGCTCCGACCTGGAGAAGGCGAAGTTCGCCTTGACGGCCAAGAACATGCTTGTGGTCGAGGCGTGGTGCCCGACGGACCCTCCATCTGATCAGTCGCCCCTGGCGGCGCCTGCGGGCGCTTTCAACGGGCCCTCCGTCGACAAGGTCGCGGTCGCCTTGGAGCGCCCCCCCGTGGACAGCGAGGTGATCGGCGCCATCCAGGGCCCGACTGCCCGGGCCGTGATCGAGCAGTGCGCGTCGGCGCTCTCATCCAACGTGGAGTACAGCGAGAACTTCAAGATGACTGCGCAGCTCTTGACGCTCGAGGCCCTCGCGTACAAGCGCGGCCTTGTCGGCGACGTGGGGTTGGTCGTGGAGGACCCGACGTGGGGCGCGCCCCTCGCGGGGCACCGCTCCGACGCGGAGTGCAAGGCGTTGCGCCGCACCCCTGGCACTGGCGGAGCGGGGGAGAAGCTGGCGAAGTCCGGCCTGGCGCCAGCGACGGCGTTGTTGCTGACCCGCGTGGCAAACCAGCAGAGGGGGGAGGCGGCGGCAGCCCAGGCGGCAGTGGCCGCCGAGGCAGCAGCGGCCGCGGAGGCGGCAGCGGCCGCCGAGGCGGCGGCGGCAGCGGAGGCGGCAGCGGCCGCCGAGGCTGGCGAGGATGGGCCGAACGGCGAGGGAGATGGCACGGCGCCGCGCGTCAAGGCCGAAGGGAAGGCTGGGCCCGCGGCGGCCCAGACGGCGCCGCACGCCAAGGCCAAAGGGAAGGCAGCGCCCCCCGGCGTTACGACGGGCGCCGGTGGCCAGGCAACGACCGCCGGCGGCTCGGCCGACCAGGGGGGGCTCGCGGAGCCGCCGTTTCGGGCGGGCGACGAGGTCACCATCGAGCACAAGAAGAAGATGTACGACGGCTACGCCGGAGAGGTGAAACAAGTCTACAAGAGCAAATGCTTGGTCGAGCTCTCCGAGGGGCCGTCCAAGGGGAAGGGCGACGGAACCCGCAAGTTCGATTTCGAGAAGTTGACCAAGGCCAGCGGGGCGGCGGGAGCAGGTTTGGCGCCCGCGGCGGGCTCGAGGAAGCGCGCCAGCAGCGGCGCAGCCGCTGCCGCTGAGCCCTCGGCGAAGCAGGCGAAGGGGGAGGAGGCCGAGTCTGAGGCTCTCGTGAGCACTTTGCACGGGCCAGAGGTTGACGAGTGCATGTGACGTCGCGGCGCCGTAGGAACCCAGTCCGCGGGGCGACGCCCCGGTTGTGCAAGGCCCGTTCTGCGGGGTGGGTGGGCCCGCCGGCCGCCGACGCCGCTGGCGCCAAGTTGGGCAAGTCGGCCAACGGCTTCATCGTTTCCGCCCGCATAGCCATCCTCGTCCTCGACGTCTTCTTCATTGCCATTTTCTTTTGCCCTGCCATCATTGCCCTCCTGCTCGTCCTCTCCCCCCTTCTATCTTCTTCCATGCTCGCCCTCGCCCTCGCCATCGTCCTCGACACCTCCGCGAACCCCGTCCGTTACGACGGCGTGCCTTGTTCGAGGACCCTGGAAGGTCGCGCCGACGATGGCGTTGCGCCGCTCGCCGCCTCGTATCTTTCTTCCTCTCACCCCGCTCCCCCCCCCCCCATCCTGCTCTCCCCCTTCCTTCCCCTCATCCTCCCCCCCATCGCCGTCCTCCGCCTTGTTTTTCGGCATCCCCCGCCCCCTTCCCTCTTCCCCTGCCCGTCCCGCTCCTCTATCTCTTTCCTCGCCCCCCCTCCTTCGCCCCCCTCCCCCTCCCTTCCCTGTCGAGCCATTTTGGATCGAAACCCGCGCGGCTCGTGGTCATCTATTCCCGTGTGGCTCACGGGGAACCCTCCGCAAACCCCGGCCGTTACGACGGCGCGCCTCGTGCGAGAATCTGGGAAGGCCGCGCCGAGGTATTCCTGCTAGGGGAATTGCTGCTTGTGAAAAGACGGCGGTGGAACCTGCAATGCTCGCTCCGCCCAGGTCGCCGCCCCCGCCCAGGCCCCTGTGCGCAGCGGGGTTTTGCAATGACGCGAATTCGACGAGCACGGCAGAGGAACCTCGTCGTGGCTTCCGTTCTCAGACGCAGCCTGGTTTCCCAGCTTGTGTAAGGTAGCGATGGCCTCGAGCACTTCGCCTCCCCCGTCATCCGTCTCGCGGTTGTTCGTGGTGGGATGGGGCCGTGTTTCCTCTATTTCGTTTTTTTTTTGTTTTATTTCCAAGACGGCCGGGTTAATGTAGGTTTCCATGCCTTTGCGTTCTAACGACCATACCCCAGCACGACCACACCCCAGTACGACCAGACCCTAGCACGACCCCACCCCAGCACGACCCCACCCCAGCACGACCATACCCCAGCACGACCACGCCCCAGCACGACCCGACCCCAGCGCGACCCTACCCCAGCAAAACCACACCACAGCACGACCACACCCCAGCACGACCTCACCACAGCACGACCACACCCCAGCACGACCACGCCCCAGCACGACCACGCCCCAGCACGACCACGCCCCAACGCGACCACCACCCAGCACGACCACCCCCCCAGCACGACCACCCCCCAGCACGACCACCCCCCAGCACGACCACACCCCAGCACGACCACTCCCCAGCACGACCACACCCCAGCACGACCACACCCCAGCACGACCACACCCAGTCGCACCCCCGTGGAATGTTTCGTGGCGTGTCTGGTTGAGTGGTTGCCTGTTCGTGGGGTGTCTCGTGGAATGTTTCACGGGGTGTCTCGTGGAATGTTTCGTGAGGTGTCTCGTGGAATGTTTCGTGAGGTGTCTCGTGGGATGTTTTGCGGGGTGTCTCGTGGGATGTTTCGTGAGATGTCGCCCAGTTGGGTATCGTGAAGACGTGACCATGCTGCACATGTCTTTATCCCTTTCCGGGTTCGTGGGCCCATCATTTATTTTTTTTCCTCCCAGAATTTGTTGAGGATGTCTCGAGCGAAACGCTGGTTTTGCAAAATTGGGGGGATGTCTCGAGCGGGAGCCTCGTGGGTGGCCAGAATTGAGAGGATGTCTCAAGCGAAATGCTTGTTTTCACGTCCCGCTCGCAGGAATTCCGAGGATGTCTCGCGCGTGCCGCGTCCCGCGCGCAGGAATTTTGAGGATGTCTCGGCGAATTCGTTTGTTTAGCAAGGATTTCTTTGGACTAGGATGTCTCGAGCGAAACGCTTGTTTATTTGTTGAGGATGTCTCGACTAATTCGCTTGTTTTGCCAGGAATTCTTCAGTTTTTGACAGGATGTCTCGAGCGAAACGAAAGGGCATAGGCCCAGGGCTCTCTTTTAGTATGTAAACATAGTCCCCCGTGCCCAACTTAAGGAGGCCGGCGGATTCTTTCCCTGATAAATATCGAGGTCGAAGGAGGCCGGCGGATTAAAATTTGAGGATGTCTCAGGCGAAACGCTTGTTTTTGAAATCCCGATCGATAAATCACAGGGTGCGGGCCGCCTCAGCACGACCACACCCCAGCACGACCATGCCCCAGCACGACCACACCCCAGCACGACCCCGCCCCAGCACGACCCCACCCCAGCACGACCACGCCCCAGCACGACCACACCCCAGCACGACCACACCCCAGCACGACCACACCCCAGCACGACCCCACCCCAGCACGAGCCCACCCCAGCACGACCACACCCCAGCACGACCACCCCACCCACACCCCAGCACGACCCCACCCAAGCACGACCCCACCCCAGCACGACCACACCCCAGCACGACCACACCCCAGCACGACCACGACCACACCCCAGCACGACCTCACCACAGCGACCCCACCCCACAAGACCACACCCCAGCACGACCCACAGCACGACCACGCCCCAGCACGACCACGCCCCAGCACGACCACGCCCCAGCACGACCACGCCCCAGCACGACCACCCCCCAGCACGGCCACCCCATCAGCACGACCACCCCCCAGCACGACCACCCCCCAGCACGACCACACCCCAGCACGACCACACCCCAGCACGACCACTCCTCAGCACGACCACACCCCAGCACGACCACACCACAGCACGACCACACCCAGTCGCACTCCCGTGGAATGTTTCGTGGGGTGTCTCGTGGAATGCCGTCGTCGTCCTCGTCCGCGATGTGCTTTGGTTGAGTGGTTGCCTGTTCGTGGGGTGTCTCGTGGAATGTTTCGCGGGGTGTCGCGTGGAATGTTTCGTGAGGTGTCTCGTGGAATGTTTCGTGAGGTGTCTCGTGGGATGTTTCGCGGGGTGTCTCGTGGGATGTTTCTTGAGGTGTCACCCAGTTGGGTATCGTGAAAACGTGACCGTGCTCCGCATGTCTATATCCCTTTCCGGGTTCGTGGGTCCATCATGTTCCCGGAAAGGGCGTGGGCCCAGGGTTCTCTTTTAGTTGGTTAACCCCCCGGCCCCCCTGCGACTTGGGCCGGCGAAATTAATTTGCGAGCGGGCACGCACGGAGTAGGGCCGGCGAAATTATTTTTGAGGATGTCTCGAGCGAAACGCTTGTTTTTCAGAATTTGTTGAGGATGTCTCGAGCGAGACGCTGGTTTTGCAGAGTTGGGGATGTCTCGAGCGAAACGCTTGGTTTCAGAATTTGTTGAGGATGTCTCGAGCGACACGCTGGTTTTGCAGAGCCGACCGCGACACGGAAAAGCGCCCCTCGCGCAGGAATTCCAAGGATGTCTCGCGCGTGCCGCGTCCCGCGCGCGGGTATTTGGATTTCTTGGGATTTTGACAGGATGTCTCGAGCGAAACGCTTGTTTTTCATAATTTGTTGAGGATGTCTCGAGCGAAACGCTGGTTTTGCAAAATTGGAGGATGTCTCGAGCGGTGGCCTCGTGGGGGGCCAGAATTCAAAGGATGTCTCAGGCGAAATGCTTGTTTTCACGTCCCGCTCGCAGGAATTCCGAGGATGTCTCGCGCGTGCAGCGTCCCGCGCGTAGGAATTCAGATGATTTTGACAGGATGTCTCGAGCGAAACGCTTGTCCCCAGCACGTTCCGTAGCGCGTCCCCTTGGCAGGTCCCGCGATGCGTCCCCATGGCACGTCCCTTGGCACGTCGCTTGGCGCGTCCCTTGAGACGTTCTGCGTCGCGTCCTCCTGGCATGTTCCCCTGTCCATTAGCTCTGGGGCAGCTACTATGTGTTCAGGCAGCTCGAGCTTAAGATCCAGATCAGTTCGGTCAGGACTCGGATGCAAAGGAGGACTCGATCCACGAGGCTATAGAGCACAATCGCGCCATGGCACATCGCAATTCAGCACGGCGCAGCACAGCACTGATTTCGGCACGGTACATCAAGGTCGATGCACTCAGCATTGCAACTTGGCACGTTCCTTGGCACGTTCCGTGGGGCGTCCTTTGGCGAGTCCCCCTGGCACGTCGCGTCGCGCGTCCCCTGGCACATCCCGTGGCACATCCATTGGCACGTTCCGTAGCGCGTCCCCTTGGCACGTCCCGCGGTGCGACCCCATGGCACGTCCCCTGGCACGTCGCCTGGCGCATCCCTTGGGACGTTTCGCGGCGCGTCCTCCTGGCATGTTCCCCTGTCCATTAGCTCTGGGGCAGCTACTATGTGTTCAGGCAGCTCGAGCTTAAGATCCAGATCAGTTCGGTCAGGACTCGGATGCAAAGGAGGACTCGATCCACGAGGCTATAGAGCACAGTCGCGCCATGGCACATCGCAATTCAGCACGGCGCAGCACAGCACAGCCCTCGGCAGGGTACATCAAGATCGATACCTTCAGTATTGCATTTGCCCGTCACCCAATCAGGTGTCTTTGAAAACGCTGCCATGTGTTACAGTTCTACATTCCTTTCCGGGTTCGTGGGTCGACCATGTTCATCATTTGTTGAGGATGTCTCGAGCGAAACGCTGGTTTTGCAAAATTTGGTGATGTCTCGAGCGGGGGCTTCGTGGGGGCCAGAATTCAGAGGATGTCTCAGGCGAAATGCTGGTTTTCGTGTCCCGCTCGCAGGAATTCCAAGGATGTCTCGCGCGTGCCGCGTCCCGCGCGCAGGAATTTTGAGGATGTCCCGTAGCGCGTCCCCTTGGCACGTCCTACGGTGCGACCCCATGGCACGTCCCTTGGCACGTCGCCTGGCGCGTCCCTTGGGACGTTTCGCGGCGCGTCCTCCTGGCCTGTCCCCCTGTCAATTAGCTCTGGGGCAGCTACTATGTGTTTAGGCAGCTCGAGCTTCAGATCCAGATCAGTTCGGTCAGGACTCGGATGCAAAGGAAGACTCGATCCACGACGCTATAGAGCACAAACGCGGCATGGCACATCGCAATTCAGCACGGTGCAGCACAGCACCGCCCTCGGCACGGTACATCAAGATCGATACAATCAGCATTGCACTTGCCCGTCACCCAATCAGGTGTCTTTGAAAACGTTGCCACGCGTTACATTTCTATATTCCTTTCCGGGTTCGTGGGTCGATCATGTTTCCCGGAAAGGGCTCGAGCCCAGGGTTCTCTTTTAGTTGGTTTACCCCCGGTTTCGACGGCTGTAGGGCCGGCGAAATTATTCTGCGATAAATAACGAGGTCGCGTAGGGCTGGCGAATTAAGATTTGAGGATGTCTCCAGCGAAACGCTTGTTTTACAGAATGTGTTGAGGATGTCTCTAGCGAAACGCGTGTTTTGTGTTATATATTGTCCTCTCCTAGGGACCTGAATTCTGAGGATCTCTCAAGTGGATTGCTTGTTTTCACGTGCCCAGGTCTTGAGGATGTCTCGAGCGAGACGCTTGGTTTCACGCCTCCAGGTGGCCCAGACAGATGTCTAGCATGAGGATTTGTTGAGGATGTCTCGAACCAGAGGCTTGTTTTCACGTGTCCAGGTCGCCCAGGCGGATGTCTAGCATGAGCATTTGTTGAGGATGTCTCGAGCGAGACGCTTGTTTGCACGTGTCCAGGTTGCCCAGGCGGATGTCTAGCATGAGGATGTGCTGAGAACGTCTTGAGCGAAACGCGTGTTTTCACGTGTCCAGGTCGCCCAGGCACAGCACAGCCCTCGGCACGGTACACAATACCGATACCCTTAGCATTGCAGCCTGGCATGTTGCCTGGCACGTTCCGCGGAGCGTCCCGTGGCGAGTCCCCCTGGCACGTCGCGCCGTGCACGTCCATTGGCACGTTCCGGAGCGCGTCCCCTTGGCACGTCCCGCGGTGCGTGCCCATGGCGCGTCCCCTGGCACGTCGCCTGGCGCGTCCCTTGGGACGTTCCGCGGCGCGTCCTCTTGGCATGGTCCCTCTGTCGATTAGTTCTGGGGCAGCTACCATCTGCTCAGGCAGCTCGAGCTTACGATCCAGATCAGTTCGGTGAGGACTCGGATGCCAGGGAGGACTCGATCCACAACGCTATATTATAGAGCACAATCGCGGCAGGGCACATCGCAGTTCAGCACGGCCCAGCACAGCACAGCCGTCGGCACGGTACATCAAGATCGATACACTCAACTATGCACTTTGGCCTTTCTTGGCGCGTTCCGTGGCGAGTCCACCTGGCACGTCGCGCTGCGCGTCCCCTGGCACGTCCCTCGGCACGTCCATTGGCACGTTCCGTAGCGCGTCCCCTTGGCACGTCCCGCGGTGCGTGCCCATGGCACGTCCCCTTGCACGTCGCCTGGCGCGTCCCTTGGGACGTTCCGCGGCGCGTCCTCCTGGCATGTTCCCTCTGTCGATTAGTTCTGGGGCAGCTACCATCTGCTCAGGCAGCTCGAGCTTACGCTCCAGATCAGTTCGGTGAGGACTCGGATGCCAGGGAGGACTCGATCCACAACGCTATATAGAGCACAATCGCGGCATGGCACATCGCAGTTCAGCACGGCCCAGCACAGCACAGCCGTCGGCACAGCACATCATCATCATCATCATCATCATCATCATCATCATCATCATCATCATCATCATCATCATCATCATCATCATCATCACCACCATCATCATCATCATCATCATCATCATCAGCATCATCATCATCATCATCGATACATTCAGCATTGCATGTGCCCGTCGCCCAATCAGGTGTCTTTGAAATGTTGCAATGCCTTACATTTCTGTATTCCTTTCCGGGTTCGTGGGTCGATCATGTCAGAATTTGTTGAGGATGTCTCGAGCGAAACGCTGGTTTTGCAGAGTTGGGGATGTCTCGAGCGAAACGCTTGTTTTCAGAATTGGTTGAAGATTTCTCAAGCGAAACGCTGGTTTTGCAGAGCCGACCGCGACGCGGAAAAGCGCTCCGCGCGCAGGAATTCCGAGGATGTCTCGCGTGTGCCGCGTCCCGCGCGCAGGAATTTCGAGGATGTCTCGACTAATCCGCTTGTTCCCGGAAAGGGCTTGGGCCCAGGGTTCTCTTTTAATCGTTTGCCCCCAGAATCGACGGGAAGAGGGCCGGCGGAATTTCAGAATTTGTTGAGGATGTCTCGAGCGAAACGCTGGTTTTGCAGAGTTGGGGATGTCTCGAGCGAAACGTTGGTTTTGCAGAGCCGACCGCGACGCGGAAAAGCGCTCCGCGCGCAGGAATTCCGAGGATGTCTCGCGTGTACCGCGTCCCGCGCGCAGGAATTTCGAGGATGTCTCGACTAATTCGCTTGTTCCCGGAAAGGGCTTGGGCCCAGGGTTCTCTTTTAATCGTTTGCCCCCAGAATCGACGGGAAGAGGGCCGGCGGAATTATTCTGTGATGAATTACGTGCGGGAAGAGGGCCGGCGGAATTATTTTTGAGGATGTCTCGAGCGAAACGCTTGTTTTTCTTGGAAAGGGCTCGAGCCCAGGGTTCTCTTTTAGTTGGTTCCCCCCGGTTTCGACGGCTGTAGGGCCGGCGAAATTATTCTGCGATAAATTACGTGCGGGAGCAGGGCCGGCGAATTAAAATTTGAGGATGTCCCTAGCGAAACGCTTGTTCTTCAGAATTTGTTGAGGATGTCTCGAGCGAAACGCTTGTTTTGTGTTAGACATTGTCTTCTCCTGGGTAACAGAATTCAGAGGATCTCGCAAGTGAAATGCTTGTTTTCACGTGCCCAGGTCTTGAGGATGTCTCGAGCGAGACGCTTGGTTTCACGCCTCCAGGTTGCCCAGGCAGATGTCTAGCATGAGGATTTGTTGAGGATGTCTCGAACCAGAGGCTTGTTTTCACGGTCCAGGTCGCCCAGGCGGATGTCTAGCATGAGGATTTGTTGAGGATGTCTCGAGCGAGTCGCTTGTTTGCACGTGTCCAGGTTGCCCAGGCGGATGTTTAGCATGAGGATGTGCTGAGAACGTCTTGAGCGAAACGCGTGTTTTCACGTGTCCAGGTCGCCCAGGCACAGCACAGCCCTCGGCACGGTACATCAATATCGATACCCTTAGCATTGCAGCTTGGCATGTTGCCTGGCACGTTCCGCGGAGCGTCCCGTGGCGAGTCCCCCTGGCACGTCGCGCGGTGCACGTCCATTGGCACGTTCCGTAGCGCGTCTCTTTGGCACGTCCCGCGGTGCGTACCCATGGCACGTCCCCTGGCACGTCGCCTGGCGCGTCCCTTGGGACGTTCCGCGGCGCGTCCTCCTGGCATGTCCCCTCTGTAGATTAGTTCTGGGGCAGCTACCATCTGCTCAGGCAGCTCGAGCTTAAGATCCAGATCAGTTCGGTCAGGACTCGGATGCCAGGGAG
This sequence comes from Prorocentrum cordatum, assembly GCA_963575745.1. Classification (NCBI taxonomy): domain Eukaryota; class Dinophyceae; order Prorocentrales; family Prorocentraceae; genus Prorocentrum; species Prorocentrum cordatum. Next base: position 428,246 of record CAUYUJ010003224.1, read on the forward strand.
GACTCGATCCACACCGCTATATAGAGCACAATCGCGGCATGGCATATCGCAGTTCAGCACGGCCCAGCACAGCACAGCCGTCGGCACGGTACATCAAGATCGATACACTCACCATTGCACCTTGGCACGTTCCTTGGCGCGTTCCGTGGCGAGTCCACCTGGCACGTCGCGCGGCGCGTCCCCTGGCACGTCCCGCGGCACGTCCATTGGCACGTTCCGTAGCGCGTCCCCTTGGCACGTCCCGCGGTGCGTCCCCATGGCACGTCCCCTGGCACGTCGCCTGGCGCGTCCCTTGGGACGTTCCGCGGCGCGTCCTCCTGGCATGTCCCCTCTGTAGATTAGTTCTGGGGCAGCTACCATCTGCTCAGGCAGCTCGAGCTTAAGATCCAGATCAGTTCGGTCAGGACTCGGATGCCAGGGAGGACTCGAACCACACCGCTATATAGAGCACAATCGCGGCATGGTACATCGTAGTTCAGCACGGCGTAACACAGCACAGCCGTCGGCACGGTACATCAAGATCGATACATTCAGCATTGCATTTGCCCGTCGCCCAATCAGGTGTCTTTGAAACGTTGCCATGCCTTACATGTCTATATTCCTTTCCGGGTTCGTGGGTCGATCATGTTCAGAATTTGTTGAGGATGTCTCGAGCGAAACGCTGGTTTTGCAGAGTTGGGGATGTCTCGAGCGAAACGCTTGGTTTCAGAATTGGTTGAGGATGTCTCGAGCGAAACGCTGGTTTTGCAGAGCCGACCGCGACGCGGGAAAGCGCCCCTCGCGCAGGAATTCCCAGGATGTCTCGCGCGTGCCGCGTCCCGCGCGCAGGAATTTCGAGGATGTCTCGACTAATTCGCTTGTTGTTCTACGATGTCTTTTGAATTTTGGCAGGATGTCTCGAGCGAAACGCTTGTGTTTCAGACTTTGTTGAGGATGTCTCGAGCGAAACGCTGGTTTTGCAGAGTTGGGGTATCTAACATGGCGTCGGGCCCAATGCCGAATTATGAGGAAACGCACGGGGGGCCGAAAAGCGCTACCCGAACACATGTCCCAATACAGAAAAGTTATGGTTTCTTGTTCTGAACAAGGGGTTGCGCTGTGGGGGGCTCTCCAGGGAAGACGTTGCGAGGATGTCTCGAGCGGGAGCGCGAATTCAGCGTATCCAGGTCACGTAGGGGGGGTATCTAACATGGTTGTCACGAGCTGGAACCACGTGTTTTTCCCGGAAAGGGCTTGGGCCCAGGGTTCTCTTTTAGCCGTTTACCCTCGGAATCGACGGGAAGAGGGCCGGCGGAATTATTCTGCGATAAATTACGTGCGGGAAGAGGGCCGGCGGAATTATTTTTGAGGATGTCTCGAGCGAAACGCTTGTTTTTCAGAATTTGTTAAGGATGTCTCGAGCGAAACGCTGGTTTTGCAGAGTTGGGGATGTCTCGAGCGAAACGCTTGTTTTTCAGAATTTGTTGAGGATGTCTCGAGCGAAACGCTGGTTTTGCAGAGCCGACCGCGACGCGGAAAAGCGCGCCTCGCGCAGGAATTCCCAGGATGTCTCGCGCGTGCCGCGTCCCGCGCGCAGGAATTTCGAGGATGTCTCGACTAATTCGCTTGTTGTTCTACGATGCCTTTTGAATTTTGGCAGGATGTCTCGAGCGAAACGCTTGTGTTTCAGAATTTGTTGAGGATGTCTCGAGCGAAACGCTGGTTTTGCAGAGTTGGGGTATCTAACATGGCGTCGGGCCCAATGCCGAATTATGAGGAGACGCACGGGGGGCCGAAAAGCGCTACCCGAACACATGTCCCAATACAGAAAAGTCATGGTTTCTTGTTCTGAACAGGGGGTTGCGCTGTGGGGGGCTCTCCAGGGAAGACGTTGCGAGGATGTCTCGAGCGGGAGCGCGAATTCAGCGTATCCAGGTCACGCAGGGGGATCTAACATGGCTGTCCCGAGCTGGAACCACGTGTTTTTTCATGCTCAGGCCACCCAGGGAGATCTCTAACATGATTGTCCCCAGCTGGAACCACGTGTTTGTACGTGTCCAGGCCACCCAGGGGGTATCTCTCATGGTTGCCCCGAGCTGGCACCGTGTTTTTACGTGTCCAGGCCACCAACACGACGCTTATCCCCAGCACGTTCTGTAGCGCGTCCCCTTGGCACGTCCCGCGGTGCGTCCCCGTGGCACGTCCCCTGGCACGTCGCCTGGCGCGTCCCTTGGAACGTTCCGCGGCGCGTCTTCCTGGCATGTTTCCTTGTCAATTAGCTCTGGGGCAGCTACTACGTGGACTATGTGCTCAGGCAGCTCGAGCTTAAGATCCAGATCAGTTCGGTCAGGACTCGGATGCAAAGGAGGACTCGATCCACGAGGCTATAGAGCACAATCGCGGCATGGCACATCGCAGTTCAGCACGGCGCAGCACAGCACAGCCCTCGGCACGGTACATCAAGATCGATACACTCACTCAGCATTGCAACCTGGCACGTTCTTTGGCACGTTCCGTGGCGCGTCCTGTGACGCGTCCCCCTGGCACGTCGCGCGGCGCGTCCCTTGGCACGTCCCGTGGCACGTCCGTTGGCATGTTCCGTAGCGCGTCCTCTTGGCACGTCCCGCGGTGCGTCCCCATGGCACGTTCCCTGGCACGTCGCTTGGCGCGTCCCTTGGAACGTTCCGTGGCGCGTCTTCCTAGCATGCCCCCCCGTGAATTAGCTCTTGGGCAGCTACTATGTGCTCAGGCAGCTCGAGCTTAAGATCCAGATCAGTTCGGTCAGGACTCGGATGCAAAGGAGGACTCGATCCACAACGCTATAGAGCACAATCGTCACGTGGCACATCGCAATTCAGCACGGCGCAGCACAGCACTGCCTTCGGCACGGTACATCAAGATCGATAAACTCAGCATTGCAACTTGGCACGTTCCGTGGCGCGTCCTGTGGCGAGTCCCCCTGGCACGTCGCGCGGCGCGTCCCCTGGCACGTCCCGTGGCACGTCCATTGGCACGTTCCGTAGCGCGTCCCCTTGGCACGTCCCACGGTGCGTCCCCGTGGCACGTCCCCTGGCACCTCGCTTGGTGCGTCCCTTGGCACGTCCCGTGGCACGTCCATTGGCACGTTCCGTAGCGCGTCCCCTTGGCACGTCCCGCGGTGCGTCCCCATGGCACGTCCCCTGGCACGTCGCTTGGCGCGTCCCTTAGGACGTTCTGCGGCGCGTCCTCCTGGCAGGTTCCCCTGTCAATCAGCTCTGGGACAGCTACTAGTTATGTGCTTAGGCAGCTCGATCTTAAGATCCAGATCAGTTCGGTCAGGACTCGGATGCAAAGGAGGACTCGATCCACGAGGCTATAGAGCGAAATCGTCACGTGGCACATCGCAACTCAGCACGGCGCAGCACAGCATTGCCTTCGGCACGGTACATCAAGATCGATACATTAAGCATTGCTTCCGCGGCGCGTCTTCCTGGCATGTTTCCTTGTCAATTAGCTCTGGGGCAGTTACTACGTGGACTATGTGCTCAGGCAGCTCGAGCTTAAGATCCAGATCAGTTCGGTCAGGACTCGAATGCAAAGGAGGACTCGACCCACAACGCTGTAGCACAATCGTGGTATGGCACATCGCAGTTCAGCACGGCGCAGCACAGCACAGCCCTCGGCACGGTACATCAAGATCGATACACTGCGTATTGCATTTGCCCGTCGCCCAATCAGGTGTCTTTGAAACGTTGCCATGTCTTACATGTATAGATTCATTTCCGGGTTCGTGGGTCGATCATGTTTCCAATGATTTCTTTGAATTTTGGCAGGATGTCTCGAGCGAAACGTGTGGTGTTCCATAATTGGTTGAGGATGTTTCGAGCGAAACGCTGGTTTTGCAAAATCTTCATAATTTGTTGAAGATGTCTCGAGCGAAACACTGGTTTTGCAAAATTGGGGGCTGTCTCGAGCGGGGGCCTCGCGGGGGGCCAGAATTCAGAGGATGGATCAGGCAAAATGCTTGTTTTCACGTCCCGATCGCAGGAATTCCGAGGATGTCCCGCGCGTGCCGCGTCCCGCGCGCAGGAATTTAGAAGATGTCTCGATTAATTTGTTTGTTTTGCCAGGATGTCCTTGGATTTTGACAGGATGTCTCAAGCGAAACGCCTGTCCCCAGCACGTTCCGTAACGCGTCCCCTTGGCACGTCCCGCGGTGCGTCCCCATGGCACGTCCCTTGGCACGTCGCTTGGCGCGTCCCTTGAGACGTTCCGCGGCGCGTCCTCCTGGCATGTCCCCCTGTCAATTAGCTCTGGGACAGCTACTCTGTGTTCAGGCAGTTCGAGCTTAATATCGAGATCAGTTCGGTCAGGACTCGGATGCAAAGGAGGACTCGATCCACGAGGATATAGAGCATAATCGCGGCATGGCGCATCGCAATTCAGCACGGCGCAGCACAGCACATATTTCTGCACGGTACATCAAGATCGATTTACTCAGCATTGCAACTTGGCACGTTCCTTGGCACGTTCCGTGGCGCGTCCCTTGGCGAGTCTCCCTGGCACGTCGCGTGGCGCGTCCCTTGGCACATTCCGTGGCACATCCATTGGCACGTTCCGTAGCGCGTCCCCTTGGCACGTCCCGCGGTGCTACCCCATGGCATGTCCCTTGGCACGTGTTCTGGCGCATCCCTTGGGCAGTTTCGCGGCGCGTCCTCCTGACATGCTCCCCTGTCCATCAGCTCTGCGGCAGCTACTATGTGTTCTGGCAGCTCGAGTTTAAGATCCAGATCAGTTCGGTCAGGACTCGGATGCAAAGGAGGACTCGACCTATGACGCTATAGAGCACGTTCGCGGCATGGCACATCGCAATTCAGCACGGTGCAGCACAGCACAGCCTTCGGCAGGGTACATCAAGATCGATACACTCAGCATTGCATTTGCCCGTCACCCAATCAGGTGTCATTGAAAACGTTGCCATGTGTTACAGTTCTGTATTCCTTTCTGGGTTCGTGGGTCGATCATGTTCGAAATTCTAGACGCTTCGCGTATCCCCACCAGCCCGTCCAGAAACGACGCCCAGGCGAGTAGAGGGTCGTCCTGAGGGGCGTTTCGGCGTCTTGGGTGCCTCGGGGTGGGCCTCTGTGGGCCGTTCGGGATCCTCTTTGGGGCTTCCTGGGGGCCTCTTGGGGCCTCCTGGGGCCATCTTGGGGCCTTTGGGGGCCTCCTGGGCGCTTCTTGGGGCCTCCTGTGCGCTTCTTGGGTGCCTCTGGGGGGTCTCTTGGGGCCTCTTGGGGGTCTCTTGGGGGCCTCCTGGGGGCCTCTTGGGGCGCCTCGGAGCCATCTTGGAGGAGATCGATCAACGAAGGGGGGTTCCCCAATTACAGCCCCCCCTCAGGAGCCACGATCTTCGTGAGGGGTGTCGAATTTTAGCCCTCCCAGGGGTCGATCTTGGGCGCTCCAACGCGCCGCGGAACCCCCTGTCCAGGTCAGTGGGGAGGGGGTAGGGGGAGGGGTAAACCCCTCCCCGAAGGGGAAGAAGGAGGGGTGGAAGAGGAAACGCTCTAAACCACCGACGCCCAGAGGCTGGTGGGATTCTAGACGCTTCGCGTATCCCCACCAGCCCGTCCAGAAACGACGCCCAGGCGAGTAGAGGGTCGTCCTGAGGGGCGTTTCGGCGTCTTGGGTGCCTCGGGGGGGCCTCTGTGGGCCGTTCGGGATCCTCTTTGGGGCCTCCTGGGGGCCTCTTGGGGCCTCTTGGGGCCATCTTGGGGCCTTTGGGGGCCTCCTGGGCGCTTCTTGGGGCCTCCTGGGCGCTTCTTGGGTGCCTCTGGGGGGTCTCTTGGGGCCTCTTGGGGGTCTCTTGGGGGCCTCCTGGGGGCCTCTTGGGGCGCCTCGGAGCCATCTTAGAGGAGATCGATCAACGAAGGGGGGTTCCCCAATTACAGCCTCCCCCCTCAGGAGCCACGATCCTCGTGAGGGGTGTCGAATTTTAGCCCTCCCAGGGGTCGATCTTGGGCGCCCCAACGCGCCGCGGAACCCCCTGTCCAAGTCAGTGGGGAGGGGTGGAAGAGGAAACGCTCTAAACCACCGACGCCCAGAGGGCTGGTGGGATTCCGATCGATAAAACACATGGCAAAGTACACATTCTCGTGTGTTGAGGATGTCTGGAGCGAAACGCTTGTTTTGCAGAGTTAGTTGAGGGCGTCTCAGGCGAAACGTTTGTTTTGTGGTATAGATTGTTGCTCTCCTGGGGGCCAGGATTCAGAGGATGTTTCAGGTGAGATGTTTGTTTCTCACGTGCCCAGGTCTTCAGGATGCCTCGAATGAGACGCTTGGTTTCACGCATCCAGGTCGCCCAAGCAGATGGTCTGGCATGTGGCTTTGTGGAGGCTGTCTCGAGCGAGACGCTTGCTGCCACGCCCCAGGTCGCCCAGGCAGATGTCTAGCATGAGGATATGCAAGGGCTCCCTCGAGGGCGCGAAGTTATTCGCGCTTCGCGCTTCGCGGTCCTCGTTCCTTCTCCCCCTCCTCCTCGTCCTCCTATTCTCCTTCTGGGAGGGCGGCGCGAGAGCGCGAAGTTATTCGCGCTTCGCGCTTCGCGCAGCGCGAAGCGCGAACTTAGGAGCCCTTGATATGTTGGGGACGTCTCGAGCGAGACGCTTGGTTTCACGTGTCCAGGTCGCCCGGGCGGATGTCTAGCATGAGGAGGTGTTGAGAACGTCTCGAGGAAAACGCTTGTTCTCACGTGCCCAGGTCGCCCAGGCGGATGTCTAACATGAAGCTGAGTTGAGGATGCCTCCAGCGAGACGCTTGCTTTTACTTGTCCAGGTCGCCCGGGCGGATGTCTAGCATGAGGAGGTGTTGAGAACGTCTCGAGCAAAACGCTTGTTTTCACGTGCCCAGGTCGCCCAAGCGGATGTCTGAAATGAAGATGTGTTGAGCATGTGTTGAGCGAACCGCTAGTTTTCACGCGTTCAGGTCGCCCAAGCAGATGTTTAGAGAACGTCTCGAGCGAGACGCTTGGTTTCACGTGTCCAGGTCGCCCAGGCGGATGTCTCATGTGAGGACGTGTTGAGAATGTCTCGAGCGAGACGTTTGCTTTCGTGTGTCGAGGTCGCCCAGCCGGATGTCTAACATGATGATGTGTTGCGGATGTCTCGAGCGACACGCTTGTCGAAGCACAGTGCATCGCAGTCCAACCCCGCCCGTCCGTGGGGCGTGCCTCGGCGCGAGGGCGCGTCTCTTGGCGCGTCCCCTGCGACGTTCTGGCGTAACGTGCCTTGGCACGTCCCCTACAGTCGGGGTTCTGAAGAAGGAACCCTTTTCGTTGGGGAGGGGCTCCGCGTTCCTTAAGTGTTTCGCAGTTAGCCTTAGGTTTTCCTTAGGTTTTCGATATGAAATCGAAGCTTAACTTGTGGAAAATAGGGGCCTCGTTCTTTATTTAGGGTTCCTTAGGTCAACGCCCCGACTGTAGCACGCCACTCGGCGTGGCACGTTCCCTGGCTCGTCCTCTGTCGCGTTCCCTGGCTTTTCCCCAGGCGTTTTCCCCTGCCCGTTCCGTGGCGCGCCCCTTGCAGCGTCCCTTGCAATGACGTTCTCTGGCCGCCCATTGCACGCGCCTTGGCACGTCCCGTGGCAGGTCCCTGACACGTCCAGGGCACGTTCTTTTATACATCGTCTGACACGCCTCCTGGCGCATCCCCGATTGCGCCCCCTGGCACATCCTGTGGCGCGTCCGTGAGCCTGTGCCCCGTGTCGTGTCGTTCCTTCTCGGAGCTGAGTCGGATTTCCAGGTCGAGTTGATTGAACGTTCTGCACGTTTCCACTTCAACTAGCTCTGGGGCAGCTACTATGTGCTCAGGCAGCTCGAGCTTCAGATCCAGACCAGTTCGGTCGGGAATCGGATACAATAAGGACTCGATCCACAACGATATAGAGCACAATCGCGGCATGGCACATTGCAATTCAGCATGGCGCAGCACAGCACAGCACAGCACAACCTTTGGCACGGTACATCAGCATCGATACTTTCAGCATTGCAATTACCCGTCGCCCAATCAGGTATCTTGAAAACGTTGCCATGCATCACATTTCTATGTTGCTTTCCGGTTTCGTGGGTCGAACATGTTTATTTTTTCCCGAAAAGGGCTTATGCCCAGGGCTCTCTTTTAGTAGGTAAACCTGTCCCCGGTGCTTCAACTGAGGTGGGCCGGCGGATTCTTTCCCTGGGTGGGCCGGCGGATTAAAAATTGAGGATCTCTCAGGCGAAATGCTTATTTTTGAAATCCCGATCGATAAATCACAGGGTGCGGGCCACTCTTTCGTGTGTTGAGGATGTCTCGAGCAAAACGCTTGCTCCGCAGAGTCACCGAGCACGACCAAACCCCAGCACGACCACACCCCAGCACGACCCCACCCCAGCACGACCTCACCCCAGCACGCCCAAACCCCAGCACGACCACACCCCAGCATTACCCCACCCCAGCACGACCCCACCCCAGCAAGACCATCACCCAGCACGACCACACTCAGCACGACCTCACCACAGCACGACCACACCCCAGCACGATCACGCCCCAGCACGACCACGCCCCAGCACGACCACGCCCCAGCACGACCACGCCCCAGCACGACCACCCCCCAGCACGACCACCCCCCAGCACGACCACCCCCCAGCACGACCACCCCCCAGCACGACCACACCCCAGCACGACCACTCCCCAGCACGACCACACCGCCTTGGTCGAGTGGTTGCCTGTCGTCGTGGAATGTTTCGTGGGGTGTCTCGTGGACTGTTTCGCGGGGTGTCTCGTGGAATGTTTCCAGGAAAACGTTGAAAACGGTCGCCCGTGTCTCGTGGAATGTTTCGCGGAGTGTCTCGTGGAAGTGCCCGTCGCCCAATACGGTGTCGTGAAAACGTTTCCATGCATGCGGTTCTATATCCCTTTCCGGGTTCGTGGGTCCATCATGTTTTCTGACGTGTTCGCGTCGTAGCAAAAGTTAGGACAGATGTTTTTCGTCGGCTTCTGTTTCTGGGGGCACTCACCGCTCCGGGGCCATCAAAAGGTCTGGGGGCCTTTGCAGGGACGCGGGGCCGTGCAAGCATGGCTCTAGATGAAATCACGATGTGGGAGATCTGCGTACGGCAGGTTCGCGCCGTGTCGACAGGTGGAAACCTCAGCGCGGACGTTTAAGGTTGAACGCCGCCTGTGGCCCAGAATCGGCTCATCCTTGAACGATCCTCCGGCCTTTTTGAACGGGCCGATCGTTCAGATGTGAACGATCCCCGCGGCGTCAGGAACCAAGGCCAAGTTTGCCCAACATCCGCCTGTAGGGGCACATGCCCGACCTCAGTCTAGTCGCGCTTCATCACAGGACTTCGACGTCTGGGGTTTCATGCCTCCCAGCGGGTCTACCTCACTGGACATGAAGCTGTGCGAGGTGCAGTCTGTAGAGCTCAAGGCTGATGCGCCAGACTACATCATGAAGCCACCAGGCCCCGCGGTGCCCTTCTTGATGCTGCTGTACGGCTCCTCGGAGGAGAAAGAAGAGCACGTACACGAGCTTCAGAGGACTGCTCGGATCTCTGGGGTTGGCGCTCGACCCCGTGCAAGGGGGGGGCAGCGCCAGTCCAAGAGATCCGCGCAGGGCTCCGCAAGCTGGTGTGTTACGCAGTGCTGTTCTTCCTCCAGGCTCCTTCGGGTTCTCGGCCCACGTGGTGGCGCGCTTCGAGCTGCAGCGCACCACCCACCGCTGGTCGAACTTCTTGGTGTACACCCGCGTGGCCGCGGGGGGCAATCATCAGATCCATACGCACGGCGTCTCGGATTTTCGGGCTCCTCTCCCCTGGAAGCTCGAGACGTAGTGGATGTGGACAACACCATAACCTCCAGAGGCCAGACTTTTACATGCATATCCGCTGCGTCTCTTGGTTTTCCCGGAAAGGGCTTAGGCCCAGGGTTCTCTTTTAGTATTGTCACCCCCGGTTTCGACTTGAAGGAGGCCGGCGGAATTATTGTGCGATAAATGACGAGTTTGAAGGAGACCGGCGGAATTATTTTTGAGGACGTCTCGAGCGAAACGGTTGTTGTTCAGAATTTGTTGAGGATGTCTCGAGCGAACCGCTGGTTTTGCAGAGTTGGGGGGGTGCCTCGAGCGAAACGCTTGTTTTTCCCGGAAAGGGCGCGGGCCCAGGGTTCTTTTTTAGTAGGTTAACCCCCCGGCCCCCCTGCGACTTGGGCCGGCGAAATTATTCTGCGATAAATAACGAGGTCGCCTAGGGCCGGCGGAATTATTTTTGAGGATGTCTCGAGCGAAACGCTTGTTGTGCACAATGTGTTGAGGATGTCTCGAGCGAAACGCTTGTTTTATGTTATATTTTGTCCTCTCCTGGGGGCCAGAATTCAGAGGATCTCGCATGTGAAATGCTTGTTTTCACGTGCCCAGGTCTTGAGGATGTCTCGAGCGAGACGCTTGGTATCACGCCTCCAGGTTGCCCAGGCAGAGGTCTAGCGCCAGGATTTGTTGAGGATGTCTCGAGCGAGACGCTTGGTTTCACGCGTCCTCGTCGCCCAGGCGGATGTCTAGCATGAGGATGTGTTGAGGAAGTCTCGATTGAGATGCTTGTTTGCACGTGTCCAGGTTGCCCAGGTGGATGCCCAGCATGAGGATGTGTTGAGAATGTCTCGAGAGATACGCTTGTTTTCACGTGTCCAGGTCGCCTAGGCGGATGTCTAACATGAAGATGTGTTGAGGATGTCTCGAGCGAGACATTTGCTTTCACGTGTACAGGTCGCCAAGGCGGATGTCTAGAATGAGGAGGTGTTGAAAACGTCTCGAGCGAAACGCTTGCTTTCACGTGCCCAGGTCACCCAGGCGGACGTCTCACATGAAGATGTGTTGAGGATGTCTCGAGGGACAAATTGTTTTCACGTGTCCAGTTCGCCCAGGCGGATGTCTAGCATGAGAATGTGTTGAGCGAAACGCTTGTTTTCACGTGTCCAGGTCGCTCAGGCGGATGTCTAGCAGAAGGATGTTGACAGGATGTCTTGAGCGAAACGCTTGTCCCCAGCACGTTCCGTAGCGCGTCCCCTTGGCACGTCCCGCAGTGCGTCCCCACGGCACGTCCCCTGGCACGTCGCTTGGCGCGTCCTTTGAGACGTTCCGCGGCGCGTCCTCCTGGCATGCCCCCCTGTCAATTAGCTCTGGGGCAGTTACGAGGTGTTCAGGCAGCTCGAGCTTAAGATCCAGATCAGTTCGGTTAGGACTCGGATGCAAAGCAGGACTCGATCCACGACGCTATAGAGCACAATCGCGGCATGGGACATCGCAATTCAGCACGGTACAGCACAGCACAGCCTTCGGCAGGGTACATCGAGATCGATACACTCAGCATTGCGTTTGCCCGTCACCCAATCAGGTCTCTTTGAAAACGCTGCCATGCGTTGCATTTGTATATTCCTTTCCGGGTTCGTGGGTCGATCATGTTCATAATTTGTTGAGGATTCTCGAGCGAAGCTCTGGTTTTGCAGAGTTGGGGTATCTAGCATGGCGTCGGGCCCAACGCCGAATTATGAGGAAACGCACGGGGGGCCGAAAAGCGCCACCCGAACACACGTCCCAATACAGAAAAGCTGTGGTTTCTTGCTCTGAACAGGGGATTGCGCGTTGGGGGCCTCTCCAGGGAAGACATTGCGAGGATGTCTCGAGCGGGAGCGCGAATTCAGCGTATCCAGGTCACGCAGGGGGTATCTAACATGGCTGTCTCGAGCTAGAGTTACGTGTTTTTTCTTGCTCAGGCCGCCCAGGGAGATCTCTAACATGATTGTCCCGAGCTGGAACCACGTTTTTACGTGTCCAGGCCACCCAGGGGGTATCTAATATGGTTGTCCCGAGCTGGCACCGTGTTTTTACGTGTCCAGGCCACCAGCACGACGCTTGTCCCCAGCACGTTCTGTAGCGCGTCCCCTTGGCACGTCCCGCGGTGCGTCCCCATGGCACGTCCCCTGGCACGTCGCCTGGCGCGTCCCTTGGAACGTTCCGCGGCGTGTCTTCCTGGCATGTTCCCTTGTCAATTAGCTTTGGGGCAGCTGCTATGTGGACTATGTGCTCAGGCAGCTCGAGCTTCAGATCCAGATCAGTTCGGTCAGGATTCGGATGCAACGGAGGACTCGATCCACGACGCTATAGAGCACAATCGCGACATGGCACATCGCAGTTCAGCACGGCGCAGCACAGCCTAGCCTTCGGCACAGTACATCAAGATCGATACATTCAGCATTGCAACTTGGCACGTTCTTTGGCACGTTCCGTGGCGCGTCCCGTGGCGAGTCCCCTTGGCACGTCGCGCGGCGCGTCCCCTGGCACGTCCTGTGGCACGTCCATTGGCACGTTCCGTAGCGCGTCCCCTGGCACGTCAGGTGGTGCGTCCCCGTGGCACGTCCCCTGGCACCTCGCTTGGCGCGTCCCTTGGGACGTTCCGCGGCGCGTCCTCCTGGCATGTCCCCCTGTCAATCAGCCCTGGGGCAGCTACTAGTTATGTGCGCAGGCAGCTCGAGCTTAAGATCCAAATCAGTTCAGTTAGGACTCGGATGCAAAGGAGGACTCGATCCACAACGCTATAGAGCACAATCGTGACATGGCACATCGCAATTCAGCACAGCGCTGCCCAGCACAGCCCTCGGCACCGTACATCACTATCGATACACTAAGCATTGCATGTGCCCGTCGCCCAATCAGGTGTCTTTGAAACGTTGCCATGTCTTACATTTCTAGATTCCTTTCCGGGTTCGTGGGGCGATCATGTTGGCGCCCCTTCCCAAACAGTCAGGGACGCCGTGGAGGACATGGGCATACAGTGGGGGCGGTAGTTCAGGTATGTGCCCCTGGGGCTTCAGACCCTGGAGGACTCCTAGTCTGATAATGGCGGTGGTGATGTCCACGCCCAAGCCTCTACTGGCGCTACACCATGCTCTCAGACCCTGGATTCCTTTCCAGACGGTTCCGCATGGGGGGCGAGATCCGAACCCCACCCTTGCCGATCAAATATCCAGGCAACCCGATGGGCGGCGGGGGCAGGGTTCCTCCTCCCTCCTCCTCCTCGTCCTCCTCCTCCTCCTCCTCCTCCTCCTCCTCCTCCTCCTCCTCCTCCCTACTCCTCCTCTATCTCCTCCTCCCCCTCCCCCCTCCACCTCCTCCCCCTCCTCCTCCTCCCCCCCCTCCATTTCCTCTATCTTCTCCTCCCCCCCGATGGGCGGCGGGGGCAGGGTTCGGAATTCGTCGAGCACGTGTCGAGATCCAAAGCCTGCAGGACATTTCGTGGTAGGCCAAAAGGAATACCCGGACGGTCGGTCCCTTCCCTGGCAGCGTTTCGCTATGCAGTGGAGGTGGGGTCGCATGTGCATGCGGTCATACGCGCGCTGGTCAGTTCTGGGCTTCGTTGTGGAACGTCATTTTGTGAGCACTTTATAGTTACTGAATTTGTAACGCGCAGTGCTCGGCGCATTCGACCATGACAGGACACGACGAAGAATCCACAACAAAAATCCGCAACCTGCCCCCGCCTCCCATCGATTCGTGAGAATCGAAGGTTGGTGGAGGTTCGGCTCAGATGTCGCAACCTTGGCGGGGGCGGCGGCCACCGCCATCGAAGAAGGACAGCACAACATAGACATGAACGTTGGGAGCTCTTGTTAAGTCGGGCATGTCCCTTTTCAAGAGGAATCTTCAAAAATAGTCTAAAAGCAGTCTGGGGACGATGTTTCGAATATTTTTCCCGGAAAGGGCACAGGCCCAGGGTTCTCTTTTAGTTAGTAAACTTGTCCCCGGTGCCTCAACTGAGGTGGGCCGGCGGACTCTTTCCTTGATAAATATCGAGGTCGAGGTGGGCCGGCGGATTAAAGTTTGAGGATGTCTCTGGCGAAACGCTTGTTTTTGAAATCCCGATTGATAAATCACAGGGTGCGGGCCACTCTTTCGTGTGTTGAGGATGTCTCGAGCGAAACGCTTGCTCCGCAGAGTTACCGAGGATATCTCGAGCGAATCGCTTGTTTTGTAGAACTTGAGGGATCTGGGCGCACGACCACACCCCAGCACGACCACACCCCAACACGACCACACCCCAGCACGGCCCCACCCCAGCACGCCCAAACCCCAGCACGACCACACCCCAGCATTACCCCACCCCAGCACGACCCCACCCCAGCAAGACCATCACCCAGCACGACCACACCCCAGCACGACCTCACCACAGCACGACCACACCCCAGCACGACCACGCCCCAGCACGACCACGCCCCAGCACGACCACGCCCCAGCACGACCACCCCCCAGCACGACTACCCCCCCAGCACGACCACCCCCCAGCACGACCACCCCCCAGCACGACCACACCCCAGCACGACCACTCCCCAGCACGACCACACCGCCTTGGTTGAGTGGTTGCCTGTCGTCGTGGAATGTTTCGTGGGTGTCTCGTGGACTGTTTCGCGGGGTGTCTCGCGGAATGTTTCCAGGAAAACGTTGAAAACGGTCGCCCGTGTCTCGTGGAATGTGTCGCGGGGTGTCTCGTGGAAGTGCCCGTCGCCCAATACGGTGTCGTGAAAACGTTTCCATGCATGCGGTTCTATATCCCTTTCCGGGTTCGTGGGTCCATCATGTTGATTATTTTATGTTTTCAGGGGGAATCTTTGGAATTTTCGCAAAGGGCTCCGGCCCAGGGTTTTCTTTTAGTTGGCTAACCCCCCGGAAGGACGCCGGCGGAATTTTCTTCGATATTTCGCGTATCCTCTCGAGGAAAGTTTGCCCCCCAGCTCGGATCGTCGATAAATGACGGGGGCCGCAGACCATTGCTTTCCTTCGTGAAAACGGAGGTCCGGCGACTGTTTCCCATAATCTCTTCTAAATAACGGGGTCCGCAACCCCGATCGCGACACGGAAAAGCGTCCCGCGCGCAGGAATTCCAAGGATGTCTCGCGCGTGCCGCGTCCCGCGCGCAGGAAGTTCGAGGATGTCTCGACTAATTCACTAATTTTTGCAGGGTGAGCAGCATGGTGGTCCCGAGCTGGAACCACGTGTTTTCATGTGCCCAGGTCGCCCAGGGGGGTATCTAACATGGTGGTCCCGAGCTGGAGCCGAGTGTTTGCACATGTCCAGGCCACACAGGGGGGTATCTAACATGGTGTGCCCGAGCTGGAACCACGTCGCTTCACGTGTCCAGGGCACCCAGGTGGGTATCTAACATGTTGTGCCCGAGCTGGTACCACGTTTTCACGTGTCCAGGCCACATAGGTGGGTATCTAGCATGGTGGTCCCGCGCTGGAGCCACGTGTTTTCACATGTACAGGCCACCCAGGTGGGTATCTAACATCTTGGTCCCGAGCTGGAACCACGTGTTTCACCTGTCGAGGCCACCCAGGGGGTGTCTAAGATGGTGGCCCCGCGCTGGAGTCACGTGTTTTCACCTGTCCAGGTCGCGTGGAGGGTGTGTCTAACATGGTGGCCCGCGCTGGAATCACGTGTTTTCACGTGTCCACGCCACCCAGGGGGGTATCTAACATGGTGGTTCTGAGCTGGGTTTTTACGTGTCCAGACACACGCGTTTTCACGCTGGTTCCGTTTTGGCGCAAAAGGGATCCACGTGTTTTCACGCTTGTTCCGCTCTGGGGCGGGAGGGGCCCTCGTGGTTTCACGTTTGTTTCGCCACTTGAGCGCAAGGGACCCACGTGCTTTCACGCTTGTTCCGCCTTGGGGCGAAAAGGACCCACGTATGTTCGCGCTTGTTCCAGGTCGTTCAGGCGGATCTCTAACATGAGGATGTGTCGAGGATGCCTCGAGCGAAACTTTGGTTGTTACTTATCCAGGTCGCCTAGGCGAATCACTAACATGAGAATGCGCTGGGGATGCCTCGAGCGTAACGTTGCAAGATTTGGTGAGTTTTTTTCGAGCGAGGGCTTCGCCTGCAGCGAAAGCTTCTCCCTGCAGGATGTGTGGAGGATGCCTCTCGCGAAACGCTGTCATTGCATTTTTTGAGGAGGTGTCGTGTGGGGGCCTTGCCGTCGTCTGGGTGCGTTTTGTTTCGGTTCGGATTCGCCCCCTGATCGGTTCGTCCCACTTCGGAATTGAAGCGGATCTTGAGTTCGAGCTGGTGGAACGCCCCGCATGTTACGATTGCAGCCAGCTTTGGGCGAACCATGCGCGTAGGCAGCTTTAGCTTAAGACCCAGATCAGTTCGGACAGGATTGGGGTGCCAAGGCTAGTTTGATGCACAACGCAACAGAGAACAGCACAGTGCAACACAGCATGACGCAGCACAGTGCAGCACAGCACATATCAATAACAATGTACACCAAATCGCGGCCCTAGTTATTTGCGAGGGGGCCATGGCACCTTGGAATGCAGTTCCCTCGTCAGGCGGCGCCATGCAGTTTCAGGATGGTGAGCCGAAGCGTATTCGTCTTGGTTCGTCTTGTCTCGCTTCGATTCGGGTCGTCTTCTCGGTTCGTACCGTTTCGGTTCGTTTTGATGGCGTTTTGGTTCGCCGAGCTTCGGTCCGTCCACTCTCGGTGCATTCGCGTCGGTTCGGAGTCGCCCCCTCTTGGTTCGTCCCGTTACGGAACTGAACCAGATCTCGAGCTCGAGCTGGTCGAGCGCCCCACGCGGTTCGATTGTGACCAGCTCGAGATATGTTTCCAGCCAACTCGAACTTAAGATCCAGGTCAGTTCGGTCAGGATTCTGTTGCCAAGAACGTCCTGATCCACAACACAATCGAGCACAGCACAGTTCAGTGCGGCATGGCGCATATCAACTCATCGCAGCACAGCGCGACACAGCCCCTGGCACAGTACATCACCAGCATTACCTTGAGCATTGCAAATGTTTGGTGCCTCGAAGTATCTCCATGTTTCTCCCGTTTTTATATTTCCCTTTCTGGGCTTGTGGGTCGATCATGTTTCCTTCACGGTCAAAACTCATAGTAAGAACACACGGATGTCATTACGGTACCTTTGCGTTGTTGCCTCTGCGGCCCGTCCTTCGCGGTTTTGATTGGCCAGCCCTTCAGGGTGTTGTCAGTCCGCCTCCCAGAAACTGCCAATTTCGGCGTCCAAGGCCCTTGCGTCCATACAGTGGAGGCCAGTCCACAAGAAACCTTCCACAAGAAACCCAACCCTGAGACCCCAGGACCCAGGACGTCCACTGATCTTTGGTGTGGGAGCATCGCGCTCTCCACAACAAAACCATCGAAACCCAAAAAGCCCAGGACACCTGGAGGCAAGCAGGGTGTTTCTTGGCATGGGTCTCCACTGTACATCCTGTCCTTACTATAGCTTCCACTGCACGTTCAGCCAAACAGGGCCAGAGATCCGATGTCGTGCTTTGTTCGATACGGGGTCCCTGGAAGTCGACCCATTCCCCAGAACTGGTTTTTCATCCTGAGTCGTTTGTTCAAGGGCTCCCTCGAGGGCGCGAAGTTATTCGCGCTTCGCGCTTCGCGGTCCTCGTTCCTTCTCCCCCTCCTCCTCGTCCTCCTATTCTCCCTTTGGGGGGGCGGCGCGAGAGCGCGAAGTTATTCGCGCTTCGCGCTTCGCGCAGCGCGAAGCGCGAAGTTGGGAGCCCTAGTTTGTGGATGGCCCCGGGGCCCGGCGAGGGCAGCCAGAGGCCGAACATCGAGGAACACCTCCGTCTTGGTTTATTCCATACGTTGGAGGTCTCAAGGGCGCCCTCGAGGGCGCGAAGTTATTCGCGCTTCGCGCTTCGCGGTTCGGCTCCGATTCCTCCTCATCCTCCTCTTCTCCCTTGGGAGGCGGCGCGAGAGCGCGAAGTTATTCGCACTTCGCGCTTCGCGCAGCGCGAAGCGCGAAGTTGGGAGCCCTTGAGGTCTGGGGGGCCTGGATGCCGCCAGCGATCCTTCGCCCAGGGCCCCCGCTGTGCGTGCGCCCCGGCCCGCAGGCCGCGTCGCTGCTCCTCGGACTCGGCCGGCCACCGCGCCAGCTGCTCCGCAATCTGGAGGGCCTCACCGCGGATATCGTGCCGGAGCCCAGGAGGAGGAGGAGGAGGAGGAGGAGGAGGAGGAGGAGGACGACGACGAGGAGGAGGTGGAGGAGGAGGAGGAGGAGGAGGAGGAGGGAGGAGGAGGAGGAGGGGGAGGAGGAGGAGGAGGGGGAGGAGGAGCTTGGAGGAGGAGGAGGAGGAGGAGGGGAGGAGGGGGAGGAGGAGGAGGGAGGAGGGAGGAGGAGGAGGAGGAGGAGGAGGAGGAGGTGGGTCGGGGGCAACGACAGGGGGGCACAGGCATAGGGGGTCATGCATCGACCCCGAATCGCCCATGGATCGCCGATAAGGGCCCGATAGCCCAAACCTTCCCAGGAAGGTGCAGATTCACAATCGTAGGCCTGTCGCCGATCTAGTGGCGATGCATCACCGATTCCAGGTCGATGTTTCCCCCGTTCTGCCAGTCCCCCCCTATCGTTGACCCTCAGGGGGGGCAGCCACTGCTGTCGAAGACGAAGAGGAGGCACACGGCATAGACATTCACTCTCGGAGCTCCGCGCGGATCTCTTGGGTCGGCGCATGGGCCCCGCTGGCGGCGCCTCTGGCGCCGCCCCTGGCGCCGCCCCTGGCGCGCTCCGCGCGACAGGGCCGATTCAGGAAGTCCGCGCGGAGAGTTCCGAGAGTTTACGGCAAGTCCGCGCCGTGTCCACCAGCGGCGACCCCGTTTCCGGCGTTTCAACGTGGAAGGCCGCGGGCGACCCAGAACTGGTCGATCCTGAACGATCCGACGTTTCGTAGGCGGCCGATCGTTCCAGGTTGAACGACCCCCGCAGTGTCAGGAACCAACGCCGAAGTCGGCACGACACGAAGCTGCCACACGTTCACGCAGTGGCTCCTCCAGGAGCGGGGGAAGCCGGGCCCCTACCTGCCGCCGCGGCCGTCCGTCGAGAGCCAGCGCTACCTCGAGGCGGGCGGCACAGAGCAGCGGCCATACAGTCGGGGCGCTGAAGAAGGAACCCTTTCGTTGGGGAGGAGCTCCGTGTTCCTTGATTGCTTCACAGGTTGCTTTGGGGTTCCCTTTGGTTTTCGATGGGAAATCGAAGTTCATCTTGTGGATAGAAGGGGCCTAGTTCCTTATTTAGGGTTCCTTGGGTCAACGCTCCGACTGTAGGGGTTAAGTCGGGCATGTCCCTCTACGGGAGGAGTATCCAAAAATAATCGGACATAGGCTGGGGGCGATTTACTTTTGGTTATGCTTGAATAGTTTTGACTGTGTTCTATTTCTCTTCCAAGAAGTCCGCCTGTAGGAGGACATGCCCGACCTAACAATGGGGCGAGTCGGGGCGAGTCCTCAACTCAACGGTCTTGTGGTTGATCTCGTGAGCCTTGGCACCGCTCAGACATGTGCGCGGATTCTCGGCGAGGACCATCGAGGAGCATCCTGGATAATCTTGCGATAAATAAGCACACGACACCTAAGCATACACGGGGAATGGACGTCCGAGCGATGGCCAGGGACGACCCTTTGGGTGACCTCATGGGTCGTTTTCCCGACTTTGCTTATTTCTGCAGCACAGATCACAGCGCCAACATCGCAGAGCGGCTTTCGTTCGGAAAACGATCGGATGGGCCCAGAGTGTCCTGGAGAATTGTTTTCTGGATTTCGAGGTGAATGTCGTGCGGATTTGTTTTTGGCCAGGAAACAATAATCCACACGAAACTCACTTCGTCTTTTGCTCGTTTGCTTCGGGCAAACATCCACGCAGAACTCCACGCAGAACTCTGCCGCAGCACGTCTGCAAGGCCGGTACAATGACAGAGGCGGAGCGAAGGCAGAAGGAGGAAGGCTGGGCGCAGTTCGGGAAGCTGGTGCGCTTAGAGCCCGGCAGGGGTCCGGGGGCCGACTTTGATCGGGGAAGCGTAAGACTCGAGTAAGCCAGAAGTCGTGTTTGCCGATCTCTTTTTGACGAGCGCGCCTTTCTTACGTCTCCCCGATTTGAGCCGCCGTTGTCCCACCTCGCTCCGAGCAGCAGTCGAAGAAGAAAGGACGGCATGAGCATCTACTTTTGGAGCGCCGCGCGGGTTTCGCTGGGCCCTCGCGGCGCCTCCGGCACCGCCCATGGCGCGCTCCGCGTGCCAAGCACGGGGTGCCCCCCCTCGCCGATCCAAGAAATCCGCGCGGACCTCGCAGAGGAGGGAGGGGCGACGAGGAGGAGGAGGAGGAGCAGGAGGAGGAGGAGGAGGCGGGGGAGTTGGGGAGGAGGAGCAGGAAGAGGAGGGGGAGGAGGAGGAGGACGAGGAGGAGGAGGAGGAGGAGGAGGAGGATATGCCCGAGGATTGTGGAGTCGCACGTTGTTTCGATTTGGTTTTCATCTAGTGGAACGTTCCTTCATCTTTAAACGTTGATGCTTGTTTGCCATTGTTTTGTTCACCGTGATCCCCTCATAATATGCTTCTCTCGTTATATCGCTATCTCGTGTTCTCTCTCTCTCTCTCTTTGTCTCGCTCTCTCTGTCTATCTCCTGGGCCATGCCAATGCATGCCGATGCGATATTAATCCATAGCCAACCAATTCCAATGCCAATGCAATGTGAATGGGGGAATCCTTTCGCTCGGTGGATTTCAACCAGAGTCCTTTGTGGACGGTGTCATTACGAATCCTTCTTCGGAGAATTTCAATAGGAATGTCTCTGTTTCGATAGGGATGCCTTTGTGGAGGGTTTCACTAGGAATCCTTCTTGTGGGGGGTTCACTCGGAGTCTTTCTGCGGAGGGAGCAATTCGGACTCGCCAGCGCAATGCCAACGCAATGATGAAACAGCGCCATCGCAATGCCAAACCAATGCCAAGGCGATCTCAATCCAATGCCAATGCAATGCCGACGGGGAGGAGCGTTTTGTGGTAGATGTGAATGGGAATGTTATATCTGGATGGCTTCAATAGGAATCGTTTTGCGAAGGGAGGCACTAGGACTCGCCAGGGCAATGCCAAAACAGTGCCCAATCCAATGCCAACGGGGGAATCCTTGCGCTCGGTGGATTTCAACCAGAGTTCTTTGTGGACGGTGTCATTACGAATCTTGTGTTTGAGGATTTCAATAGGAATGCCTTTGTGGAGGGTTTCGGTAGGAATCCTTCTGTGGAGGGTTTCACTAGGAATCCTTCTTGTGGGGGTGTTCAGTAGGAGTCCTTCTGCGGAGGGAGCCAGTAGGACTCGTCAGCGCAATGCCAACGCAATGCCGAAGCGGTGCCATCGCAATGCCAAACCAATGCCAAAGGCGACCCCACTTCAATGCCAATGCAATGCCAGGGGGGATCCTTTGTTATACATCCCCAAAGGAATCTTGCTTGTGCAGAGTTTCAATAGAAATCGTTTTTCGAAGGGAGGCACTAGGACTCGCCAGCGCAATGCCAAAGAAGTGTCAACCCCATGCCAAACCAACGCCGAGGCGATCCAAATTTAATGCCAATGCAACGCCAATGGAGTGTATTGCTTGTGGTAGTCTTCAATAGCAATCCTTCTAAGAACCCTTTTGTGGTCATCCACACAGGGATCCTTCTCAGGACTCTTCTTCGGAGGATTGCAATAGGAATCCTTCTGTGGAGGGGTTCGCATGGTTCCCTTTTGTGGGGGGTTGCAACGTGAATCCTTCTTGTGGGGAGGTCCGTAGGCATCATTCTCGTGGAGGCATGCTGTCGGAATCCTTATGTGGAGCGGTTGGTTGGGATTCGCCAGCACAATGCCATCGCAATGCAAACGCACTGCTAACGTACTGCCATCGCAATGCCAACGCGATGCCAATGCGATTCCCAACCGTTAGCAAACCAATGCCAATGCAACGCCGAGGACATCATTCTAGTCTTTCAACAGATTCCAACAGAAACCATTGGGTGGGTGATTTGGTTACGGACCCTTTCTTCGGAGGGTGTCAATCGGACTCTTCTTGTGGAGGGTTTCGGTCGGAATCATGCTGTGGAGGATTTCACCATGAACCCTTCATGTGGTGGGGGGGGCCTTCGCGTGGAAGGTTTCAGTCGGAATCTTTCTGTGGTGGGGGGCATTGAAGTCGCCAGCGCAATGCCAGAGCAGCGCCATCGCAATGCCAAACCAATGCCATGACAACCCAAATCCAATGCCAAAGAACTGCCTGGGGGAAATTGCCGATGGTCGGTTTCAATCGGGTTCCTTCGGTGGGGGGGGGGGGGGTCGAATGGAGTCCTGCTTCGAAGGGGTTCAATAGGAACCCTTCTTGTGTAGTGTTTCAATCGGAATCCTTCGCGCGCGGGGTTCAATATGAATCACCCTGCGAAAGATATTGGAACTCGCCAGCACAATGCCAACGCAATGTCATAGCAGTGCCAACGCAATGCCAAACTAATGCCAAGGCGACCCCAACCCAATGGCAATGCAATGCCAATGGGGGAACGCATGCGCGATATATTGCAGTAGGAGTCATTATGTGGAGGGCGTCGCATGGAATCCGTCTGCGAAGGGTTTCAAGGTGAACCCTTTGCTGGGAAGGGTTTCACTAGAAGTCCTTCTGGTAGAGGGCGTCAATAACGGCCCTTTTTTGCGGAGGGTTCCATTCGGACCCGCCGGCGCAATCCTTGCGACATGCAGGCGCGCTGCCAACGCATTGCGAAGCGCTGTGCCAACGCAGTGCCAGTGCGATACCAAACCATGACCAAACCAATGCTAAACCAATGCCAACAAGCTTGATTCTGCGGGAAGGAGGAGGCGGAGGGCGGGGGGGAGAGGAATGCGGGAGCGGAGCGCCGCGGGGGAGGAGAAGCCCCCCCCGCCCCCCACTCCCCACCCCCCGCCCAAACAAAAACGGGAGGCCGCGCCGCTTTCTTTTTTTTGTTGGGGGGGTCAGGAGACGCAAAAAGCTAGATATTGGGGCAAGGAGGAGGATGAGGAGGAGGAGTGGGAGGAGGAGGATGATGATGATGATGAGGAGGAGGAGGAGGAGGAGGAGGAGGAGGGATCAGAGCAGCGCGGAAGAGTTGGAGGACGAGGAGGAGGACCTTCCCCCAGCAAACGCATACGGGATGCCGCTCCGCGTGGTTTTCTTGGGGGGGGGAGGTGCAGCAAACAGCTCGATTCTGGGGGAAGAAGGAGGGGGGGGCGGAGGAGAAGGAGGAGGAGGAGGAGAAGGAGGAGGAGGAGGAGGAGGAGGATGGGGGAGGGGGAGCCGGAGGAGGAGGAGTAGGAACAGGAGGAGGAGGAGGAGGGAAGCTCGGGAAAGCTCGAACAAGAGGGGGTCGGAGCAGTGCTACGCCCCCCCCGCGCGCAGATTACGGGTAATCTGAAGACAGGTTAGGAGAGACGTCGACGGGGGGGGGCCATGAGCGAGCAGCCGACTCTCCCGTCCGTCCGCCTCCCGAAATCCTTGGCCGAACTTCCGACCACAGGCAAGGGGGCCGATCCGCCACCCCCACTAGGGGGCATGGGCCATTGCATCCCCGCTTTCGGGGTGAGGCCACGACGGAGACGATCGATCATCGTTTGGCCAGAGGGGGCGCGCTCCTGGGGGCACTCATGGGCCAACTTGCAGAGCCGCCCCCCTCCAGCAACGATGGGGGCGCACCTGGCGCACCTCCAGCGCCAGGCCAGGCCATTCTGCATAGCTATGGAATGAGAGGGGTGCGCACTGCGGGCACCGACCTTCAATTCGCCAATACAGGTGGGGGGACATAGACGTGGTGGCCTTGCTCGCTCAGACCCCTTTTTCCAGACATCCCCGCGACGCGTTCCACACTGAAGCCAGTCAGCCAAGGATCGGCGCCCTGGGGTTTGTCGGCATTTACTGCAGGACCACCTACCTGAGCTCAGGCGAGACAGGCTGTGCCCCGAACGGGCCTCGAGCTCCCCAATCCATCCCAGGTGCGAAGCGGAGCCGATCGAACCGTCCGCCACGCCGAGCCAAACCGAACGAGCCCCTCGTTCGACCTCCGCGCACATCGGGGCCAGGACCGCGCCGATTCGCTGGTGCACGAGGGTCGCTCGAGCGTCGGCCACCTGCAAGGCCTTGACATGGGGCCGAATTGGGTTGGCAGCATTCTCCGCCCCCCGCTGGGCGAGGGCATCCGCGAGCTCATTTCCACGGGAGCTCCGCGGGTCCTGGCCAGAACGCACGTGGGAAACAACATCCAGATGCGAGAAGATTTTGAAAAGGCGGACGTGCTGGCCCACTCGGCGCTCGAGGGCCGAGCGAATTCGGGCCCGCCATTTGGCGTGGCATCCCTTGGGATTCTGGGCTTTCCCTTGGACCCATCCGTCGAACACCAGCTGACAGTCGGTGAAAAATATCCAGGGGCCCCGTGGAAAGCTGCAGCGCCCTCCAGAGGGCAGCCAGCTCAGCGGCGGGGACCGTCTGGCCCCCGTCAACGGTGCCGAAAAAATCCAGATGGCTCGCCGCCGTCCTCTTCCAGCTCCGCCCGCCCCCCACAAAGTGGACGCCCCATCCCACTCGGCAAACTCGGGCATCGCTGGAAGAGGCCGATCCGTCCAAGAACGCCAAACGTGCGCGGACGGGGTATTCACCTGCTCCTACGTTATACGGTCCACCATACGCGAGGGCAGGAGAGGAGGAGGGAATGACGACGCACGAAGAGGGGTCGAGGAGCGGGGGGGAGGTGCCGACCGCCCAGACGCCCAGCCCCCCTCCTGAGTTCCAGGCAGGCGGCGGCGGCACGGCTATCCACTCAGGGGGAACGATCCCCTTGGTCCAGAAGGCGACGTTGCGATTCTCCAACATATCATTTATGGCACGCTGGCGGAGGTCCTCAGTGCGCGCGATCCAAGGGTCCTCCAGCTCGCTGGTGGCCGAGCAGAAGTACAGCCTGTGCTCAATGGTGTCCTTGCCCTCGCCGCAACGCTCGCAGTCGTCGGAGCGCCCGTGGCCTGCCGCCATGGCCCTCGCTCCCGTCCAGATTCCAGCCAGCGCTGCCGCCTCCAGGGACCCTGCCTCCTTGTGGCGCTCCTGGCGGCGCACCCTCCTCAGGTTGACTCTCAGCATGTGGAGGTCGCCGCCGTCGCCGAGGCCCGCTCCGAGGGGGTGGTCACCAGCCTGGCGCCACAGCTGGCGCAGCACGGTGCCCTTGATCGCCTCCACGAGGTCCTGCACACTGTCGTCGTCGTTGCCAAGGTGCCGCCACTCGGATCCTTCATCATCGACCCAGACGTCGGGCGCCCGCGGTGTCCAGCCGATGTCGCGCAGGGCCAGGATGGTTGCACCCATGGGCCCCGTGACGCACTTCCACCGCGCTCGAGGGCGCATGTACAGGAGCCTCTTGAGCACCGCGCGCCATCCAAGTCGAACGCGGTCTCGCAGCTCAGGATGTTGCGCCCAAAAGTAGAACCATTCCTTGACCTGCTGCGCCAAGGCCGCCATCTTGGGCTCGTCGCCCTGGCAGTGCAGCAGTAGGGTGGTGGAGGTGCAGCGCCCGCCCACGGCGTGGCCCGTGAGGTCCGCTGCCCGGGCCCGTCGCCGCGTTGTCGCCGAGGGGGGCACGCCGATGATTGGGTCGGCGAACTGGTACTTCGCCCTGATGTTGGTGTTGTGCAGCATGACGCCCTTGGTCCTCTTGTTGCCGCGCCCCAGGCGGCGGAATAGACTTGTTCGCGTAGCCCTCGCCCTCGCTGCCGACATCCGCGCCCTGGCCGTCTTGTTGCTGCGCCTGGTGCCCATGGTGCAATCGATGCCTAGGTCCTTCGCCGTGGCAGCCCTCTGCACTCGGATGCCAGTCTCCTGGT
The DNA here is from genome assembly GCA_963575745.1 of Prorocentrum cordatum. Taxonomy (NCBI): domain Eukaryota; class Dinophyceae; order Prorocentrales; family Prorocentraceae; genus Prorocentrum; species Prorocentrum cordatum. The sequence goes on from CAUYUJ010003224.1 coordinate 453,950, forward strand.
GCACGTAGGTCAGCACAGCCTTCTCGTCCTTGGGCCTCGTCATCATCAGTATGGACTTGGGCGACACTCGCATGTCGAGGTCCAGGCATCCCTGTACCAGGGTGACCGCGACGTCCTTGGTCTGGTCGAGGACCTCTTCGGCCGCGCCCTCTATACGACTATGCACATCGTCAGCGTATTGCCTCACCCTTGCCACGGGTGCTCTCGCATGGGCTGCCTCCAGCAAGTGGTAGAGGAAAGCTCTGGCCCAGTGGTTGGCCTTCACGCAGCCAGGGAGGATCGAGCAGTTGGGGGCGATGGTCGAGCTGAAGGCCCCGTGTGACTTGACCGCTCGCGGGGCCAAGTACGTGAGGCAGCTCAGGTACAGCTCGACGGGCGGCGCATCGAGGGATATGCCCTTGTGGATCATCAAGGCCACGTCCATGAAATCGTAGAACTTCTCCACGTCCATCAAGAAGTTGCTCTGCTCGGCCACGCCGACATGCGCTCTGGTCTCGTCGAGCACCACGGTGAGCAGAGCAGCCTGCAGCACGGAGCTCCCGCGCACCGCAGCGTCCCAGTGTCCTGCTCGCTTGTCGCACCACTCAGTCATGGTGGCCTTGGTCATGCGGCCCCAGATGCGCACGGGCATGGGGAGGAGGCCAATGTCCCTCTCGTTGCCGACCACCTGATTGGCGCCCTTCGGTAGGAGGGCGCACCAGTTGTGTAGGAGCTGATGCGGCCAGGCCAAGGCGCGCTCCACCATGTTGAGCAGGGTGGTGAAGGCCTCCTGCCCCTGGTCAGAGACCGCGAGGAGTTGGCCTGGCGTCCACTGGTCAGGCCCCTTGCCCGTGGCCTTGGGGAATGCCCTGGCGGCGTTCACCATGCCGCCCCTCGTGTGATATCGCCGTCCTGGCAGCGCCTCGCTTGCCAGGGTCCGCAGCACCCCCAGCGCCTCGCGCAAATCAAGCACGCGGTGGGGCTTGGTGGTCCAGCGGTCGCGCCAGCGGCGTGCCCTGGCCTCAGTTGAGGCCTGCACCGTGTCGCAGACCTCTCCAGTGTCGGGGTCGACGCAGGTCTCGTCGAGGACTTGCACTTCGTCCTTCTTGAGGTAGCGGTGGGCGCCTCGCATGGATCCCTGGGCACTTGCCTTGGCCCATGCTTGTACCTCGCTGCGGGTCTTTTGCCACGCCATGCTGGCATGCCTTGCCGCTCTCGCCTGCACCTTCAGCGTAAAGGCCTGCCACTCGGGGAAGTTCCTGGAGTAGCGGATGCGCTCACCGTGGCCGAGGACCCTGTCGTCGTCCAGGTGCACACGCCACTTCCCCTTGGTGGCCTGCATCTGATCCACGGGCACGTGCCCCTGGTTGGTGAGGAGGATCCTGATGCTGCTGATGATGTCGGAGACGATGTCCTGCACCTTGCGCTGGTACTCAGTGTGGCGGTGGCGCCCAAGTGCGATGAGCTGCTCTTGTACCCTGGCGTGGAGGCTGGCCCACTTGCCACCGATGTCCTGCGCACAGGCGTGGCCGAACTGCGAGTCAGCCGTCTGCACCTGCGCCTTGCGCCACTGGTACTTGACGGGTAGACCACGTCGGGCTCTGTCACGAGGCTCGGTGCCGCAGAGCTCGGCCAGCTGCGACTCCGCAGCCCCGGCCCGGTATCCGTATTGCACCGCCTGCGCCATGTTCGGGTCCATCTGGTACGCGATGCTGGCCATCACGTCCTCGCCCGCCGGGGTGTGCGTGCCCACGCGCTCGTGGGCCTCGGTGACGTGCTCCGCCCAGGGCGAGCAGACGTGGTCGTTGCACTGCTGGAGCCGCCACTGGGTGTAGGTGTCCTCGAGGAGGTGCTCGTCGTCGTCGTTGAGCAGGTCGCCATCCTGCAACTGCTCGCAATCTTCCTTGGCCTGCTGCAGTTATGCGTGCCGCTGCCTGTCTCGTTGGCAGCGCTGGATCCCCTTGGGCACGTGAACCTCCCCTGCAGGCACTTCGAGAGGGACGGGGGGCACAGGGGCACGTATCATCACTGAGGCAGGCCTCGCAGTGACCAGGATGTTGAGGCCGATGTGCGGCCCCCACGGCAGCTCCTGCACAGGCTTCACCCTCTTGAGGAAAGGTCGGAAGCTGTCGGGCACGACCACGTAGTCCAGCATGCGGCCCTTGCCCGACGTGCACGTGATGTTCACCCCTCATGCGTGAGGATTCGCGCCTTCAGGGTGCGAAGCCAGCCTGAGCGCGTCAGTTCTTCTGGGGATGCATTGAAATCGCCCACCAAGCACCAGGGAACTCCCAAGGACTTCACAATCCGAGCGATTGTGGTTATCTTCCTGGCGCTGGTCCCAACTAGACCGATGGAGCAGTCCAGGTAACACACAATGAAAGCGAACGTGGCCCCATGGAAACGCCAGGGCACCACGGAGACATCCTGGAGCGCGTCCTGGAACACGCTCTGTTGGTTGGCGCCCTGCAAGTGGACGCTCGTGGCGTGGGTGGCACTTCTCAGCCAACACGTGCCTCCGTGGGTGCTTGAAGCTGAGCGGGTAGAGGGAGTCGCTGGCGTCCATGTCCCCTCTGAAAGCCAGCCAAAAATTCGGAGGCGCTTCTCCTCCTGGGCGCACTTGCCCTTGCCGAGGTGGTGCTCCGCCAGGCCGATCAGGTCGCGATCGGATGTCTCGATGAACTTCTTGACTTTAGGGGAGTAGGAGGTGACGTTGCCGAAAAAAAGACCGGGGCATAGTCCCTCATGCCGAAGGGGGTCCTGGCTGAGGCCGACCTGTTATCCTGGCGGCCCTCGCTCCTCTGAGCGGCTTTTCCTGCTGCAGCCCTGTTACCCCTTCGCCTGGTCCTTACCGCCCTTGCCGTCGCCCTTGCCTGGGGATGCCGCTCCTGCTGCCGCTGCTGGCGCCGCAGCCGTCCGCGGGGCGGGGGGCGCCGCTGGCGAGGCCGCGGCCGACGGCCCCTTAGCAGCCGCGGCCCCCGCCACGGCAGTCCTGCGCGAGGCCGTGACCTTGATGTACTCGTCGACCACCCGGGAGTGCTGAAGTCTCGGCCGCCAGCGTCCTCGGGCGACGGCGCCGCAGCGGGAGCCGCGGCTGCGCCGCCGCCGCCTGGGGCCACTCCGCAGGCTGTGTCTGCCTTGCGCCGCTTGGTCGAAACGACCTGCTCACGGAGGCTGCGGAGCGTGGCGGCCGCCTCCCTCGCCTGCTTGCCCGCGTCGGTGGGCGACACGAGGGTGGCCTGGGCCTGCTGCGCCGCCGCTGCCGCGTCCTTGTAGTACTGCTGTTGCTCGGGCGTGAGGAGCTGGATGTCCTCCTCCGAGAGGGCGGGGAACTCGGTATCGTCTGCAGGGCCGCCGCTCCCTGAGCTGGCCGCTGGATCACCCGTCTGGGCTGAGTAGCGGTCCACCTCCTCCTGCGCCTCCTTGCAGGCTTTGATGCTCTCGTTGAGCCTGCGGAGGAGGTCCTTGCTGGTCCTGGCGTTGGCCACGATCTGCTCCTTGAGCTGCTTCTGCTGGCCGTGGTACTGCCGCAGCTGCCGCGCAGCCTGTTCCAGGAGGATCGCAGGCGCGGGCGAGAGCTGTGCCATCTTGGCCAGCTCGGGACAGACCAGCTCCAGCGCCTGGATGGCAGCGGCGTCCTTGGCCTCGCGCGCCGCCTTGTACTTGGGCATGAGCTTCTGCACCAGCGGGGAATCGTCCACGTCGAAGGAGACGGTGCGGCCCGCTGCCGTCCCATTGCGGGCTGCTTGCTGCCCTGGGCGAGATGGCCAGGGGGCTCCACAGGTCTGGCACCCTTCCCAACCAGGTTGGCCAGCACGAGACTTATACACCCAAGAACGAGGGCAGCTCCCACAGACGTAGTACTCATAGCGCGTCTTGCCACCATCCCTGGAAGCTGAACGTGACGAGCACGTCTGGCTACCCGTCTTGCCCATGTATGTTCGAACTCGCACCACACGACTTTTGCCGCCCGCAAGCGCCCCTCAAGCCGCGGACGCACGTAGCGGGCGCCTGGCGCCGGCCCGTGCGCGGTACGCGCGTGTGGTGTCTGGATGGAGGCCGCCTCACCCCAAAAGGAGCCTCGCACCAGAACGGCTTGAGAGGAGGAGGAGGAGGAGGAGGAGGAGGAGGAGGAGGAGGAGGAGGAGGAGGGAGGAGGAGGAGGAGGAGGAGGAGGGGGGGGGGGGGATGGGGGGGGGGAGGAGGGTGGGGATGGGCGGAGGAGGAGGAGGAGGAGGAGGAGGAGGAGGAGGAGGAGGAGGAGGAGCAGGAGCAGGAGCAGGAGCAGGAGCAGGCGGAGAAGAGGAGGAGGAGGAGGAGGAGGAGAGGAGGGGGAGGAGGAGGGGGAGGAGGAGGAGGAGGAGGAGGAGGAGGAGGAGGAGGAGGCGGAGGAGGAGGAGGAGGAGGAGGAGGAGGAGGGGGAGGAGGAGGGGAGGAGGGAGGAGGAGGAGAGGAGGAGGAGGAGGAGGAGGAGGAGGAGGAGGAGGAGGGAGAGGAGGAGGAGAGGAGAGGAGGAGGAGGAGGAGGAGGAGGAGGAGGAGGAGGAGGAGGAGAGGAGGAGGAGGAGGAGGAGGAGGAGGAGGAGGGGGAGGAGGGAGGGGGAGGAGGGGGAGGGGGAGGGAGGAGGAGGGGAGGAGGGGAGGAGGAGGAGGAGGAGGAGGAGGAGGAGGAGGAGGAGGAGGAGGAGGAGGATTATTTTTTAACATTCGCAAAGCTACCCACATACACCACGGGTGTTGGGTGAGTCCCCCCAGGGGAAAAATTGAGAGCGAGCAAGCAGTGAAAGCAACTGAACAACAGCTCCGAAAATAATCAACAACACTCGCTGCTCCAGCAGCTTTGTGAAACCAGCTGGAGGCGAATGCACGACACCAGGCTGGCAGCACATCAGCGAGCGAGCACCTCACAAGAGGTCCGCTGTGGGTGCTGACGGGTGGAGCCACTGAAAGTGAAAGAACATAACAAGTTCATCAGTCGTAGCCTGATTCCAAGAAAGATGCACACGCCTCCTGCGAGTCGCCCGCAACTTCCTCCAAACGAAGGGCTGTCACAACACGGCGAGTCGCCAAACCAGGATCAGAAACACTACAAGCATCGGCCTCAGCCAGCCCGTGGTCAAGGCCTGGAGCGACGATCGGCAGGACCACGGTCTCCACAATGCGGAGGTCACTCCTGCGCGGGTGCTTACCTTCGAACACTTTGTTTCTAACCGTATTGCCGTGCCTGCCAATAGGGGTGGTGCATCGTCTGGCGAAGTTGCTTTTCGCGAAAGCTCCCTGATGGAGGAAGGCACCACACCTCAGGCACAAGAAGCAATCCGTGCCGTCAGAAACGTGAAACAGAGCTGGACTGTGGCCCAAGGCCTCAGCAGCATCCATATCATGTTGGTTCGGCCCAGGGCACCTGCCGGGAGGAGGCTTCGACACAGACCTAGATCATAGCCGGCACACCGAGCAACGCCACATGTTGCCGTGACCATGCCAATCGTGAGAATAAAAATCGAGCGGCACCGACTGCACTCGGGCCGCTGGCCCAGAAGCAACACCATCCAGCTTGAGGCGAGGCCAGAGGGGCAATAGCTTCGCAGCCAGACGATAAACAGTACGCGCTACAGCAATGGTGGCATCGAGCGATTCATGCTCATCCGTGGACGCACGGGGGTGGGTCAGGGCACCAAGCTGGGCGGCAGTGTCGGCACATCCGTTACCTTTACGCCTCCACGACTCGCCCTCTTCGATCCCCTCTTCGTGAGGGTCTATGTGCGCACGCACCTTGGTTAAGCTGGCAATGTCAGAGCAGGCATTGATATACTGAAACTGACCTGCATATTTACGGCGGTACGATAGCCGTTCACCGCGGGGCAACTTGAAATGCTTGCACACTGCCAAACAGTCAGAATACAGATCACTCGCACCGCCCAGCTGCAGAGAGGCCTGCCCGAGCGCAGTGAGCTCAGCGGCGGGAGCCGTCTGGGGCAGCGGCGCGTGCACAGGTCCATAGATCGTGCAAAGAGGCGAGCCATGCACATCTACTAAAACAATTCCCCAACCAGCCCTCGAAAGTTCTGGGATC
>CAUYUJ010003224.1:462500-592500 GCA_963575745.1 Prorocentrum cordatum
CTCTGGCACGCGGGCGAGATCGGCGCCCACCGCCGCAAATACGTCGGCCATGGTGTTCCCCACGACCAAGAGCCTCGGCGCCCGTCCAGCGATGATGTCCTCGGCCTCCTGGTGCGAACGCACGAAGACCACAGTGCAGACCTGGTCAGGATGAGCAGCCACACGCTGCCCTACGTGCCACCAGAGATCACTGTCTGGCCCAGCGGGGTGCTGGTGTCGGTGGCTAAACCACCCCAGGAGTACAGATTCGTTGTCCGTGACATAAACAAGGTGACCCGTACATGACCGCAGTGCCAGTAGCAAAGCTAGCAACTCGCCTCTGGCCACCGTTTGGCGACCACCAGGTAATCCTCCCCAGATGCCCAGCTCGAGTTGCATGTCATCCGTCGAGTCCTGGAAGCACGCGAGACCGACTCCGACCCTACGGAGGTGGGGGCCGGCGCTGTTGGCTATTCCATTGGCATCCACTGTCCCATGATCTGCACAGCTTTCGAGGTAGCTACCAGTGGACACGTGCCAGTCTTCGGACTGCTGCGGCGCTGGGATCTGCATCCAAGTACTGGGGATGAGCCCACGCGTCCAGAAACAAGCCTCTGCCTCCACGCTCGCGTAAGCCTGTCCCGCCAGTTGCTGGGAAAGCTTGTAAATGTGATGTTCGCTCCTGCCCTCGCATTCCCAAATCCGATGAAATGCTGTCTCATCGGCTTGACCGCAGCGAGGGCAGGTGATATTCAACTTCTGCTTGGCCCGTTCCTGTCGTCGAGCTCTGGGCCAGGAGCCGCCGATGGCTATCGCCAGCGTGAGACCTGCCAGCTTCCGCCCTCCTGGCACCTCCTGAAGATGAGCAAGAAGATGTCTGTATGACCGATTACACGCACCTATTTCCAGTCCTGCACCTCCGAAGTGTTCAGCTGATCTCTGCCAGTGGTCTACCATGAGCGCCTCGCCGAAGCCGGGGGATAGTTCGTCTGGAAAAGCAATCGATTCGACACCAGTGAGATCGCCAGCATCAAAGGTCCAATGATGCTCGAGACCATAGCTCCCAACCGGTGTCTTCCAAGATGCGGGCCCCAGCAGTTGCCACCGAGCCTGTAGGAGGTAGCTGATGACCGCGCCCTGAGGCCCTTTGATGGCGCCCAGGTCCTGGTGATGCCCCCCCGAATGGTGGGCGGCTGAGCCCATCGTGAAAGCCATAGCCTCAAGCACTCCTGCGGCAGACGATAGGCGGGGGCACGTCCAGGTGCCAGCAGATCAATCAATGTGGTAAGGCGCCAGCCAGAGACCCCGGGGCCGAGGGCGTCGCCAAGCCGTCGCCGAATCTGGACCATTTCGCCACCGTGCACTCCATGAAGTTGATGACCGTAGGTGCCAACCGCCTGTGCTCCCCGCGCCTCGAGCCGCGTGGTGACGCGATATCGCCGAGTGCATCTGGCATATTTGACCACTTCCGTACTCATCTGACTGTGTTTCTTCTGTCTCGAGACTCGGTTGGCGCGTGCATGCCGCAAGCCTCCTCCAAGATCGCACCCTAGGTGTATTGCCTGTGGTGCCGCTTTCAAAGAGAATCCGAAGGCCTTCACCCGCCTCGCAATCTCGCAAGCGTCCTGAACTTTTGTGCACACCACTACGCTCTTGGGCGAGATCTCGAGTCAGGCCTCCTGCATACTGCGACATGTGACATGTGTCCACTAAACAGCTGACCAGTTGCCTGCGCATGCTCTGTCTGGAGCCTATGACCGATTGGCAGAGATCTTCCAGCCACAGACGCTGGGACATCCGAACAGGGGCAGTGGTGAGCTTCTTCATGATGTGATACGCGGCACATTTGGCAAACCGAGTGCCTCCTCGGAGCCCCTGCGCCACCGAACGGAGCGGTGCGAAGGGCTCCGAATATGCGCCTCCCTGCCGCAGACAGCGAGCCGCCATGCACTGCGGCAACTCCAGGCCCACAACTTCCGCAGGAAAATCTAGCTGCATGGCTGCCCTGCCGAGCTGCAGCCAACCGATGGAATCTTAGAAGTTGCTAATGTCGAGGATCCCGTGGCCGCGATGCATCTGTAGCCTGGCAGCGAGCTCCTCGTCGATCGGTCCGAGAACGACTTCCCGAACCGCTGCGTTACCCTTGATGGCTGCGTCCCAATAGGCCTCGCAGTCTGAAGTTCACTGCTTGGCATACCGCTCTCGCGCCTGAGACCATGCCCTGGACAAGTGTGGAAGAAGTCCGGTGATTCTGTCTCTAGCTAACTTCTTGGAAAGAAGAGTGCCGATGGTGAGAAGAATCTGGTGAGGCCAATTTTGCTTGACCTCGCAGACCGGTAAGATCATGATCAGTTCTTGAATGGTCTCGTCTGGCAACCGAAGAAGATCGTGAGAACTCAGACGGTCGACCCCCGTAGCTGCAGAGGACTTGATCTGTCCTAACGCGCGCCTGATGTCAAGAACTGTGAGTTCTGGCAAGGCTTTGTAGCGCACCATGTCGCGTATCGCAGCAAAGAGATCCTGCAGCTCGCAAAGTTCAGCCTGTTGACCATTCACCCGTAAAAAAGTTGGGTGCCCATACGCGTTCCCATTCACTGCTCTTGAAGTCCATGATGTCCTTGGGGCGTACCAGGATCTGACCATTGATCTGGGCGTCGTGCACCTCTGGCTGGGGCTACAGCTAGCCAATCTGTCGACTGCCTGCGCACTGACATCAAGCTGAGCTAAAGATGCACCCTGAAGATTCCCACGCAGTTGCTGCTAGCGACTCCAGTCAAATCTGCCGGTAGGCCTGATAATCTGCTCCGCCTGAAACGGCATGTCGCCCAGGAGGTTGTGGCCCGCGTGAAATAGATTGGCAAGTTGCTTGTCACCACATGCCCGTCGAAGATGCCGCGTAATACTGCTAATGATTGTGCTGGCCCGTGCCCACCAGCCGCTGACCCTGTCGCGAAAAGGCGCCAGTCGGGAAGGGGCTCCTTGACGCGCGACCGAGACCTTAAACTGCGGCGCCTCTCCGCGAGGCGCTCCAGAACGCGCAAATATGGAGGCCACCACGGTCCGAATCCAGCTGGCGCACAAACCTGCAAGCAAGCCTGCACCGTTTAAGCGGGGGTGGTAGGCTATGGAACGAACGATGGCTTCGGAGGGAGGGCACTGGGTGGCCGAATTGAAACCAATCCGAGCTCCTTGTTCCTTCCACACATCACTGGGCACAGGAAAATCGGGGGACCACGCCAACGTTTCGGACTGCTCCTCGGGAGAAGACCCCTGGACGGCGGGGCTCGGGGAGGTCCGGAGGTCGGGGGGGGCCCGAATTAGCTTGGAACTCTGTACTGTTCGATTGTCTGACTGGCTGATTCTCAACTGGCGAGAGAGAAACAAAAGCAGGGGCGGCTGGGGGAGCAGGTTTAAACACCGTCTCGTCCGCCCAAAGGTCTTCATCCGAGAAGCCGCCCCAGTCGTCGCCTGAGCAGACGGCCTCACCGCCTTCCTTGCAGCGAGCGTCCGCGTCGCTGAGGGCGGGTGGGGGCTGAGAACAAGGAGGAGAAGAAAGACCCAAGGTGCGATTATCAGACTCACCCCGCGCGCCCTCGTAACCGTCCTGAGCAGGAAGCCAGGAGGGGATGCGTTTTTCGCGCGCCCGCTTGGCCTCCAACCTTGAAGTGGCCCGCTCCTGTGTTCTGACACCAGACTTGGAGCCAGGCGCAGCCTGCCGCTTGGGTCTGCTGACTGTAGGCCAACGGGCAGGCGAACCAAGATAGCGAGCGATAAACTGAGAGCCAGACGCGACGACGGAGACGCTGAGACCGACATGGGGTTTCCAGGGCACATCGGCAACAGGAGCAACTCGGCGCACGTGCGGCATCGCTGCGTGGTTGACTACAAGATGGTCGAGATGTCTGGGCTTCTTCCCACCGCCTGGAGTTCGCGTGAACCGAGCATCGGAGCACACAGTCTGAGCTCCGACTCTATCTAGGCATCATGAACATCACATATTTTCTGGAGAGAGAGATTCCAGTCCGCGGCGACGATCCACGGAATCTGAAGGGCACTAAGCAAGCACCCGATCCTGCGAAAACGGCCCAGGTTGGCTACTCGGAGCCCGAGCCCTGAGCGCCCGTAAACAATTCAATTGAGAAAAAGCCAGAGCGAATCCACGCATGCGCATCACGACTGGCACGAAACCGTCATACACGGAACTGCCTTCAGCTAAGAACAGGCCTGCGCGGGCAGCATTTAGACATTGAACAGGCTATGTTTGCGAGTGAGAACCCACTCTCCCTCTTCGTTCTGAAACTCAATGCCACTTCCAGGCGTCTTGTTCCACATGGACTTCGGACGAGCTGGATTGGCGAAGAGCCTCATGGATGAAAACCGTGCCTTCGACGCCCATGATGGAAGAGCTGCCTTCCCCACGTGCGTCTCGCACGCGGCCAAGTAGTCGTGCGTCCGGGACTGGGCCTCGAGGAAGTTCCAGGCCTTGTCACCCATGCACGTCACATTGCAGAAGAATTTGTTCGTCTCGCCAGTGTCGTTGACGTGCTCGAGGTGCCGATTCGCCGCAGCGCCGTCGGCTCCCACGTCTAGTCGCTCAGGCTGGCTCGACGCGGCCGCGGCGCCCTGCGAGGCCTTCGGTGCCGGCGAGGCGGCGGCGCCAGCCGACTTAGCTGCAGGTGGGGAGCCCCCTTTGCCAGCCGCCTTGGCCGCTGCGAACTTCGCCGCCGAGATGCGCTGCGCCTCCTTCTTCAGGTCCTCGTCGGCGTCCGCTGGCGCTGGCGTGGCTGCCCCTGCTGACGGGGCCTGGGCGGCTGCGGCGGGCGCTGGCGCGCCTGGCTGGGCGCTCGCCGCGCCAGGCGCCTCCGCCGCCTTGGCGCCGCCGCTGCCGCCGCCTGCCACGACGTCGCCCTCCTGCGATGTCTTCCGCCTCCTGAGCATCCTGTCGCGGACGTCCTTTTCCGCCTTGGCGACCTAAGGCCTTCAATTCGGCATCTTTGGATTCAGAACTCTGCTTCAACCCGTCGAGCTCGGACTTGAGCTGACGAAAGGCAACCTTGTCGTTCTCTTCGACGTCCCGCTCCTCGAAGTGGTCGAAGAGTTCGCTGCTCGTCTGAATGCTGATGGTGGGCGCCGTCCCTGCAGCAGCCGCGCTGCTGGCGCCTGTGGCGGGCTGTCCTTGCTGCTGGACGCCTTCTGCCTTGGCGAGCGCCTCGGCAGCCGCCCGTTTGTCACGTTCTGCAGCCGCCAGCTCCTGGGCCGCGACCTTCTCCTTTCCCTCCGCATGCATCAGCTGCGTGCGGAGGCGCAGCACCTGCGTCACAAGCTGCAAGTGTTTGTTGCTGGCGGCCCTCCACGCACCGTCAGCTCGCTTGACTTGCTCTGCCGCAGTCTCCCCCGACTGCTGCGGCAAGGCTGCGAGCTCCGTGCGCTGGGCCCTCAAGACGGCTCGCATCTCCTGTTCCTCGGTGTTCGCCAGCACCTGCTCGGGGAGGTGGTCCAACTGCGAATGCCCACTGGCGCCGCGAGACTTGCGACCTCCTGGGCTCCTCGTCCTCTTGGCTGGTGCGGTAGCACTGCCCTGACTGCTGTGCTCCCAGTCCGACTCGTCTTCGAAGCGCACCTGCCGAGCGTCTCGCTCGGGACCATGTGGTTTGAAAAGCTTCTCGAAACGGGCCTGACAGTGCTGGCATTGCATCTTCTGAACTCTGATCTTGTCGTTGTACTCGCAGGGCTGGCAGTTCCCGCAGCGCGTCCACGGTCTGGACTTCGCCTGCGGCGTTGCCATGGCTCCCTGCTTTCGTGGAATGTTGTGCAATGGGCGGTAGCCCAACCGAGCGTACTCAAGCACCACGTTAAGGCACAGGGAACTTGAGCCAAAATGGCTTGAGCCACCATGGCTACGGACGGAGGAGGAGGCGGAGGAGGAGGAGGAGGAGATCAAGGAGGAGGACGAGGAGGAGGAGGAAGAGGATGAGGAGGAGGAGGAGGAGGAGGAAGAGGAAGAGGAGGAGGAGGAGGCGGAGGAGGAGGAGGAGGAGGAACAGCAGCAACATGATGAGGAGGAAGGGGAAAAGGAGGGGGGAGGGGGAGGGGGGGAGGACGAGGGAGGAGGAGGAGGAGGAGGAAGAGGAGGACGAGGAGGAGGAGGAGGAGGAGTAGGAGGAGGCAAGACAAGACAAGACAAGACCGATCGCGAAGCGATATTCAAATACTACCTCTGGCACCTCAGACGACGCAGAAGAACTCTTCCAAGGGCCCCGAGTCGACACCGACGATTACGGAGAACACCACGAAGAATCACTGCATGAACATGAGGTGCCGCGTCACTGCTGCTTGCACTGCGCGTCGGTTGGCGGCGAGATGCCTGGGATTGGTCCCCTGGCAGCGGCCGCCCCTGGGGCAGCAGGTGAGGCCGTGGTCGTGGAAGCCGACGACCCTGTAGCAGCTCCTCTTCCACCTCCGCCACGGGCGGTGCCAAAATGGCCGCCCTGCACGAGCCGCAGTGCCTCCGCCGCCGACGGCTCCTTCTCTCGCACAGCGTCGGCATTCTTCATGGCGAGCTCGGCACGCAAGGAGCGAACTATGTCCACGATGCTGGTCTCACCCTCCTGTTCGTCCGTGGGAGTTCGCGCCGCCGCCGCCACGTCCGCCGTCGCCGCCGTGGCGAGGAGCCGCACGGGCGCCGCGCTGCCCTGCAAGCCCGCCTCGGCGTCCCCTGGGCGGGCAGTCATCCCCCGAAGGGGCCCTGGATCAGCGCTCTCGGCGCCAGCGGCCATTGGCACTGCAGCAGTGCCTTCTCCGCGCTCCAGACAATCGCTCTCCCCGCATGCAGGCTCGGGATCTCGAACAGCGCCGCGAGGATCGCGGAGGCCGAACTCGTCGCCCTCCGCCGTCGCGTGCGCTTCCCTCTCGGCTGTTGCTGCGACCTCCGCCGCGGGCGCGGTGGGCTCGCCCCCGCCAGCTGCGGCCGGTGCACCACCGCCGCCGCACTGCAAGGCCTCCAGCGCCGACACGAGGGCCGCGCCGAAGCGGGAGGTCGCTGAGCCACGGTGACTGGCGACCTCCGCGAAGGCGCCGAGGAGGCGCGCGGCGGCCCGGGCGTCCGCCCTCCGGTATTGGGCGCGCCGCCCTGCCGCCGTGCGGTTCGGCCGCCGGCGCGGCGTCGCCTCCGCAGGCGCCGCCATCCCGGCCGCTGGGGAAGAGGAGGAGGCGGAGGCGGAGCGGGGGGGCCCCGTGGCGCGGGCTCGGCGGGGCGAGCGGGAGGCTCGGGCGAGCTGGCGCTAGGAGGAGTAGGAGGAGGCAGAGGCAGAGGAGAAGGAGGAGGAGGCAGAGGAGGCAGAGGAGGCATAGAAGGAGGAGGAGGAGGAGGAGGGGGAGGGGGGGAGGGGGTGGAGAGGGGAGGAGGAGGAGGAGGAGGAGGAGGAGGAGGAGGAGGAGGAGGAGGAGGAGGGGGGAGGGGGGGAGGAGAAGGAAGAAAAGGAAGAGGAGGAGGACGAGGAAGAGAAATGAGGAGGAGGAGGAGGAAGAGGAGGAGGAGGAGGAAGAGCAGCAACATACGGAGGAGGAGGAGGCGGAGGAGGAACAGGAGGAGGGGAGGAGGAGGAAGGAGGCGGAGGAGGAGGAGGAGGAGATGTGGAGGAGGAGGAGGAAAGTGGAAGAGGAAGAGGAGGTGGAGGAAAAGGAGGAGGACGAGGAGGAAGAAAAGGAGGAGGAGGAAGAGGCGGAGGAAGAGGAGGAGGAGGAGAGCAGCAACATGCGGAGGAGGATGGGGAGGAGGAGGAGGAGGAGGAGGAGGAGGCGGAGGAGGAGGAGGAGGAGGAGGGGGAGGAGGCGGAGGAGGAGAGGAGGAGGATGAGGAGGAAGAGGAGGAGGAGGAGCAGGAGGAGGAGGATGAGGAGGAGGAGGACGAGGAGGAGGAGGAGGAGGGGGGAGGGGGGGAGGAGGAGGGGAGGGGGAGGGGGGGGGAGGGGGAGGGGGAGGGGAGGAGGAGGAGGAGGAGGAGGGGAGGGGGGGGAGGAGGGTGGAGAGTGGAGGAGGAGGAGGAGGAGGAGGAGAAGGAGGAGGAGGAGGAGGAGGAGGAGGAGGAGGAGAAGGGGGAGGAGGAGGAGGAGGAGGAGGAGGAGGAGGAGGAGGAGGAGGAAGAGAAGGAGGAGGGAGGAGGAGGAGGAGAAGCGGGGTCGGCCGCACCAGCATTTGCGCGTGAGCTGCCCGCGACAGACCGCGCACAGGGCTAGCGCTCCCCCCCCCCTCTTCACGCGGCGTGTGCCGCGCTGGCGGCCCGTGGGGGGCCATCGCGTGAGGTCGCGGCGTCGTCGTGCGCCTTTCGGGGAACGACAAATTACATAAACATAATACCTCGGAGGTCCGCGCGGATTCCTCGGATCGGCGCTGGGGCCCCCGCCCCTGGCGCGTTCCGCGCTGCCTGGAGGGGGGGGTCCAGCGCCGATCCGAGAAATCCGCGCGGACCTCAGAGTTGTTAGGTTTATGTCACTGTTTGTTCCTTTGGTATTGAGGCCCCCTCCCAGACCCCCGACGTCCACGAACAAGCAAGGGTGGAGCGATCAAAGCGTGACTCTTTTCCCTCAAGGTTGGCAGCGGTTGAGCGCCAGCACCAAAGCTCACCAATGCTCATCGCGCCAGCGGTGCTCGCGCTGTGAATGCTCTGCTCACCTAGGGCTTTGCAGTGTCGTCCGCTTCTGCATGTCCGAGCTCCGTAGCTGCCTGCACGCCCCTATGTGCTCAGCCGCGTTCTTGCTCTTATGGGCACTGCGCAGGCCTGACGAAAGCTTGAGAGGTCCCTTCCAATGTGCGATGTGATCTGATGCGGGTGGAGTGATCAACGTGTGACTCTCTTCCCGTGAGGCCGGCAGGCGGTTGTGCGCTTGCCACCTGCCTTGCGATCTTTTCCGCCAGAGCCCAAGAGGCTCCAGATGAGCAGCAGGCCCCCAACGTCGTGATGTCTGCTTCGGACAATGATGGTGATGCTGATGATGCTGATGATGTTTTCTCCAGCGCTGCTGCAATATCTTATATGTCGTGGCATGGTGAAATGTGGGCTCGCCCCAGGCTCTCAGAACTGGGTGTGCGGCCTCGCATCATCACCATCATCACCATCATCATCATCATCATCACCATCGTCATCATCGTCATCATCATCGTCATCATCGTCATCATCGTCATCATTGTAGGGGTTTAAATCATGGGGGCACAGGCTCAGGTGGGATGCATCGACCCCCAGTCGCCCACTCTGGATTCGCGATCGGGGGCCCATTGCCGATCTATCGGCGTTGCATCGCCGATGCCTGCTCGAAGCTCCACCCCTTGAGCTGGTCCCCCCTACCGTTCCCCATGAGACCTTTTAACACCCGAAGTCTCGATCCCTTCCCTTGGATTGTCCCAAGGCCCGACAAGGGCCCTCGGAGGAGGAACATTGCCCAACATCTTCCGACATGATCCCATGGCCATTCTGGCTCCAGTCTCTTCGCATACGCTGAGAGGCAGGCGCTCTCGCATAGCCATCATCTCGTGTTGCACAGAGAACGGCTCTTCCAGTGAATGCGGCCCGCCATGGCCGCTAATGGGACTCGGCGAAGCGTCCTGCCGATGCATCTGGTTGACGGGCATTCGCAATGCCCGAGGTGTGGGGAGCATGATGTACATTATTCTTGTGGGCACACTTTCTGTGGAAACATGTATTGCGATGCAGTGCCAGCCTATTTCAAGGATATGAATGTCCGTGGCAACGGTTGGTGTTCGACATCTCAGGCGCCGTTCGAACTACGCGGGCCATATGTGAAATGCCCGGACTGTAGACCAGAATGCATGACGTCAAAGTTTGGCTCATTTGCTGGCCAGAACAAACGCTGCACACCGTGCAAGTACCCCGTGCGCAGGAACGGCAAGTGCTCCAAAGGTGCAGGGTGTGACTTCTGCCACGCATGCCCTCTTCGTTTTCCTGGGAGCAACGCAGAGCAGCTGAATGCAAAAGAGGGCCTCTGCTCAGAAACACACGTCCTGACACCACGCACGCCAAGCCCAGTGCTCAAGACGATTCGTCGCGACGACGGAGCTAGCGACGACGGAGATAGCACCCGCAGTCCAGCGTCGGAACCATGCAGCTCGATCTAGACCATCCATTGGCTTTGAACAGCTGGCATGAGTTGTACCAATTACATGGATGTGTTGAGTACATGGCTTGCGCGCGCACGAGGGGCATGATGTTGCCAAGCCTACGAGAATGTATTCCGACTCCGATGTATTGCCCCGCGCGCGCCGGGGTCTCGTTCCCCTGTCATGCGGCCATGTTTTGCGGAGCGCTTGCGCGATAACCAATCCTTGCCAGTGCCCGCGCAATGTTTTATTCGATGTATCTTGATGGCGAGCCCTGGATAGATTCCGCGCTCGGCAAGAACATCTCGCCGCTGGCCTTTCTCCAGGGAGGGAAGCAGGGAACCATCGATGGGGTGGGGTGGAACGCTTATTGCAAAGCCCATGGTACTCACTGGAAGCTTTGTCGGCGCGCACGGCGAAAAGGCCAAATGGCCGCCTCGCTCCCTTTGCTGACTTCTGCGGCTGTTCTTCGCGACCTAGGGTTCCGCTCGTGATCTCTCGCGGCGTTCGTTAGACGTCGGGGGGCCCAGGAGGTGGTTGAAAAAGGCCAGCACATGTCTTGGCATCGCTCGGACGTGTGCATTTTTCCTTCGGCGAGGACCATCGAGGAGCATCATTGATCATTTGGCGAGAAAACCACGCACGAAACCAAAACAAAAACACAGGGAACGAACGTCCGAGCGATAGCCAGATGTGGCCAGTGCGGCGGGAGGCCACCTGTAGGAGAGGCCGCGTTCCTGGCGTGTCTGCCGTCTGGCGTTGACCGCGCGGCCCTGCCCGCCGTCGAGGCGCGGACCGCCAGAGGCGGCCTGCCGGTGAGGATCGCCAGCAATTTGTCCCAGCCTTCCCGTGTTGGGTTTTCGCCTTGAATCGATCACTGTCCTCTCCAACCTGTATGTATGTATGTATGTGTATATCTATATATGTATGTATGTTTACATACAAATATTTATACATATATATATATATATATATTTGTCTTTGACTGTTTTGTTCTGTGGCGGCGAGGCGGTCTCAGGCCAAAGGTCCGAGGGGGATTTTTGGGCGTCTCCGTAGTCGCTCTTGGTCCAAGCTCGCATGCACTGGCTTGCAGAGCAGCTCGGCGGGGCGGGCTCCGCCTTCGTCGGCGCGTACCTCGGCGCCTCCACCGCGAGCACCCATTGCTCGTGCCATTTCGAGTCCAGCCCCGTGGACGAGGGGCTCCTGACAATCCTACGGGCGCAGCTGGACCGCTGCGGGCCCGAGCGGCTGCACGCCGCGGCGGCGCCTGTGTGCGCCCAGCCGGTGGGCGGCCTCTTGGTGGCGGCTGGCCTCGGGCTGCTGCTGGGCGTGAGCCTCACCCTGGGAGCGCAGGCCGCGCTCCGCCCGCGGGCCCCGGCTGCGGCCCAGCCTGCGGCCGCCGGCCGTGCCCCGGCGACTCCGCCGGCCCAGCAGGAGGGGGCTGCCTTGACGCCGCCCACGCTGCGGCGACTGCGAGATGGCGACAACACTGGACTCTGATATCATCCAGATCCTGGTGGACTACGTCGACGATCCCAATATATTATGGCATCACAGACTGTTGCTCTTCGAACTGGGGCCGGGGCGGTGGGTATGCGCCACCCCAGATTTTTCAGTGCAAGTCATCGACTTGTCTCAGCACCGCGTGCTGCCCCTGGCTCGGGCGGCGCCGTGGCCTGCACAGGTGCGCGGCAATGTGTACGGCTTCGACCCGCTCACGGCCGACCAGCGGGACGACCTCTTCCTGCGGGGCGGCCAGCTCGCCCGCGTGCTGGGCCACCAGCCTGGCAACACGGCGGCCGCCGCCGACCGCCAGTGGCGGGTCTCCGACACGGGCCACGAGAAGTTCAACGAGGTGGTCGCGGACGGGAACATGCTGGGCGATCGCGCGGTCGTGAAGGGCGACACCGGGCTGTACTGTATCGACGAGGGCGCCAGCGAGTGGGTGTCCGTTCAGCGCGTGCGGGTCCGGGACCACGACGCCTGGCTGGAGAAGAAGCGCAGCGGCCCGGGTCGGGACTTGCGCATTCTTCCTGTGCATCGCGACGCGGGCGGCAAGAGAGTGATGCTGCTCCGCGAGTCCATCAACCTCTTCCGCGAGCCGAAGTTCCCCGACTGGCCGTTCGAGGGGCCCTCGGCCGCCAAGGAGGTCTTGGGCGACGTGGCCGCGGCGGGACTGGAGCTCCATCTGTACCCGACGTGGTGGGAGAGCAAGAGCGGGGTGAACCCGACGGGCAGCGTGGCGCGGGAGGTGCGGCTGGCCTTCGACTACCTGAGGATGCTCCAGGCGTACGACCAGACGAATATGGTGTCCTTGGCGGCGGTGGAGCTGATCTGCCGCCGCATCGTCGTCTGCCAGAAGGCCGTGCGGCGGAACCCGAAGGCGCCGGACTTCACCGGCCTCGAGCGCTTCGTGCTCTCCAACTTCGACGAGTCGGGAGGACTCAAGACGACGGAGTTCGACAAGTACATGGCGGAGCAGCAGAAGGCCAGCGCCGTGGTGCTCAAGAGTATGCGCCAGGACGTCGAGGAGCAGGAGAACGAGAAGAAGAGGCAGGCCGGTCGCCAGCAAGGCGGCGGCAAGACGGGCAACGGCTAGAGAGACGCGGGGGCGGCGACGGGCCCGAGCCGGTATCGCGGGGCTTGGGCGGTTCGGCGGCGCCCCCTTCTTCGAGGCCGTGTACGGCCTCCACTGACCGCGAGGTTTTGTCATCGCCCTGCGATACGTTCCCCTTGCCGACGGGCTCCGCGTTGGACATGCTCGGCGGGGGTGATCGGGCGGCTTCGCGCCGCCTCCCGACTCGAGCGGGCGACGAGCCCTCAGCAGCAGCCCTCGTGTCAGACGCGGTGGCGGCGCTGAATGGCCTGGCGTCAGCGCGGATCGGCCGACCACTGCAAGTGCGGCGGTCGCGGCCAGCAGAGCGAGAGGTCACGTCGGCTCAGCAGTCGATTCTGGGCCGTGTCGCGGAGCGGGTAGACGACCAGTTTCCTGCCCCTCCAGATGCTAGTTTTTCTTCGGCGCTTCCGGACCTCCTGAAGTGCGCGGACATGTATTTGACGAGCGGGTCCTCCAGCCGGGTCCCCATCCAGCTGGAGCGGCTCAAGATTTTGCAGAACAGTACGATGCCCAAGGAAGCCCTGGATGTGGTCGGCGCGGACGCCCGCAAGCTGCTGGCGGACCCCTGGCGCTACATCGAGCGGCGGGCCAACGACGTGGAGGCGGACGGTCCACCTCCTCGGCCATACACCGACCCCAGACTTCGGTTCAGCCGCAAGCTGATGAACGAGCTTGTGCTCACCCTCCACCGGGGCAACCTCGTGGTCTTCCGGCCCTCGGTGAAGGCATTCATCGGCCTCTTCACGGTTGTCAAGAAGGACGGCTGGTGGCAGCGGCTTATCGTCGACGCCCGCGTGCCGAACCAGTGGCACCGGCGGCCGCCGCACTCGTACCTGGCGACGCCGGGAGCGGCTTCCGCTCTCGACCTGAGCGATGCCGCGCTGGAGCCTGGGGCCGCTGGCTCGCTTGAGCTGCGCGGCGCCGCTGTCGACCTGCAGGACGGGTTCTACCAGCTGAGCTTCAAGGTGATGAGCGACTGGTTCGGCATCGATTGCCGGATGACCGCTGCCGAGGCGGGGATCACGCGGGTCTTCGACGTCTTGGACGGTGTCGGCACCTGGCTGCCCGTCGCGGCCAAGGACCCCGTGTGGCCGTGTTTTTGTGGCGTGCCCATGGGGTGGACCTGGGCGCTCTTCATCTGCCACTCAGCCCTGACTGACGCCATGGTCGAGTCCCTCGTGCGCGTGATGCGCTGCGATCGCGGTCTGGCCGAGGCCCAGCTGCTCCGCGACGGGCAGCCCGCGCCCCGGCTGGCCAAGGGGCGCCCGGTCGCAGCGCCGTACGTGGACAATGGGAACTTGTTGTGCTTCGACCGCGAGGATGCTGCCGTGTTCTACGGCTCGATGGTGGCCGTCCTCAGCGAGCGGGGCTTCACGCTGCGGGACAACGTGGAGTGCGACGCGAACCTCGACATGGTGGGGTTCGAGCTGCAGGGCGCCAAGTTCGTCTGGAGGCAGCGGCGGTCTCGGTTCTGGCGTCTGTGGCACGCGCTGCGGCAGCTGGAGCTCCGAGGCGGCTGCACGGGGGAGGTGATGCGCATCATCCTCGGCCACCTGGTCAACTTCTTCATGCTCTCGCGGCCCGCCCTCAGCGTGTTGTCGCAGTTGTATGTCTTCAGCACTGAGAACCTCGGGCGCTACCGACGGTTTGACGGCCATGTTCGAGGGGAGCTGGTCACCTGCCGCGGCTTGTTAGCCCTCGTTCGCAGTCGGCTGCGGCCGCGCCATTACCCAGTCGCTTTTTGCTCGGATGCCTCGACGCGGGGCTACGCGATCCACAGTGGGCAGGTCGACCCCCACCTGCTGTACGACGTCTGCCGCTGGCGAGAGCGCTGGCGATTCGCCGTCGCGGAGGAAGACGAGGGGCCCGGCATCGACGGGGCTCAGACCGGCCTGGACGCCGACTTCCGCGAGCTGGGCGCCGACCTGGACATCGAGGACGGCGACTGGGATCGGAGGGGCGACCGCGCAGTTCCTGTGCGGCGCGCCCCGCGGGTCAGCAGCCTGGTGCCAGCCGAGGCCCTGCGGGCTGCCGAACTCGGCCTCCCGCACCCCATGGTCGCGGGGATCGTGCCCGCGCTGCCGGACACGCTGGTGGCGCCGACGCGCTGGCGGCGGCTTCTGGTTGGCGCTTGGCAGCGCCGCGAGGCGATCCACATGAAGGAGGCGAGGATCGCGCTGGTGGGGCTGTGCCACGCCGTCCGGGACCCTGCCAGCCACGGAGGCGTGGTCTTGTCGCTGGGCGATAACCTCTCGGAAGTACTCGCCACCGAGCGGGGCCGGGCGCATGGCCCCGCCCTCAACTCAGTGTGCCGCCGGGCAGCGGCGGTCGAGCTCGGAGCCGAGGCGCGGTGGGTTCGCCGCTACGTGGAGACGGACCGCAACCCCACGGACTCGGACTCCCGGCTCGCGGAGCAGGGGATCCTGGCGCCGGGCGAGTCGCTGCGCGGGGGCCGCCTTGCCGCCCGGCTGGGGCGCCTGCGCGAGGGCGCGTGCTGCCCCGACCGCGTGCCCGATGGCGCCCCGCGCGCCGCCGCGAGCTCGGCGGCGGCGCCGGCGCCTCCCGCGGGCCCCCAGCGCCGGCCACTGTGGCCTGGCGCACGGGGGCCGTCGCGTCGGCGCGACCGCGCTGGGGTGCTGGAGATCTTCGGCGGGAGCTGCAGGTTCTCTGGCGCGTGCGCGGCGGCTGGCCTCCGCATCCTGCGCCCTGTCGATGTCTCGGCCGGGCCGCACTTCAACGTTCTTAGCATCGCTGTTCAGCAAAAGATACTGCATTGGATTTCTCACGGATATGTCTGTCATGTACACATCGCTACCCCGTGTACCCGCTGGAGTGTAGCCAACACGACTGGGGCCCCAGACTCGGAAGGTTCGAGAGCAGGCCTTGGGTGCGCTGACTTCACGGTGCGGGTCCTCAAGATGTGCCATCGGTGTGGGGTCTCCGTGTCGCTCGAGAACCCTAGGTCTTCGAGGCTCCTGAAGTACCCGCCCCTCGTTAACATCTTCGAGAAACTGGGCTGCGTGTCGTTCGAGTATCACTGTTGTCGCTATGGGGCTCCTTACCTTAAGCCGACCGTGTTCGTGACGAACGTCCCGTCCTTGAGTGTCATTGAGAGGGCCTGTGTGTGTACTGTACCCCATGAACGACTAGAAGGTAAGGTAAAGATCCCAGATGAGACAGGCAAACTAGTTTGGAAATGGAAGACCTCGTTGGCTGGCGCCTACCCTCCTGGCCTCTGCCGCGTCGCAGCCCGGGGGCTCAAGGAGGCTCTCGGACCGGGTGCCCTCCGCCGAGATGGCGAGCCGGCGCTCGACCCGCGCTGGGAGCGCGAGCTGGCAGCGGCGGCGGGCTTCCCGCAGCCGAAGCCGCTCGAGGTCCCCTCGTGTCCACGGCGGTTTACTACTGGCTGGGAGCACGCCGTCGGGCACCAGCTCTGTGGCGACAGCGCGGAGCAGCGTCGCGTCGCCCTCCGAGCGCTGGGCCGCGCGGCTCGCGCAGCAGGCGACCCTGACCAGCGGTGGCCGGCCGCCGCAGGGCCTTCTGCTGCCGGACGGGGTCGACAGTCGTCCCCCGACCGGCGACCGGCGGCGGCGCGCCGCCACCAGACAGGCCGTGGCCAAGACGGTGAAGGTGTCCCCTGGCGAGAAGGGCTACTTGAAGCAGAGGTCGGTGGGCGGGGCCACGCTGCGGCTGTACCAGCGGGAGTACGAGATGCTCGTGGCCTGGTGGAAGGCGCAGCGTCTCTCGACCGTGAGCACCGAGGCTCACGACGAGGCCCTGGAGCGCTACCTCGACAAGCTCTTCTTCGACGGGGAGCCCGCGAGCCGGGCCAACAACGTCGTCCACGCCCTGATGTACCACATCGACGAGGTCTGGGCGAAGACGCCGCACTTCCCCCGGACGCGGCGAGCCCTGCGTGGCTTCCGCAAAGCCTCGCAGACCAGGTCGCGGGATGGGTGCCCGCGGGAGGCAGCGCTGGCCCTTGCCCATTGGATGGGCCGCCAGCGAACGCCGTTCATGGCGAACTCGGCGGCGCTCACCCTCGTGCTCTTCGACGGCTACCTGCGAGCCTCGGAGGGCCTCGGGCTGGGGCGGGACCAGCTCATCCCGCCGCAGGGCGGCCGCGGCGCCCGGAGGTGCTGGGCCGCCATGATCTGCCCGGAAGAGGAAGGGCGCCCTACCAAGAGCGGCGACTTCGACGACACGGTCATCTTTGGCGACACCTCGGAGGCTCGGAGGCCGCTGCTCACCAAGATCCTGCAGGTGCTGCATCGGACGACCGAGGCGGGCGCGCTGGTGTTCGACGGCCTCTCCCTGAGCTCGTACGAGCGGGTCTTCCGGCGCGGGACCCTGGAGCTCGGGCTCGAGAACCTGCGCCTCACCCCGCATTGCCTTCGGCACGGCGGTGCGTCGACAGATGGCCTGGACGACCTCCCGATCGTGCAGATCCAAAAGAGAGGCCGCTGGAAAAGCCTGGCAAGCTGCAAGCGCTACGAGAAAAAGGGCCGCCTCTTGAAGCAGCTCGACCGCCTGAAGGCGGTGCCAGGCGTCGACGGTGAGACTTCTTTGCAGTGGCTCCTCACGCAGTTCCCTCGGATCCTTCAGAACCAGCGCGTGATGAGCTGAGGGCCCAACCCACCCAACCCTGAAGGCCAATCATATGGGGAGCTATGGGAGAGTGGTGGTGCCGGCACCGACGTATTGCTCGGAATGCATGTTGTGCAACCCTTTTGTGATTCGGAGGCTTGTTGAGCCCGGCCTGGAAAATGCTAGCATTGTCGCTCGCCGCTCTCTCATCTCTGTCATTTTCCTGGCGCTCCGCGCTTCACCGCCGCTTAGCATCCTGAACATATTTGTCTTTGACTGTTTTGTTCTGTGGCGGCGAGGCGGTCTCAGGCCAAAGGTCCGAGGGGGATTTTTGGGCGTCTCCGTAGTCGCTCTTGGTCCCCCGCCCTCCCACCCTGTACTATACTCTGGGGAGAGTGGTGGTGCCGGCACCGACGTATTGCTCGGAATGCATGTTGTGCAACCCTTTTGTGATTCGGAGGCTCGTTGAGCCCGGCCTGGAAAATGCTAGCATTGTCGCTCGCCGCTCTCTCATCTCTGTCATTTTCCTGGCGCTCCGCGCTTCACCGCCGCTTAGCATCCTGAACATATGTATGTATATGTATATGTGTATGTATATGTATAAATATACATATATATATATATATATATATATGCATATATATATATATATATATATATATATATTATCCCGGGGAAGAAGGCCCCCTGCACGGGCCCAAGGACCTCGGCAGCGCATGGGAGTGCAGCGCTTCCGGGGCCGCCCCGGGGCAGCCCTACGCAGTCCCGAAACGCGCTCCAAGTGCCCCAGGTCGCCTCCAAGACACCTTCACTACACCCCAGGGGGGCCCCGAGACGCCCCAAGATCGATCCCATATGCCCAAGATGCCCCCGCGACGGCCCCAAAAGGCTTTCCAGACGCCCCAGAAGACGCCCAAGCAGCCTCCAAAGAGGTTCCCCAGATGCAGAAATCGGCGACTTTCCATATGAAAACGTGCATTGCTGGCATATACGAGTTTTCGGCTTCTTCGGCGTCGGCGACGGCACTCGAGGCCGCCAAGACCACCCCCGGACGGCCCAGGAGCCTCCCAAGAACCCCCCCAAAACGCCCCCAGAACACCAAGCCCGTCCACGGGGCGCCCAGGACAGCCCAAGAGAGCCCCACGACGGCCCCAAAAGGCTTTCAAGAAGAGGTTCCCCATATGCAAAAATCGTCGACTTTCCATACAACGCCGAAGTCGGCGATTTTCCATATGAAAACGCGCATGTCTGGCATATACGACTTTTCGGCTTCTTCGGCATCGGCGACGGCCCTCGAGGCCCCCAAGACCGCCCCAGGACGGCCCAGGAGCCTCCCCAGAACCCCCCCAAAACGCCCCCAGAACGCGAAGACCGCCCAAGAGGCGCCCAAGACGGCCCACGAGAGCCCCAAGACGGCCCCAGCAGGCCCCCAAGAGCGCCCCAAAAGGGAGCAAGAGAGCATCAAGACGGGCCAATGCTTCCCAGACGCCCTGGGGCGGCCCAACGGCGACCCCCACCGGACCCAACAGGGCCCCCAGAACAGCCCGCAAGGGCCCGACAGGATTCCGGATGGGCCACCTGCGAAGGCCCAGGCACGCTAAACAAAAGTGCGATTGGTCATGCATCGCCCACGACGGGGCCCAGGTCAGCGCCGGGACAGTCTTCAGAGTTTCCAGAGAGGTCTTCAAATTGCAGTTCAGCGTCCTTTTCCACCGACCCCGTGCCCCCTCAAGAAATGATGCTGCTGCCTCCGCGGCAAACACTCAGTATTCCTTTGCTCACTTCTACGGCATTGCATCCACCGCCAGAGTATGTCCACATCCACCGCTTCGGAGTCGTGCCCTGGAATCTCGAGGAGCAGTGGATGTGGATATCCGCCCGCCCGCGTGAGCGGGCAGATATCCATATCCGCCGCTCCCCGAGTCCTCGCAACACGACCCAGCAGCAGTAGATATGGTCAAATTCTGGCGGCGCATTGCAGGCTGCCATCCATCTCGCGCGTCGAGCCCCCACTCCCTGCACCTTCATATTCATCCGCATGCCTCCCGCTGCTGCTGATAGGCCACGACGCACGTGTGAAAGCTATCCAATATGCAGTGGACTCCAACTTCAGACCTCCGTCCAAGGCACCCACAAACGTGAACGTCAAATATTCTGCAAGCGATGCAGTTCGGCTGGTACACGGCGTGCCCACCCACAGTGGCCCCTGTAGCTCCACCCCTCCGACTGTCGAAAACACAAGTCACGCCTACTTTTTTGCGCACCGCACTATCGCGACCCATGCCACAATACCACGCGTGAGTGGAGTTTGTGTAGTAACGCCCTCGTCGGCTGCCGCCTTCTCGCCACCAACAAATCATCTGGTCCGTGCTTTCCGTGCTCTTCCGGCTCCCTGCCCTGTCGCTTCGCGGTGCTGGGATGTTCTTCCCACGTCCGGCAGAAGTTCAAAAACGCATCAGGGCCGCTTCCGCAATGCGTCAACCATCGGCACAACAACTCTTGCCCCTACAACCCTGGTCGCCAATTCGCCTGCGCATCGCCAGGCTACCATGAGGAACGGAGCGATGCAGCCCACAGTACTTACGTCACATGCCTCACAGGACGTCGACCGTGCACAGTGTGTGTTTCTTGCGCCGAGGAGCTCCCGGAACGCCCGATCTGTGCGCACACTGTGGCGGGGCCAGCCCAGCCGCCAACCCTCCCCCAACCGCTCCAGCGGAGTCTCCGACGGCGCTTGCATCTACACCTTCGCGGTGTTCCACTTCGAAGTGCGGGGCGCCAGCGGTGCAAGAGAGCAGATCCAGAACGGGCGCTCAATGCCCCACGTGCATCGTCGGAGTCTTTCCCGTGCGCCACGGCCACCTGCAGCCTCCGCGCCCCTCGACAACACGGCCAGCATTGCCTCGTCTGCCAACCGCCAGCCCTGCTCCACTTCTGCCGCACGCCCGCGTGCACGAACGTAGTCGAGGCGCCAGAGGACACTTTGTGTTGTCTATGCACGTCGTCTGCTTCCCATGCGCGACGCGTAGGTGCGACGGC
Organism: Prorocentrum cordatum; assembly: GCA_963575745.1. Taxonomy (NCBI): domain Eukaryota; class Dinophyceae; order Prorocentrales; family Prorocentraceae; genus Prorocentrum; species Prorocentrum cordatum. The sequence continues at coordinate 482,833 of CAUYUJ010003224.1, forward strand.
CGTTCCACCCCTGGTTCAGCAGGCCTGTGCCGCACATGTGGACTCTCCACACCACACCCACTACCATCCCTCTCCAAACGACCTTACGAGCAAACCGAACGCCCTTGTAGCTCCTCTGGGCGCAGCGGCGTAGCTCAACGGAAGTCGTCCGATGGCCTCTGCATCGCGTGCATTCAGAAACGAAAGCCGTGTAGCAATCGACCCATTGGGTGCGCCCATCGCGTCGGGCCCCTCGGCACCGCGGCGGAATGCAGGCACCGTTGCCTCGCGGGGCCCCCTTGCCAGGGGCCCTGCAAGACTGGCTGCCGCGCCCCCGCCCGCCATGGCGTGCGACGCGCAGTGCTGCACAACAACGGCATGTGCGAACGGTGCCTCAAGCCCGCGTGTTCCTTCCCACTGCGCGACAGGAAGTTGACGAAAGCAATGTACGCCACCGGATACTGCCCCGACCACGTTCACCACGCCGCGGTTGCCACCGCCGCCGCTGGGCCTCGCCATCCTCCGACGTCGGCGTCTTCTGGTGTCCAGCGCGCCCGTCCACGTAGCGATCCGTTGCAAGCAGTCCGCGCGCAGGTGGCGGCAGGCGTCCGCATGTACCTCCGAGCCCGTGACTCGCCGAACTGTACCACGCCGTGGTGTCGCCTCAAGTCCACCCGCGTAGCACTTCCAGCCTCGTCCAGCTGCCCGCCCACCAGCGCGGCGCATCGGAACTGGTTCGCAGAACCCGCGCCTGGAACCTCTCGCGGCGCACGCGCCGGCCACCGCGCCGGCTGGTGGTCGACGGACGAACGGCGCAGCAAACGCGCTCCGAAAGCGTCGCTCTCTCCGACCGGCCAGTTTCAAGGAGCCTGCGCATCGCGCGGGGCTCTGCACTTCTTCGCTGAACGCGCGCGTTGCCCAAAAGCACACAGACAGGACTTCGGCGCGTGCTGCAGGTGCGGGGCCCTGGCTGGCATCCCCCTTCTGCCTCCCGCCCCAGGCGATATGGCGCGGCTCCTCCGTCCGGTCGTGCAACTGCGCCGTTGGGTTCGCGCCCTTCAACGGCGAGAGCACTGTCGCCTGACGGAAGACCCCCGCGGAGGTATCACCTGGCAGAGGTCCGCCGGCGCTCGTACTCCACGGCCGCGCCTTCAGGTCCGTTGGCACCCTGTACCCAGAAGCGACCCGCAGTCCAAAGCACGCCCAAGTCTACATTTACGACCGCGCAGAAGCGACGGCAGCCCGAGCCGAGTCGTTCCCCGACATGAAACGAGACGTTCTCGACCTCCTGCTCAGAATGCTCGCGCGCACTTCCGCCAACCCGTGCCCGTCGCACTTCCGACACATGCACGACGTCGTCCAAGCGTCTAGAGCCGCCCATGGTGCATCTGCCCCAGAACACGCGCTCCGTTTCGCGGGAGGGATGGAAAAAGGATCCGCGCTGATACGGCGCTCCGTCCGCGGCCGAGGTGGCTTGCGCCGCTGTCGGCGAGAGGCCCCCGCCTCCCCGCTACGTCTCTGTGTTTTCACGTCGCGCAGACGGCCCCGACGCAACCCGCGAGTTGTCCTTCTTGTCCGAGCACGTGGGCCCGCTCACGGACCCGCTTATCCACGTCGCTGGCACTGTCGGTTATTCCACAACATTGCGCACTGACGCCGCGGGCGCAACGAAGGCGCGCAAGCTTCACCTCCGGGAGTTCTACGCCTACCGCATCATGCAGCGCGAGCCCGCGGATTCCTCCACCGTGGAACTCCCGCGCGGCGCCGGTCGACTGTTCCAACAGTACGCAGTGGACGCCTACGCCAAAGTAGAAAGCCAGCGTCTACAATGGGTTATCAAGAATCAGGACAAACTGCGCGTCGAAACTCTCCATGGCCTCTTGGGCCACCTCCACGCCGCAGACGCCGCGAAGGAGACCGCGGCACCTCCGCCGCCGCCTCCCCCTTCAGCGCATCACGGCCCCATTCCTCGCGCCACGGTCGGTGCGCCAGTCGCCCTCCCTGCGCCCTTCGGCGGGCCACCGCGCGCGCTGCAACAGTTACACTTAGACGCGATGGCTCTGGTCGCCGCAAAAGGACGCCCAGACCTGTTCATCACAACCACTGCGAATCCCAACTGGCCCGAAATACACGCCAGCTTACGCCCTGGTGAGACGGCGGCGAACGGGCCAGACCTCGCCGCCCGGGGCTTTCACTGCAAGCTCAAACGCCTACTCCACGAGCTCACGCGCAAGCACGTGCTCGGAAAAGTGGCGGCGCACACGTGCGTAGTGGAATTCCAGAAGCGCGGCCTCCCGCACGCTCATCTTCTTCTGATCCTGGCCGATGACGACAAGCCCAAAACGGCCACTGACGTGAATCACCTGGTGTCCGCCGAGATCCCTGGCCCGTCCACGCTACCCGGTCTATGCGAATTGGTAGATCGCTACATGATCCACGGCCCGCGCGGCGCCCTCAACCCGCTGCGCCCCTGCGCGAAGGACGGCCTCTGCACCGAACGGTGCCCGGGGCCCTTCCGGTCCGAGACGAACAATGTAAACGGGTATCCCGAGTACCGCCGCCGAGAAACCACCCCTTCCCCACGCCGATTCAAACGGCGTCCTGCACACGCGTAGCGCGGTGCCATACAATCCGTACTTACTGGAGCTACTGGACTGCCACATCAACGTAGAAGCGTGCACCTCCCTCCGCCCAATCAAGTACTTGTACAAGTACACGTGCAAGGGGCCGGATAGGGCCTGCCTCGAGCACGTCCGTGATGAAGTACAAGAGTTCTTCGATTGTAGATACGTCGGGACCCCGGAGGCCACGCGGCGGCCCATGGTTCTCCCCATGCACGGGCGGAGCCACCAGGTCCAGAGACTTCCAGTCCACGCGCCTCTGGGGCAAACCGTGCTATTCGAATCCAGAAGGGAGACCTCTGCAGCACGCGCCGCTTCGACTCGGCACGCGAAGCTCGAAGCGCGGTTCATCCTCAATGCAGAGGCGGCGTCCGCGCCAGAGAGCCCAGACCGCTCCCTTTATCTTGTCCCTGAAGTACCCGCACATTCCATGGCATTTCCGATGGGACTGCAAGCGCGCCCGCTGGGTGCGCCGTGAACGGCAAGCGCGCAACAACGACGTCATCGGGCGCATGACGTATCCAATGTGGCTGCCGCCTTCTCCCACGCTGCTTCGCCCGCGCCCACGCCCGCCCCCGCCCCCCGCTGCCTCCGCATTCTCTCCCTCAGACATGTTACGATGCGCGTGGCACAGTGCGTCCCTTGCGCGCGGTGCAGTCCGCGCAGTCCAGCCAACCCCCAAAGGTGCCGCGCCCTCCAGGGAACTACCACAAGTGCCCAGGAGTACGTGGAGCGATTCTTCCATTTAGAACTAGCAGGCTAGAGGGTTAGAGTTCAGTGGTCGAGTTACTGTCGTGGGCTTTGCGTAAAGGTGGTGAGATTGTGTATTGGGGTGGGAGGTCCGGGCCGTCCTGCTCAATATGTCCAGGTTATCGCGTTCGCGTTCTGGTCGCATGACTTGTATATTTTTCCGCCAAACTATTCCTAGCGGCCTGATTCTGCTGCTCCAGGTCTGGCACGCACGATAGTCTGTAAAACGCAAGGCAAAACAAACAACACCACGTCTCAAGATTTCATTCGACAAGACAATTTTCCTGAAAGCCCCTTGTCGGCGTAAACCTACATATTTCGTGGGCCCGGAACGCGCGTCATGCTGCGTGCCCAGACCTAGGCCGTCAGGGCACGCGGGAGCCGCCACGCCGCCCTGCTGCGGAAGGGGTGGCCCAGGCAGAGGTCATGGAGGGTTGGACAGGGCAGTTTCTTATTTTTATGTGTGGTCAACTTTTCGTCGATTTCGTCGATTTGTTGTTCATTGATTTTATCGACTTTTCTTCGTTTTCAAATGTTCATTGATTTCGGCTTCTCGAGGCCGTTTCCGAACACCGGAGACCGTCAAAAACGGGCCTGGGATGAGACGCCGGTCTGGATGGACCCCATGAGGCGCCAGGGGACCGATTTTCAGCCGATGCCTACCTTTTTGCAATTTTTCCCCACATGTTTCGTGGGGTTTTGGTTTTCTTCCCTGCCGCGCCGCACCCGCGACACCCACACACCCACACCTCCCTCTCCGTCTCTCTCTCTCACACACCTCACTCTTCCCCTCCTCCTCACAGCACAGCTCAGCTCAGCACGGCACAGCTGAGCACAGCTCAGCTCAGCTCAACTCAGCACAGCACAGCACAGCACAGCACAGCACAGCACGGCACAGCACAGCACGGCACAGCACAACACAACTCACCGCACAGCAGCACAGCACAGCACAGCACAGCACAGCACAGCACAGCACAGCACAGCACAGCACAGCACAGCATAGCACACAGGGCATTCCTTCGACGCCACAGGGGGTGCGCTGGGGGTGGGGACCCTATGCGTTGTAGGCTCCCAGGGCGTGGCAGGCGTGGCATTTCCTCGACGCCACAGGGTGCGCTGGGAGGTGGGGGCCCTATGCGTTGTAGGCTCCCAGGGCGTGGCAGGCGTGGCATTTCCTCGACGCCACAGGGGGTGCGCTGGGGGTGGGGGCCCTATGCGTTGTAGGCTCCCAGGGCGTGGCAGGCGTGGCATTTCCTCGACGCCACAGGGGGTGCGCTGGGGGTGGGGGCCCTATGCGTTGTAGGCTCCCAGGGCGTGGCAGGCGTGGCATTTCCTCGACGCCACAGGGGGTGCGCTGGGGGTGGGGGCCCTATGCGTTGTAGGCTCCCAGGGCGTGGCAGGCGTGGCATTTCCTCGACGCCACAGGGGGTGCGCTGGGGGTGGGGGCCCTATGCGCTGTAGGCTCCCAGGGCGTGGCAGGCGTGGCATTTCCTCGACGCCACAGGGGGTGCGCTGGGGGTGGGGGCCCTATGCGTTGTAGGCTTCCAGGGCGTGGCAGGCGTGGCATTTCCTCGACGCCACAGGGGGTGCGCTGGGGGTGGGGGCCCTATGCGCTGTAGGCTCCCAGGGCGTGGCAGGCGTGGCATTTCCTCGACGCCACAGGGGGTGCGCTGGGGGTGGGGGCCCTATGCGTGCAGGCTCCCAGGGCGTGGCAGGCGTGGCATTTCCTCGACGCCACAGGGGGTGCGCTGGGAGGAGGAGGAGGAGGTAAGGAGGAGGAGGAGGAGGAGGAGGAGGAGGAGGAGGAGAGGAGGAGGAGGAGGAGGAGGAGGAGGAGGAGGAGGAGGAGGAGGAGGAGGAGGAGGACGGGGAGGTGGGGCAGCAGCAGCGGCAGCAGCAGCAGCAGCTGCAGCAGCAGACGCAGCAGCAGCAGCAGAAGCAGCAGCAGCAGAAGCAGCAGCAGGAGGAGGACACCGAGGAGGAGAAGGAGGAGCAGCAGCAGAAGCACCGATGGTACACATGGGGAATCAAATAGGTATGTGGGGTTCCTCGGTAGCGTAATTTCGTCGATTTGTTGTTTGGTTGAACGCCCCCCCGGGAGCCCGTTTCGGGCCCGGGGCCCTTGGAAACGAGCCCACGGCTCGTGTCCCGATATATATATATATATATATGTATACGTATATATGTATAGTTGTATATATATATGTACATATATATACACATACATATATATATATATATATATATATATATATATATGTATACGGCCCCTGGGCCCCGACCCCCACCACCAGGACATCTCCAGACACTCCCCGGTACCGCCCAAGAGGCCAAGGGTCCAGCATATTCTTTCTCGTCGAAGCCCCCAGGGGGCTAGGGGAAGAAATATGGGTGCCTTCAATCGTGGGAGTCATAGCAGGAGTAGGATCACAAGAGAATGCTGTCCGTCCTCGGAGAACAGGGTCCACGAACGTGGCGGCATCAGGATCGGCATGTTGCGTATGTTGTTATTTTTGGGGGGTCACAATCTGACGCCTCTGCGGAATTTTGATCCACGTCGCGTACATAAAAGGCATATAGTCTTGCTAACAAGTCGCGATCTGAGGAAAGTCGTTCTCTGTCGTCATAGTCTGTCTCTTCCTCAGCACCTGGTTCACAAAACATGCAGCGACTGATTCACATCTACTCTGCAAGTCCCTGACACATACGTGGCAGGTAGGTCATTTTATAGCCGGGTTTGAAGGCCCCACCTTGAGGCTTGCCCGAGGGGGTCTGATGGGTGCCCTTTGGGTGGGCACAACGGCCGTGGGACCTCTGATAGAGCCCTGGGAGTCGGATGCCCAAGAGCCTCGTGGGAGTCTTGCTGAATGTAGTGGGGTCCTGGTCTTGGTGGATGCACTGATCGAGACCACGGTTGTCACAGGTGGGGCCGCCATAAGAGCTTGGATGGGGCCCCCTTGGAATCTCGAGGGGGCCTGTGGTTGCCATATTGCTGGTTGTGGATGCTCTGGCCAGCCCGAGGCACTACCAGTAAAATGGCAGCCGAGTCAGTACATCAGTGACCACAGGAGCTGATTCCCTATATCAAATTGTAGTGATTGTCGTGGCGAAGCTCAGGGAACCCCTCAGAACCATTCGCGGGTGCGGAGCGAGGGTGGCCCTCTCGTGCTACCTGGTAGCACATCAGGTTTCGCAGGGAAGGGGGGGCCCTCCCTGTGTTCCACACGCGCCGTACAAGGACATGTGATGCCCAGGCTTGTATAGTATCCTGGTTGTGCATTCTCTAAGGAAGAGGGAGGAAGAGGAGGAGGGAGGCAGAAAAACTGGAGACCAGAGCGCCCTACTCAAAACGACAACCCACAGCAGGAGGGCTTAGAATAGTACTACCAGCACTGGTGTTTCATCCGTTTGCTTCCTCTTGCTCCTCGAGCTGACAGTCGGCGCCGCGTATTGACGGTGCACGCGGGCTCAGAGGACCCTTCAGTCTGGGTCAGGGGCTACGGCCTGCAGGCCAGAGGGAGCTTAGTTTGCGACGGCATGCTCTTGGCGTGTCGGGGCCGCTTCGTTTGGAGGGGGCATATCTGATTTGCTCGTTGTATGGAGTTAGCGGTCGAGCATGCGGTTCAGAATCCCCGCCCCTGCATATCGAAACATTGCCAACCTATGCTGTAGTATGCTGTCTCATATGCGACTGCTGTGTCATAGTATAGTGGATTCCAGCTTCGGAGCCGAACGCCCCAAGATCGCACTAAGATCGCCCCAGAAGCTCCCAAAGACGGCTCCGAAACTGGCCAAATAGGCCCCCAGACTGCCGAAGAGGCGCCCAGGACAGCTCCGGACCACCCACCCCAGATGAGCCCAAGAGCGGGAGCAGGAGCCCAAGAGCGGGAGCCCAAGATGAGCCCAAGAGCGGGAGCAGGAGGCCTCCAGAGACCTCCGAGAGGAGTCCGGGACCCCCCAGAGGCTTCCAACACACCCCAGACCCTTGAGAGGCCCCCTAAAAGCCATGACGAGGCCCCCAAAACAGCCCAAGAGAGCTTGGGGAGCCCTCCTGAGAGAGCCCGAGAAGGGTGAAATCGTAGATTTTCGCTGTTTGTTTTTCTATGTTTTTCGCCTTCTCTCGTTTTCCTGCTTCCAACGCTCAAAGACCGAAGAGCTTGAGAAAAGATATATTTCAGAGATTCCCTCTTTTTTTCAAGTTCAACAAATACCCCCCCCTCCCGGGGGTCCCACACCTTGCGGAACATCTGCGGAACGCTCCCGGTACCGCGCATCCCGACCTCCCGGGGAGCCCCCAAAACGCCGAAAGGACAGCCCAAGACGACCCCAAGAAGCCCGCAGAACGTAAAAGAACGGCCCAATCCGCTCTCAAGCAACTGAATATAGCTTTCGGGCGGTTCTCCAGGCTCACAGGAGGCCTCCAAAAGACCTCAAGAGAGCGCCAGGCCTCCCGAGAGCGCTCGAAGAACCTAAAATCGTTATTTTCCATGTTTTTATTCTTGGTTTTTTTGCCTTCTCATCATTTCATGCTTCTAACTCTCCAACACGGCCGAAGAGGCCCCCGAGATCGCCCTAAGCCCGCCCAAGAAGCTCCCAAAGACGGCTCCAAAACTGGCGAAATAGGCCCCAAGACTGTCGAAGAGGCGGGAAAACTGGAGACCAGAGCGCCCTATTCAAAACGACAACCCACAGCAGGAGGGTTAAGAATAGTACTACCAGCACTGGTGTTTCATCCGTTTGCTTCCTCTTGCTCCTCGAGCTGACAGTCGGCGCCGCGTATTGATGGTGCACGCGGGCTCAGAGGACCCTTCAGTCTGGGTCAGGGGCTACGGCCTGCAGGCCAGAGGGAGCTTAGTTTGCGACGGCATGCTCTTGGCGTGTCGGGGCCGCTTCGTTTGGAGGGGGCATATCTGATTTGCTCGTTGTATGGAGTTAGCGGTCGAGCATGCGAATCAGAATCCCCGCCCCTGCATATCGAAACATTGCCAACCTGTGCTGTAGTATGCTGTCTCATATGCGACTGTGTCATAGTATAGTGGATTCCAGCTTCGGAGCCGAACGCCCCAAGATCGCACTAAGATCGCCCCAGAAACTCCCAAAGACGGCTCCGAAACTGGCCAAATAGGCCCCCAGACTGCCGAAGAGGCGCCCAGGACAGCTCCGGACCACCCACCCCAGATGAGCCCAAGAGCGGGAGCAGGAGCCCAAGAGCGGGAGCCCAAGATGAGCCCAAGAGCGGGAGCAGGAGGCCTCCAGAGACCTCCGAGAGGAGTCCGGGACCCCCCAGAGGCTTCCAACACACCCCAGACCCTTGAGAGGCCCCCTAAAAAGCCATGACGAGGCCCCCAAAACAGCCCAAGAGAGCTTGGGGAGCCCTCCTGAGAGAGCCCGAGAAGGGTGAAATCGTAGATTTCCGCTGTTTGTTTTTCTATGTTTTTCGCCTTCTCTCGTTTTCCTGCGTTCAACGCTCAAAGACCGAAGAGCTTGAGAAAAGATAGATTCCAGAGGCTGGCAAAGGGCCTCCCAAAAAAGCCCCTGGATGAAAGAAGCGACACAAATTATAGTCCATGAGTAAGCCCATCAAGCCTAGCTAGAACTTGAGCGCGCGCGAAGCGCGCGCGATGGTTCTAGTACATATATATAATATATAGAGAGAGATCCATATCTATATATATATATAGATATATGTATGCATATGTGTATATATATATATATATATATATATATCCCTGAGCCCGAGGCCGGGGCGCCCAGGGCGCGACCTCGACGGCGCATGGGGGGACGGATGGCCCCACCCAGACAGCCCCAGAACCCCACCCGAGGGTCCCAGGAGGTCTCCAAACGTCCAAGGGGGGCCCAGAAGCCTCGAGTTGTCGCTCCAAGACGCCGAAAATGGCTCCAAGACGGCATCCGGGAGCCCCTACGACGGCCCAAGAGTCCCCTCAGAGCCCAACAGCGCCTCCAGAAGCAAACATGGCCCCATTCCTTTCGGAAAATGTGCATTTTTACGATATTCACCGCTTCGGCGTCGACCGCGTCGAAGACGGCCCCAGGAGCCGACAAGATCGCCCCAAGACGGCCATGGAGAGTTCCAAGAGGCCTCCAAGACGGCTCAAAAGGGGCCCTCGACTGTCCAGAGGGCCCCCAAGACGGGCCCAGAGGGCCCCAGGACAACTTCCCCACAGCCCCGAGGTGTACCGTAAGGTCAAAATATGGTTCTATTTAACGATGTGCTGTTTTTTGGTTTTTCGGTGTTATTTCTTTCGCTTTGCTTACATCTGTAGTTTCTTATTCTTGCGATGGCGCTGGGTGGTGAGAGTTTCCTTTTGTGGCGGATTACAAATTGATTTCTTTTGTGGGGGATTACACATTGATTTCTTTTGTGGCGGATTACAAATTGATTCCCTTTGTGGAGGATTACACATCAATTCCCTTTGTTGCGGATTACATAGGGATTCCTTTTGTGGGGGATTACAAATTGATTTCTTTTGTGGGGGATTACAAATTGATTCCTTTTGTGTCGGATTACAAATTGATTTCCTTTTGTGGAGGATTCCTAAGAGGAAACCAGGAAGAGAAAGAAAAACAACAAAAAATCAATGAAAAGTATGAAAAGTAGTTTGTTTTCAATGTTTTCGGTGTCGGAGGTAAAGAAAAAGTATGAAAACACATAGTTTCCAGCACCCAGAGCTTCAAAACACTATGTTTTACAATGTTTTTGCATTTCCCGATGCCGAAAGCATTGTAAAAACGCTGTGTTTTACAATGCTTTCGGCATCGGGAAATGCAAAAACATTGTAAAACATAGTGTTTTGAAGCTCTGGGTGCTGGAAACTATGTGTTTTCATACTTTTTCTTTACCTCCGACACCGAAAACATGGAAAACACAATACTTTTCATACTTTTCATTGATTTTCATGTTTTTTTTCTTATCTCTGGTTTCCTCTGAAGAATCCTCAACAAAGGCAATCAATTTGTAATCCGCCACAAAAGGAATCAATTCGTAATCCGCCACAGAAGAAATCAATTTGTAATCCCCCACAAAAGGAATCCCTATGTAATCCGCAACAAAGGGAATTGATGTGTAATCCTCCACAAAGGGAATCAATTTGTAATCCACCACAAAAGAAATCAATTAGTAATCCCCCACAAAAGAAATCAATTTGTAATCCCCCACAAAAGGAATCCTTTTGTAATTCGCCACAAAGGGAATTGATTTGCAATTCGTCACAAAAGAAATCAATATGTAATCGGCCACATAAGGAATCCCTTTGTATTCCGCCACCAAAGGAATCCCTTTGGAAATCACCCACAAGGGAATTAATATGTAATTCGTTACAAAAGGAATCCATTTGTAATCTTCTACAACGATGAATCGTATTATAATCCACCACGAAAGGTAATCATTTGAAAACTTGTTACAAAAGGGATTCGTCGAGACGGAGCCAACAGGAAGCCCATAGAGATATGAAGGGGATCGGTGAGGAACCAAAAGAACCCAAGAGGAGCTTGCTGAAGGTTATCCTTGTGTTGAGGGCATCCCTTTTTGGGATGCCTTATCAACATCACCCCGCACTGTTTGAAGGTATTCTTGTTTGGGATGTCCTCAATCATCGCTGCGTTGAGGGCATCCCTTTTTAGGATGCCCCTTGTTAACAACACACCGCACTGTTTGACTGCACCCGTGTTTGGGGCGCTCCAAACGGGGAAGCGTTGGGAGCATTCCATTTTGGGATGCCCTTTATCATTAACATACAACACTGTTTTGTCGACATTCTGGTTTGGAATCCATTCAAACATCACTGCTTTGAGGACATCTCTGTTTGGAATGGCCCCAGTCAACTCTATCCCGCCGGATGGTTTTTGGAGATTTTTCAGGGCCGGAGAAAACAAGAAAAAACAAGTACACGAAGGAGACTTCAGGGAGACATTGACATATATCGTAAATTCAACGTACTTCGGTGTCCAGGAGGAGCAGGACTTGGAGCAGATGTTGGAGCAGGAGGATCCGTAGGAGGAGGAGGAGGAGGAGGAGGAGGAGGAGGAGGAGGAGGAGGAGGATGGGAGAAAGAAGGACGCGGCGGAGGAGGAGGAGACACAGCGACGTCCGAATGCCCTGGGGAGATCTCTCCCCATCTCTCTCCCGAGTGCATGTTCCCCCTCCTCCCTTCCACTCTCCCTCATCCCTCCCTTCCGCATTGCATTCCATTGCATGGCAATCGCGTTGCATTGCAATCTCATTGCATTGCAATCGCACTGCGCTCCAATGAGGGAGGAAGAAAGGAAGGAATATGAGAAGAGGATGGGAGGGTGTAGCGGGCAAAAGCTTTTAGGCTCTCAGCCCCGCCAAAACGCCTTTGCTTGAAACCATGGGCACTCCAGTCAAGGACACCGAGCAGTACAAGAGAAAGCTGGCAAAAAAACCGAGCCTACAAGGCCAAACGACGGCTTCAAGCTTTTCTACAGTCGCCACGGGTGAAAACGCTGGCGGCGACCTTCCGCAAAGCAGCCTTGGACAAGGTCCGCGCGGCGGTCCGCAAAGCAACGGAGCAGCACAACAAGAAAGAAGACGCCCTCAAGACCATGATGTGTGAAAAAACACACTACAACCCAACATCCAATTGGTGTCACGCAGCAGCGGCGCGGTTCGAGAACGCAACATAACACGCGAGTGTTGCACTGTGTTTCCAAGTCGTGCTGCTTCTGCGTGGCACTGGGTAACGTCTCTCTTTCGTAACGTGCCCATAGGAGGCGCTCCAACAAGCACATGAGGAACGCCCAGGAAGCGAAGAACGAGGCCAAGACTTGGAAGAGCGAGACGAAAACGGCTTGGGCGCAGACCAAGACGCTGAAGCTGGGCTACTTGCAGGGCCGACATAAAGAACCCTCGCTCGTTACACCAATTCACACACGGCAACACATGACGAAAAAACAAAAAACAAAACGCGCCCGCCCCCCCACGAGGAGAAGCGCTGGCGCGAGGAAGCGGACGCGAAGACGGCCGCGGCGAAGAAGGCGCTGGCGAAGGCCAAGAAGGACCTGCGCCAGAAATGGGTGCGCAGCGAGGCCATTGGCATACTGTTAACCAGTGCCACTTCAGACCACGGGCGGCGGATCTCAGTCGCGACTGCTGGGTGCGACTCGCGTCTCGCCCAGCAGAGCGCTACCGTTGACCACTTGCCCCTGGTCAGCAATGGCGACAGTGGAAAACGGCCTGCCTCTAGGAGGTGACCAAGAACAAGAGGCAGTGCCAGCGCCTCCAGGAGCGGAACCGCTACCTCGAGGCAGAGGTGGCGCTGTGGGAGGCCTGAGCTCTTGGACAGCGGAGAGCAAACGAGCAGCGCCGCGGCTCGTGGCAGAAAAAAGAGCATTCGCATTCTGCTGTGCCCTCTCTGGGGGGCGCGCCCATTTGTCCCCCCCCCCCCCCCCTGGCCTCATCCTCCCCCTGCTGCTGAAGCCGCTACTACTACTACTACTACTACTACTACTACTACTACTACTGCTGCTGCTACTACCACTACTACTTCTACGACGACGACGACGACTGCGACTACGTCTACGACTACGTCTACGACGACGACTACTACTACTACTATTACTATTACTACTACAACTACTACTACTACTACTACAGCAACCACTACTACTACTACTACTACTACTACTACTACTACTACTACTACTACTACTACTACTATTACTACTATCCCTACTACCCAACAAGGGATGCCTTCAACGTAGCGATGTTTGAGGGAACTCCAAGCAGCGATAACTGGAAGACCTCCCGCAAGCACCCCGAGAGCACCCCGAGAGTACCCGATGGGCATGCGAAACGCACCCGACAAGATTGCAGTGTGTTTCGGGCAGTTGTCCATTATCATCGTTGCGAACATGTGTGTTCGAAGTTGCTTCTCCAAGTTTTTTCGCATTGGTTATATCCGTAGTCGTGTGGGCTCAAAGTTTACTTTGTTCAGACGCCCTGTTTCTTGCGAGGTCGTGTAAGTGCTTCTGGGCAATGGCTGCAACCCGCGGAAGGTCGCTTGTTCCCGCGCGCAGCTTCTGCGTGGAGCCACACGTGGCGGTGACCAAGAACACGTTCAGCAGCCATTTCATCGGCGTAGATGATATCCCCCCAGCAACGGAGGTGCGCAGCATGTCAGAGCCACCCCCGCGCATCTACGGGCCCGTGGACTCTCCGATCGAGCCATCCCCGCGCATATGCGAGCCCGCGCACTCTCCGACCGCGCCGTCCCCGTTGGCAGATTTGCGCGACAGCACGTGCAAGCCGCCAATCTCGTCTGCGGAGCACAACAGGCTGGTGTAGGACCTTGCAATCTTCAGTTCCTATTTTTTCTACAAGCCTGCATGGGGCCTACAGATCAATCCAGCAGGCACTAATGACAAGATGGTGAAGAAGCGGGCTCCGACCGCGGCGGAGTTGCACCACTTCCACCTGGCGCATTTCCGCTTGTCTGAGGACGCGCCGAATCGCACGCAGGAGAAACCAGATGCCTGTCAGGTTGCGCCCCCCCGCCGCGAAGTCAAGGCCCGTCGCCCTGTCGGCAACGGCGGCGCTGTCAGCAGGGCGCCAAACCCAACAGACATCGAGGATATAGACCGCATCATTCGTGAATTTCAGCATCTCGCGGGCCCATCCACATTCCCGCCTGTCACCCGAAAGAAGAAAGCTGCAACGGCATCGGTCAGGCGGATGGCTCAGGGACATTGCTACGCGGACCAGTGCCTCAAGCACGGCTTGCGCTTCCTCGGGGCCCAGCACGTCCACCGCGACGCGCGCGGCCCGTTCTGGATCCTCAAAGATGGCAACGAGTTTCTCCGCGAGGCTTTTTCGGGGTGAGTTCGCCTTCTCCGAAGCTGCGCCCGAGGCGACGAACGCGGCGACGAACGCGACGACCAACAACGCAAACTATGATGTGATATTTGGAACGACTCGCAACGAAGCATTCCACAAGCAGCTGAAGGCCTTTTATACAGAAACGTAATGTGGCAAACTCAACGACATGCTCTGTGCATTGCCACGGCCGCGAAGTTGGCAAAACTATTCATTGGCTTCTTATCGAAATGCCATGGTGACCAGTCGCATACTTTTGCAGAGCATGATATGCTGGCCCAGTTTTCCCAATTTCTTTTAGCAGAGGCACCTTTTCATTTCGTGCCCCGCATGAAACATGCAGTAACGGCGAACGAATCAGTAGACCAGGCCCTGCTGCCCTCCAACGCAAAGATTACTAGCAGGCGCCCAGCATCTGCGATGTAGGTATCACTGATCCTTCGCAACTTGAACGCGTATGTTCGCACTGGTTGTCGTTGTGTGTGAAAACAGTTTCTCTTCTCAACCAGATCGCATACGTCTGCTTTGTTGCACGGAAAAACTAAAGAAACCCCAGTCGTTAAATAGCACCATATTTTGAGTCCACCGAGGTGTACCCCACCCGACATTTTGAGCCTTCTTGGCCAAAAAGCGCCCCGGAGACCCCAAAAAGCCTCCAAGAGCCCCAGAACAAAATAAGCCAAGCGGGCCCCAAGGGACCGCCAGGAAGCTCCAAGAGGCTCCCAGGAGCCCTCTCCCCAGACGCCCTGAGGTACTCTGGCCGATTCCGAAGCTTCTGGACAACTCTCGGCATCCTGACGCCCCCAACGGGCCCAGGACCGTCAAACATTTAGGACGAAACTCCGGGCCTATGGAAGTTGTCTGGACCTCGGGGCCACTCCAGGGACCAGGCATTGACCAAATCACGATATCGGAACTCTTGGTCAGAATGACAAGCCGATCCCGTGGCAGGGGCCAGACTTCCAGGAGCCGACGCATAGCGAAAAAATCACGGCGCCGGAAGAGCGGGCACCTCCCTCTTGTCACCCCTCCTTTCAGACCCCCTCGCGTCATCAAAGGATCACGACGGGAAGTTTGCGGCAGTTTGCGCCCACCGGTTGCCCTCGGCCGGCCCCGGGACCATCAAAAAACGAGGATGCAAAACCAGCCCCGGGGAAGGCGTCCCGACCTCTGGGAGCCGACGTTGTTGCCGTCGTCGTCGTGGTCGAGGTCGTGGTCGTCGTCGTCGCCGTCGTCGTCGTCGCCGCCGTCGTCGTCGTCGTCGTGGCCGCCGTCGTCGTCGCCGTGCCCGCCGACGTCGCCGTCGCCATCGTCGTTGTTGTTGTCGCCGTCATCATCGTCGTCGTCGTCGCGGTCGTCGTCACCGTCGTCGTCGCCGTCGTCGATGTCGTCGTCGTCTCCGTCGCAGCCGTCGCCGTCGCCGTCGCCGTCGCTGACCAATCTATCGAGGATCGGGGTTCAAGGAAGTTTTTGATTGCTTTCAGCCTCCAGGGACCGTCCCTGGGCCCCAGGATCCCCAGAGTTTCGGGGGAACAAAGTGCACCCAACAGGCCCAGGAAGGGGTCCAGGGACGCATCCGGAGCAGATGTTTATGTGTGACCGCCGAAGTCGTCGTCGGCGTCGGCGTCGTCGGCGTCGGTGCGTCGGGACCCCTGGCGGGGACCGCGGCCACATCCTGCCCTGACTCGGCCAACGCGGGGGCGGGAGCAAGACAAGGACAAAGAGGAGGAGGATGGAGAGGAGGAGGTGGAGGAAGTGGAGGCGCCGAGGAGGAAGACGAGGAAGACGAGGAGGACGAGGAGGAGGAGGAGGAAAGGAGGAGGAGGACAGCTCCAGACCGCATTACTGTGTGGACGTCGTCGTCGTCGTCGTCGTGGTGGTGGCGGTCGTCGTCGTCGTGATGATCGTCGTCGTCGTCGCTGTGGTCGCCCTCGTCGTCATTCGTCGCCGCCCCTGTCGTCGTTGTCGATGATCACACGAGCGAAAACGAGAGTAGCAAAACGTGACACAGTCGTAACTAGAATCTAAGCGCGCGCGAAACGCGCGCGTGGTCCTATGTACGTATGTATGTACGAATGTATGTATATATGTATGTGAATATATACATATATATATATATGTATATATATATATGTAAATGTAAACACACATACACACATTTGTTTATATATATGTGTGTGTTCGCCATATGGCCAGAGAGGATTGGGTACGTCACCGGGCGATTTGTCCACGAGCGTGGGCGCTGAAGTCCTCACAGCTGGCTGCGTGAGGCCGACGAGTTGAGCCTGGAATTTTTTCAGGCTTATCAACGTCGCTTTAGGCAGGTTGCGGTTGCTGCACCGCCGCCACCGCGGGGTGGGGTGGGCAGGGCGAGAGGAAGAGGAGGATGAGGATGAGGAGGAGGAGGAGTCAATCCCTCGTTTCGTAACCAGACGCCCCGTACAGCGGACCCGTACCTAGCATGTTCTTTGATGGAGGTATCCCGTCGCGAACCGTTTTAGCGATTTCCTTCTGCTGTGACGCCATAGCCATCGAATCGCTCTTCCGAGGGTCGCGAGCCTCCAGTGCGCTCCACTTCTGAATCGTTGCGCCGCTGACATGCTGCAACTTTGTTTGCGTTGCCTTAGTCTTGGTTTTTTTCCCCCCGTTGACTCGACAAGACGCGGCAATTTTGTTGTTGCTGGTGGTGATTTCGTGGACTTGCCCGGATACCCACTTTGAGGGCCTGTGAATTGTTTTGTCCGGGGAATACAAACATATGTTCTGCATGGGTCGATGCGGTCCCATGGTCTTGCAGCTAAGGCCCAAGGGTATCAGCTCCAGCGCGCGCGAATGGCCGCTTTGACCTTGCTGCGCCGCTTTCTCCAAAGGGGACCTGCACTTCAGGAATCCCAGGGGCCCAACTGATCATAGAGGTTCAATCACGACAAGTTTTCTTAACATCTTGTGAATTATTAAATTCGGCCCCGGACCATCTCTGGATTCCCACCTCCCTTTCCCCTCATCCCTATCTCTCTCCCCCTCCCAGGACGGCTATTAGCCGTAGGGTAGGGCCCTATTGTCCGTAGCCTCGAGGCGCGGTGGTGGAGAGGCGGGCTGGATTAATCGTGGAGGTTTCATATATATATATATATGTATATATCTATGTATATACACAAGTCGGCTTACTTTTTCGCCATATGGTTAGAGAGGATTGGGTACCTCACCGGCTAATATGTCCACGGGCGTGGGCGCTCAAGTCCTCCCAGCTGGCTGCAGAGGCCGACGAGTTGTGCCTGGAACCGTTCGTTGCGGTTCCGCAACTGCGGCGGCCTCTCAGCATTCCTCTGGTGTTTGAGCAGGATTGAAAGATTTGCCTGGTCAGCCGATCCACCGCGGCTATGTTGACAAAGAAACATCATCCGACGTGATCGTGTCACGACGCGACGGGGTGGGGTTCCTCAACACGAGATTTTCCACAGGACCAGTCCTTTAACCTCAGTCGTCTTCTTTTGACGACCCCGTGGCCCGTGGAGGTCCAAAACGCGGAAAACCTAGAGGGCCTTTCGCCGCCAGGGCCCGCTTCCTTCATTCTTAAGGCTTGGTCGGGCCTGTATGCCCACGGGGTGAGCGCCCACTCAGGGCACAGCCGAAAGAAGTACGGCGAATCTGACTGAGCAGAGAACCGTGCGCCAGGGGGCGCACCGGCCGCTCGCGGCCAGCTGACATCCTCGGACGAACAAGGGTGGAACTACAAGACTGAAACCTTCACGTCGACCAAGCACCCAGCAAGGCCCCCCTTTCCCCTCGCCGCCCAGGTGGGGGTTCCTCAACAGCTGGGCGACAAGGGTCAAAGCTTGATACTTTTCCCTGACGGCCTGCGAGCGGCTGCGTGCTCGCCGCCTGCCTTACGAATTGCTCGTGAGTATTTCGCTCGTGAACAGGATAGTAGCCGTGTGTTCCAGGCCTCCCCAATGGGACCGGAGTAGATGAGGTCGGAGAATCTCGCCGCATCGCCGATGCATCGGCAATGCGTGTCGATGTGGAGCCCGATTTTCTCCGCGCCGACGGTGGCGCCGCATCGCCCATGCGTCGCCGATGCATCGGCGATGCATCGGCGATGCATGGGCGATGCGGCGCGAACCTCCGACCCTACCAGCTCGGACCCCATTCTGGAGGCCTCTCAGCACGAGGCATGACAATAGAGCCTGCTTTGACCAAGGGCTCCCTCGAGGGCGCGAAGTTATTCGCGCTTCGCGGTCCTCGTTCCTTCTCCCCTCTCCTCCTCGTCCTCCTATTCTCCCTTTGGGAGGGCGGCGCGAGAGCGCGAAGTTATTCGCGCTTCGCGCTTCGCGCAGCGCGAAGCGCGAAGCTGGGAGCCCTTGTTGACCTTGCCGTCCGTCGCCCAGGTGGGGTTCCTCAACCTCTGGTCTACGCGCGGGGGCCTCGTGCGCGGCGTGGAGCGCGCCGGCTGCGCCAGCCGCTGGTGCTGCCGCGGCACCCCGGGCGGGCCCGGGAGGCGGCGAGCGGCGGACTTCGGCGACGGGGTGGCGGACTTCTACAGGACGCGCGGGGGGGGGGGCGGGGGTCGGCGGCGACATCCGATCCCTACCAAGGGCTCCCTCGAGGGCGCGAAGTTATTCGCGCTTCGCGCTTCGCGGTCCTCGTTCCTTCTCCCCCTCCTCCTCGTCCTCCTATTCTCCCTTTGGGAGGGCGGCGCGAGAGCGCGAAGTTATTCGCGCTTCGCGCTTTGCGGAGCGCGAAGCGCGAAGCTGGGAGCCCTTGCCTACCCTCGCTGATCAACGATTCCGGCAACTCGACGAGTGGCGGGGTAGGGTTTGGGAGTCGTCGGACCCGTGGCGAAAGCCGCACCCCACCCCCGCCTCCCATCGATTCGGAGAAGGCTGAGTTCGGATGTCGCCACCTAGGGGGGCGGCGGCCACTGCTGTCGAAGAGGATAAATCACGGCATAGACATGAGCTTTGGGAGCTCCGCGCGGATTTCTCGGATCTGAGTTTGAACCCCCTGGCGGCTCCCCCGGCGCCGCCCCTGGCGCTCTCCGCGCGCCTGGGAGGGGGAGTTCGGCGCAGGTCCGAGAAATCCGCGCGGAGCTCCCAAAGTTTATGGTTATCCGTTAGGCCTTTGTCTCTTCTTCTCTGTTCTGCGAGCCGGGATCATAAGGATGAGTAGCGTTCCAAGGGCACCCTTTCTTCCTTTCATCGTCGGCACATCCTTAGCCACCATCGCGGGCAGTTTTCGCTCAAAACCGTCTCAGGTCCTTGCATCCTTACCGCGCATCCCCATAACTCAGGCGATCGCAAACATGGATCAAGGGGGCGTAGATTAGCGGCGGGTCCCATTTCCATGGGAAATCGCGGACTTCCGCCGCCGAACGACGCGGCACCAGCCACATGTTGGGGAGGGCACCTCCCCCGATCCATGGATTTGGCGATGGCGCACCAAATCCATGGATCGCTAATCCATGTCTGCGCTCCCCGAAGAGCCGATGTCACGTTGTAGGCAGACTATTCCCTTATCTCCTTGCTGATCTCTGCGCTCCCTGGAGGGTCGAGGCCCACCTCTGCAGCTGAAGCTCGATGAGGAGCTTCAAAGCAGCGCTGCTATCGGTCGCATGCCAACTGTCCCTGGTCCATCGGGATGTCTTTAGGTTTGTGTATGGTTGCATGCCGTGCTTGAGGCCGGTGGATGTTGTTTTGCCTTCGCATCTGTCTCACCGTTTCCATCATCAGTTTTTGCAGCATCACCATCATCACCATCATCATGATCATCATCATCATCATCAGCAGCAGCATCAGCATCATCAGCATCAGATCATCATCATCATCATCATCATCATCATCATCATCATCATCATCATCTCCATCATCCTCATCATCATCTCCATCATCCTCATCGTCTTCATCATCATCAGCATCAGCATCATCAGCATCATCAGCATCATCATCATCGCCATCGCCATCGCCATCGCCATCCTCATCGACATCATAACCAGCATCGTCGTCAAAATTTGCATCGTCATCATCACCATCAGCAGCAGCATCATCATCATCATCATCATGTTCTTTTTATCATTTGCTGGCGCGGGCCCAACACAGTCAATTATTGCACCTTCGTCGAGTAAGCAAAACGGTGCAAGTTGCGTGCAAGTCGTGCGTGCTGCAAGCAATGTGATGCAAGCCACATGTTATACGAGCCCTGTGGTGTCAGCAACATGGTGCAGGCAACGGGGCGCAAGCAAACTGTCTGCTGTGCAATACATGCGGTGTCAGCCGTGTGGGGAAAGCCGCGTGGTGTAAGCTACACGCGTGGCGTAAGCGTGCGAAGCCGCGTGTTGCGAGCTGTGTGCGGCGAGCAGCACGCGAGGCGCCTACGGCCGCCCACCGGGCGAAACCTCGGCAGACACACCCCATCACCTGCGGAATAGGACCGAGACCCTCCTCCTCCTCCTCCTCCTCCTCCTCTTCTTCCTCCTCCTCCTCCTCCTCCTCCTCCTCCTCCTCCCCGGAGCACTGCTCGGGGAGAGGCTCGCCCTGCCTGCCCTCCCGGCCTGGCCGGCAGGGCTGCACTGCACAGGGGCGTAGGAGAGCGGCGAAAGTTGCGCCCCGGAAGCGCCCAGGGATGGCAGCACACCGCCGCCGCGACTGGCGGCCAGGGATGGCAGCGCCCAGGCATGGCAGGAGGAGGAGGGGGAGGAGGGGGAGGAAGAGGAGGAGGAGGGGGAGGAGGGAAAGGAGGGGGAGGAGGGAGATGACGACGACGACGACGACGACGACGACGACGACGACGACGACGACGATGACGACGACGACGACGACGACGACGACGACGACGCGACTGGCCGGCCTCCGCGGTGGGGCCGCCGGCTCTCTCCTCTCTCCTGGCCGTGAGTGCAGGCCGCCGCGGGCGGCGGTTGGCCACGCGCAGGAGCGTCCCTCCGCTGCAGGGGTCCCTCTGGTGCGCGGCCGGGCGGTGCCAGGCAAAACGCAAACGATTTAAAAAATGCCCCCCCCCCCCCTGGATCCCCCATAATGATTGAGTGGGGCTGACTAATAGAATTCAGCCGCCGGAAACTGTTGTTTAAATCGTCCGCCCCCCAGCGTTTGCTGTTGCCCCTTTGGGGGAACTGATTTTCTATTCGTCCTCTTTCGCTCGCTTGATCACCCGCGGCCGCGGGGGAGGATTGCGGAGGGGGGACGGGGTAATTAGGGAGTAGTTGAAGGAAGGGGTTTTCGAAGAGGCGCTTGATCACCCTCGTCCTTGCGGACGGCCGCCGGTCGTCCTTGCGGACGGCCGCGGCGATTGGGAGGTGGGGGCAAGGGCAGAAGGAGGAGGAGGGGGAGGAGGAGGAGGAGGAGGAAGAGGAGGAGGGGGAGGAGGAGGAAGAGAAGAAGGAGGAGGAGAAGGAGGAGGAGGAGGACGAGGAGGAGGAGGAGGAGAACGAAGAGGAGGAGGAGGAGAGGAGGAAGAGGAGGAGAAAGAGAAAGAGGAGGATAGGATAACGGCCAGCACGAACCAGCAGGACCGAAGCCGCGGGGCCTCAAGGATTGTTTTGCTCGGGCCTGTGCAGGACCCCTCCTCCTCCTCCTCCTCCTCCTCCTCCTCCTCCTCCTCCTCCTGCCCTTCCAGGCAACCCGGAATTGTCAGCCCTCCGTCTGCCTGCCCTGCCCCCCCGCTATTGCGGGGGCGAGGAGGCCCGCGAAACATGTTTTTTAATCGTCCGCCCCAGAAAATTGTTTTTTATCGTTTCGCCCCATTATAGGGAAAGGGGGGGTGCGAAATCTGCTGCATGCAGCCGGTTTCGGCCCTGCCGCCTGTCCCGTTCCTCGATACATGTGCGCCTCCCGGCGCCGGGAGGCGCTGCTGGGAAGATCAGCTATGTGAGCTGATTCTCTACCCTACCCTCTGCTGTGCCCCCCTTTTCGTTCCCCCCGATCGGCGAGCCGCGCACCAAGAAGGCCCCTCCCTGCCCATGGCCGCGCCCTGCGTGCAGGCCGAGGGGGGGGGGGGGAGGCAGAGGGGGGATTGGGCCGGACGAAAGGGGGGGATTGGGAAAGGGGGGGCTACGAAATTTGCTGCATGCGGCTGTTTTCGGCCTCGCCGAGGGGGCCATTCCTCGATACATGGGCGCCTCTGGCGCCAGGAGGCGCCGGGAAAGTCAGCTACGCGAACTGGTTCTCAAACCCCCCTTTTGTTATCCCCCCCTTTCGCCCGACCCGAGGGGAGGAAGCAGGCCGCCGAGGCCAGGAGGGCACACGCACCGATCCTCTGAGCCCAGGGCGGGGGCCGATCAGGCCGGGAGTCCAGGCGTGCAGGGCGGAGGTCCCCCGAGCAGCCTCCAGGGAACTCCCAAACCAGGTGGTGAGATACAGTCGGGGCCCTGAAGAAGGAACCCTTTTCGTTGGGGAGGGGTTCGGTGTTCCTTGATTGTTCGACAGTTTGCTTTCTGTTTTCCTGAGGTTTCCCATGGGGAATCGAAGTTCAACTTATGGGTGAAAGGGGCCCCGTTCCTTTATTAGGGTTCCTTAGGTCAACGCCCCGACTGTAGCAGGTGGTG
Source organism: Prorocentrum cordatum (assembly GCA_963575745.1). NCBI lineage: Eukaryota > Dinophyceae > Prorocentrales > Prorocentraceae > Prorocentrum > Prorocentrum cordatum. The sequence continues at coordinate 505,589 of CAUYUJ010003224.1, forward strand.
GCCTGGAATCCCCCGAAGTCACCGCCGGGTCTTGGAGCACGGGGTCGCCGCTGGGTCTTGTGACTCCTGGGCCCACACGCTCGCGGGACATTCTCGACAAAACCTACACGAGTCCCCAAACCAGGTGGTGACACCAGATCGCCCGAGACTCACCGCCGGGTGTTGTCACCACCACGTTTGGGGACCAATACAAAAATCCGGATAAAGTGACAATGATGCCCCTTTGCGACAGAAGGGACAATGTTTCGGAGATGCGGAGGCCCTCTGTGACAGAAGGGGGACCCTTCCCGTTCCTCCCCACCCTCCTTCTACGCTTCCTCCTTCTCCAAAGCCTCCCCGCAGGAGGCCCCCCCAGGACCTCAGGCGAGGGGGGTCTCGATTTTGACCCAAGCCGATCTCCATCGCCCGGGGGCGGCCTGGGGCGAACGAGGCTTTACTCGTCGCCGCGGCGCGTGCCTCGCCACTGCGGAGACCAGGCCTGCAACACCCCGCAGTATCCAAAGCCCCCCCCACCCGCCCCCCTTCGGCGGCACGACGGGAGGGTTATGTCGGGCGTGTCCCCCTACAGGGGGATTTTCGTCGAAACATAGAAATACCCCAAAAATATCCCAAGAAGGTCAAACCAGATTCAAAACATAGTCCCCAGACTATGTTTATGATGTTTTGATTAGGTCTGGGGCTTTTTTTATATGAATACAGAATCGTCGAACATCCTCCTGTAGGGGGACGGGCCCGACTTCACGGGAGGGGGGTCGGGGCAAGGGCTCCCTCGAGGGCGCGAAGTTATTCGCGCTTCGCGCTTCGCGGTCCTCGTTCCTTCTCCCCCTCCTCCTCGTCCTCCTATTCTCCTTCTGGGAGGGCGGCGCGAGGGCGCGAAGTTATTCGCGCTTCGCGCTTCGCGCAGCGCGAAGCGCGAAGTTGGGAGCCCTAGCAGAATCACCACCCCACCAAACCACCCCATCCCAACTTCAGGAGGGGAAAAAACACACAGGCACCATTAAGCGTCGACCCCCAGGAACATATGGAAAAATATGGGAAGTGGGGGGGGGGAAGACAACAACCCAGAAACTATACGAAAAGATTTGAAACATTGTTATTTGTGTGTATTAATGTGTGTGTCCCAGGGCCCCTTCACAACTCGAAGGCTTCCATCTGCCCTCCATTTTCACTGTGGGGGGGGGTCGGGGAAGATAGGGGAAGACAGAAAACAGATGAAGCCCGTACCCCCCCCCCCGCCCGAAATTCGGGTTTGCGGGTTGGGCTGGGGTGGTCTGGTAGGTGGTCACAGAAGGTATGCGCATCAGCTGTCGGAGGTCCGCGCGGATCTCCTGGACCTGGCGGCGACGCCGGCCCAAGAAGTCTGCGCGGACCTCTGAGAGCGTATGCTTTTGCAGCCGTTCCTGAGTCAAGGGGGGAAACACCACCCGTGACCGACAAGTGGCGGTACTAAACGGCCGTGGGCGTTTACTAAGCAGCCCTGCCCTGCTTGATTCCTTCTCTGGGTGCGTTTACTAAACGGCCTTGCGCGTCGGGGTAGTTACTATCGGGGATGATTTTTCCGCCCTCTACTGAGTGGCCCTCGCCTTGCCTCCCCCTCTCTACGGCCGCCTGCTCTGTCTCCGCTTCCCGCCCTTACATATTGGCCACTTCGCTGCAACGGTGCCCCCGTTTAGTGAGCTCCCTCCGCCAACGCAGGCGACCCCTGCCTAGTCGCCGACGCAACAAAGTTGTTGCAGCCGTTGCTCCTCTATCGAAGGCCGCCTGCCGTCGCCGTCGCCCCTTTTCTCGGATCGGGCGAACTGGGACGGTTCGGGAATAGGGTTCGGCACGAAGATTGCTGCGCGCAGCTGGCTTCGGTTCCGCGGCCAGACGCATTCCACGATGTATGGCCGCCCCCTGCGCCTGGAAAGCCGGCTGCGCGTAGCCAGGTTTCTGATCGCCGTCAGAAGTTGATGCCCAGCGTCGGCAAAATATCACCACGACGGCACCAGCGACGCGGGTAGGTAGGAGGAAGAGGAGGTGAAGGAGGATAACATGGGAGAAAGAGGGAGGATGAGCATGAGGTTGACGAGAGGAGTAAGCCCAGCTTGCAGACGGCCTGCAGTTGCGAACTCTCGTGAGGGTAGCAAGAAAACACCCTGGGAAGGGACGAGGAGGAGGACGATGACGGCGGTGGCAAATTGGTCAGTCGTCCTGCCGCCCCGCTTCTTAATCGCTCCTCTTTTTTTTTTTTTTCTCTCTCTCTCTCTCTCTATCTCTCTCTCTCTCTCCCCTTCTTGGCCCTCCTCTTCCTTCTACTCCTCATACTCTCCCTCGCCATGCTCCCCTCTCTCTTCGTCGTCGACACTTTCTTCATCCTACTCCTACGTCTACTGCCCCTCACCCGCTCCTTCACCTGCCCCTCCGTTCCCTTGCCGACCCCCCTATACCAGTCCTCCCCTCAGCTTCTCTCTCTCTGTTCCGCCTCTCCTCTCCTCCCCTTGTCTCCTCTCCTCCCCTACGCTCCTCTCTCTCTTTCTCTTCCTCCTCTCCTCCCCTCCCCATCCTCCTTCCCCCCCCCCGCTCCCCCTCATCTTCCCTTCCACCTCCAACCCGCGAGCCCGCGTGCGCGCAAGAGCGCGCGCGGGCGGGGGGGTGCGCGGAAGGGGGTAAGAGAGGAAACGGGGGCGGCGCGGAGGGGGGACAAGTGGACATAAGGCAGGAGAGGAGTGGCGGGGAGGGGGGGGGGTGCGCGGGGGGGGGCGGGCGAGAGAGAGAGAGAGAACTGGACAAGCCAAAGGGCAGCAGGGGCCGATGCATGGTGGTGACGATGACAATGCTGACGCCTGCAACATGGCGACGACGGCATCGTCTTCGTCGTCCTCCTCCTCCTCCTCCTCCCCCTCCTCCTCCTCCTCCTCCTCCTTCTCGTGGTTCTCCTCCTCGTTCTCCTCCTCGTTCTCCTCCTCCTCCTCGTCCTCGTCCTCCTCGTCCTCGTCCTCCGCCTCGTCCTCGTCCTCCTCGTCCTCGTCCTCCTCCTCCTCCGAGGAAGAGGAGGCGGCCTGAGCGGGGCACCCCGCGAGCGGCGCGGCCGAAGGGAGCGCGGCCTGCGCACCTGGGCGAAGACGGGCACCCGCCTGCAGACCGACCGGGCCTCGCGCGGCACCTTCCGCTTCGACGCCCCCGGAGGCGTGGCCACCCGGTCGTTTCGGGCGCTCGGCAACCCAGACCTCCAACGCGTTGAAAAAGTCAAGACGGAGACTTTTCTCGATGTTCGGCCTCTAGCGGCCCTCGCCGGGCCCTGGGACCCTCAAAAAACGACTCAGGATGAAGAACCGGTCCTGGGGAAGAGGTCGAGACGTCTGAGGAGTATTGAAAAATCATGACGTCGGATCTTTGGGAATGGGGGGGCGATACTCGGGAGGTTTACTAAGGGGAGGCTTGTCCACCGCCGATCGCAGTCCTGGGAGTGGATCTCGCCCCTTTCAGTGTGGCAGCCGGCCTTGTTCGAGCAGGGACCGGCCGTTCTGGCAGTCTTATAGGCCTACCACGAGATGTCCTCAGAACCCACACGTTCTAGTAACGAAAACAATATTCTTAGGACATAAATCGGGAGTCCCCAAACGGGGTGGTGACCACACCGTGCGGTGAGTCGGTGGGGATTCGGGGTCACCGCACGGTTTTGGGACTCGAGGCACTCCCTCTCCGGGGACGTCTCGGGCGACAGGGGCTTCCCGGGTCCCAAGACCGTGCGGTGACGGACCGTGCGGTGAGGTCTTGGGGGAATTCGAAATCACCGCACGGTCTGTCACCGCACCGTTTCGGGACTCCAAAGATAAATGGGGGGGCGTCGAGGGTTGCACGAAAGGGGTCCTAAAGGGGCCATGGGCGAGCCCCCTAGGCCCTAGGGCCCCGAAGGGGTACGAAAGGTGCAGGAAAGGTGCACCTTTCTTACCCCCCCATCTATCGCCCCCCCATTAGTGAACGCCCGACTTTGGTCGTCGTCCGCCGCTCGTTGGGGCCGTCTGCGTCGTCGTTGTCCGTCGGCTGGTCGGCAGGTCGGTCGGTCGGCCGGTCGGTCGGTCGACTGGTCGGTCGGTCGATCGGTCGTTCGGTCCGTCGTCGTCGTCGTCGTCGTCGTCGCCGTCGTCTTCGCCGTCGCCGTCGCCGTCGTCGTCGTCGTCGTCATCTCGGGTCCGGGCGGGCGGCTTTGGGGCGCTCCCTCTGGCTCAGAGAGCGCGCGTGATCCCCAAAACCACCCGCCTCCCCAGAGTAGCTTTCGTTCGGGCATGTCCCCCTACAGGCGGACTTAGGGCGAACAATTCAAAGTAGCCCAACAGTACCCCAAAAGAAATGTTCAAACATAGTCGAAACATCGTCTCCATACGATATGTTGACTATGTTTGAACATTCCTCCTGTAGAGGGACACGCCCGACTCAAGAGTAGCTGCTGGCGTTGCCGTCACAGCTGCTCTCGCCCCCGTGGAACCTGCCCTTGCCGTGGCAGTCGTGGCCGGCCTAGTGGCTGCCCGTGCTCTCGCAGCCGCTTTTGACTGAATGGTCCAGGTAGCTGGCATTGTCCCCGTAGCCCGTGTACTCGCACTGGAGGTTTATAAACCTCCTACCCTGATACGTCGATTAGCAAAGTGTTCGGTTAGCGAGAGGGCGTCGCGGCCGTCATTTTTGCAGGTCCAGGTCCGTCGGTTTCGGTCCCAGGCCGTTTTCACGAAATGGAGGTTTACTAAGCGGAGGCCTGTCCACCGCCGATCGCAGTCCCGGGAGTGGGTCTTGCCCCTCGCAGCGCGGTAGCCGGCCTTGGTCGAGCAGGGACCGGCCGTCTTGGCATTCTTATAGGCCTACCACGAGATGTTCTCAGAACCCACATGTTCTAATAACAAAAACAATATTCTTAGTACATAAGCCCGATGCGTTAAAACAAGACAGTCTCAGCCAGAAATATTCGAATAACATTTCCTGCAGGCCACAAAAGATTCTTAGAACATTCGTTGGTGGGCCTGTAGCCAGGACGCTTCGCCACTGCTTGACTTGTCCTCGTAGCCCTTGGCGCGCCCGCTGTTTGCCGGCCTCGCCAACGTGTGGCCCTTGTGCACCCCGTCCAGCTTGAGCTCCGCGCAGTAGCTAGTCTCCGTATCAGTGGGTAGTTCTTGTCGCACCTCACGTCGAGGCGGGTGCCGTTGCAGGAGCCCCCGTAGCTTTATCCCCGTAGAGGTAGGCTCGTAGAGTGGTGGTCGCCTTGACCGGCGGGATACTTGCCAAGGTCGCCGCGGCCGTCGTGGTGTCTCAGCCTGCTCCGAGGGGTGGTGTTGGCCTCGTCCAGTTCGCATCAGGTTGCCAGCCTCGTCCTGGTAGCTGGCCTCGGTGGCAGCCAGGCTTTCCCCGTTAGCTGGCCTTGTGCTCGTAATCAGACGTTGTGTGGAGTCGGCATTGCCTTGGTAGCTGTCCTCTGCCTGCAACCGGGTCTTATCTTGGTATTTGGTAGCCTTTCGCTTCCTGGTAGCCAGCCTCTCCTGGGTAGCCGGCCTCGTCCTTGTAGGCCTCGTGGTAGCCGGCCGGGTCTTGGAAGGGGCGCGTGCCCAACATCTCACGCTAGACATCGTCCTGGCCCGACGCGCGTTCGCGCATGGCCATTCCGCCCTGGAAGCCCTGGTAGTCCATCGGCGCGAACGAGGGGGCGTATCGAATCAAGGTGCGTGCGCGATTTCTGTCATGAGGATCCTTGTGCTCAAGGCTTCGGGACTTGTTGAAAGATGTCGCGTCTCGCCCCCAGGGCATGCTGAACCTGCGCATGCAGAAGCAAGAAAGGGCAGATGCGGACAAATCTTGCCCCACCCACTTCTCGGTCCAGCCGTCTCCGTTGGCACCAGCTCGCACCTCCAGCCCAGGTCCCTCCGCGAGTGCTCGGATCCATCTGGCGTCGCTGCCAGTGGTGCTCACTCCTTCGGTGTCTTGCGTGCGTGGCGGCGCTCCTCCCAGTGGTGTCCTCGAGGCTGGACGCCGAGCCTTGAAGTGTCAGCTTGCGATTCACAAACGGCCCCCCCTTCCCGGGGCCGACGAGTAGATCCCGCGGGACGCGAGACGGTTTTTTTCAACCACGCGCGCCAGAGGCTCGTCGCGGGCGCCGCCGAGGGGAGCGTGTACTACCCCCCTGCACAGCAGTGTCAAAGCGATCGCCTTTCGCATAGAAGCTGTTATAGCGATCGTATACATCCGAGGCGAAGTTTCCCCCCCCCCCCTTCACAGGCGGACTACAGACGCTTCACAGTCGTCGTCGTCAGCGTCGTCGTCGTCGTCGTTGTGGTCCGAGGTCCCAGTCGTCGATTGCGGCGCGCCTACTTAGCACGCCCCCCCTTCGCCCACCATGGAGCATCCGCAGTGCGTCGTCGTCGTCGCGTTGTCATCGTCGTCGTGCTTCCGTCGTCGTCGTCGCCGTCGTCGTCGTCGTGGTCAGGGATCCCAGTCGTCGACTGCGGCGCGTCTACGCAGTACCCCGCAGTGCGTCGTCGTCGTCGCTTTATCATCGTCGTCGTGCCGCCGTCGTCGTCGTCGTCGGCGTCGTCGTCCTCGTCCTCGTCCTCGTCGTCGTCGTCGCCGCTGCCGCCATGATCGGCGTCATCGTCGTCATCGTTGTCGTCGTCGTAGACGACTACAGCGGGCCTACGCAGCACCCCCCGCCCTCAATGGGGCATCCGCAGCAGCGCGTCGTCGTCGTCGTCGTCGCGTCGTCGTTGTCGTTGTCGACGTCATCGTCGTTTCGGACGTCGTCGTCGTCCTCGTCGTCGTGCCGCCGTCGTCGTCGGCGGACTCGTCGGCCCCTCGTCGTCGTCCTCGTCCTCGTCCTCGTCCTCGTCTTCGCTGCCGCCGCCGCCGCCGTCGTCGTCGTCGTCGTCGTCATCATCGTCGTCGCCGTCGACGACTACAGCGGGCCTACGCAACACCCCCTCTCAATGGGGCATCCGCAGCAGCGCGTCGTCGTCGTCATCGTCGTCGTCGTGTCGGCGTCGTCGTCGTCGTCGCGACGTCGCCGTCATCGTCGTCGTCTCCGCCGTCGCCGTCGTCGTCCTCGTCGTCGTATTCGTCGTCGTGCCGTCGTCGTTGTCGTCGTCGTCATTGTCGTCGTGCTTCCGTCGTCGTTATCCTCGTCGTCGTCCTCGTCCTGGTTCGCGCCGTCGTCCTCGTCCTCGTCGTCGCCGCCGCCTCCGCCGTCGACGAGCACAGCGGGCATGCGCAGCCCCGTCGCCCGTCGTCCACCGTCGCCGTGGCCGTCGCCGTCGTCGTCGCCGTCGTCGTCGCTGTCGTCGTCGTCGTCGTATTCGTCGTCGGGTCGCCGTCGTCGTCGTCGTCCTCGTCCTCGTCCTCGTCCTCGTCGTCGACGAGCACAGCGGGCATGCGCAGCCCCCCTCCCCCCCTGGAGCATCCGCAGTGCGTCGTCGTCCGCCGTCGCCGTCGTCGTCGTCCTGTGCAGGATCTTGTAGTGGAGGGGGGGGGAGAAGGAGAACGAGGAGCCCTTTCCGCCTGCCTTTGTCGTTTTCTTGTTTGTAGCCAATGGCCCATGTCGGCACCGCCCCCCCGCTGAGGCGCCTTTTTCCCCCGCCTTATCTTTCTCTCCTGTCGGTGGCCATTTTAGCCCAACCGCCCTCTAGCAGAAGCCCTGCTGTCCCCCTCCGCCGAAGCGGGGCCGCTAGCGTCGCGCCTTTCGCCTTCTTGCTGTCGGCCGGGCGTCGGCGCTAATCACAGGTGCCGCCGCTGTGCGTTTCAACCTGGCGGGCGCCCTCCCCGCGATTCGCCCGTGCAGGGGGACCATGTTTTGATCACGCCTCCCGCTTTCGTTTTTGTGAAGCACAAGCTGGCAGCATCTTCGCTTGCGGGGCCGGGCGCACGGTGAGGACGGCGACGGCCCTATCGGCCAGGTCGGATTGGGCGGACGGCAAGGGGAGGGCAGCAAAAGTAGAGGGATCGAAGATCGTGGGGGAGTGGCCCCAAGGTGGCCCCCAGAGGCCCGTGAGCTGCCACCGCGGGCCCCAAAGGTGCACGGAACGCGCGCGCTTCTTCCCCCCATGTGCATCGCCCCCTTCCCCTCCTGTAGCGAGCACCTGTTCAGCATCTTAGCTGCCATGATACGCACATGCCGGATTGAGACGTACCGGATTGATGCGTTACGTATTGGTCCAATACGTAGGCCGTCTTGGGGCTCCGTATTGAGCTGCGTATTGGGATCCTCCTCCTCCTCCGATCCTTTGCTCTTGCAGCCGCTCTTCTTCCTCCTCCTCCTCCTCCTCCTCCTCCTCCAACTCCAACTCTTGCCCTTCCGCGTGGGCGGCGTCGTCGTCCGTCGTCTGTGGAGCGCCCCAGGGACCTCAGTGGAGAACAAGGAGACCCGGTGGAGGCAATGAGGCCAGTGGAGAACATTGGAGATTCGGCGTTTTTACGCCTCCTCTGAGGTGGACCTGGGGCCCAGGGGAGGTGTTATACGGCCCTGGGAGCTGTTATGCGAACCTTTTGGGATGGGCCCAAGGCCGGTGCGCTTGTTGGAGTCATCTGGGGCCGTCTTGCGATGCGCCCGAGGCCTACGATAGGTCAATTCGGGCCGTCTTGGAGCACCCCCTCTTCCCAACTGGCCTCCTCCCACCTCCCATCTGGGGGGAGGAGGGGGGAGGCCTTCGCGTGGTGGGGGAGCGGTGATCCTGCTGGAGTCATCTGGGGCCGTCTTGGGATGCGCCCAAGGCCTGCGAAAGGTCAATTCGGGCCGTCTTGGAGCACGCCCTCGTCCCAACTGACCTCCTCACACCTCCCATCTCGGGGGAAGGGGGGGGGGTCTCCGCGGGGAGGGGGAGCGGTGAGCCTGTTGGAATCATATGGGGCCGCCTTGGGATGCGATCTAGGGCCTTGGGCCTGGGTAGATTCGGCGTTCCGTCTCCCGCACTCCGCTCGCCGTTCGCAGTGGGGCGGTCTTGGTGAATTTTACCCGACAGTAGCGAATCCTACCAGACAGTAGCGAACCCTACCAGACAGGAGCGAACCCTACCAGACAGGAGCGAACCCTACCAGACAACACCAGACAAAAACGATTCCTACCAGACAAGGGCGTGGTGTCCACGCGCCCACGCGTGGGGGGCTTCATTGATCTGGGGGCGGCAGGTGGCATTCGAGGTGAATGCGGCATGACATGCTCGCCCTCCTCAACCTGCTGCTTCTCTTGCTCCTCCTCCTCCTCCTCCTCCTCCTCCTCCTCCTCCTCCTCCTCCCTGCAGACAGTCAAATGGGGCCCATCCATAAGGTGAAAGGCCACATGTCGGACGAGCAGGTGGGTAATGATGCCTATCTGAAGTTCTGTAAGACTGGGAACGACCTTGCCGACCATTATGCTAAGCTTGGGGCCCTAGCTCACGAGAAGCCGTGTCCTGAGCAGCAAGAATGGCTTGAGAAATGCTTGTCGGTCGTACGCAAGGTTTTTGTTTTGGCTGCCCGTGTGCTGCCTCTCTGGCCTCCGCTCGACTTGTCGGTAGCCACCCGTGCGCCCGTCGAGCCGAAACCAGTGCCAGTCAAAGCGCCCCATCTTTGGAAGAAGGTGGGAATCTTCTGGCAGTGTAACCACTGCCTCACGGTGTGCCGTGGGGTTTTCCCGCGGAATAATTCGAGTTGCAGCAAGAAGCATAAGCTCCAGTGTGACGTCCTGCAGCAGCTGGAGCACAATTGTCTTGGTTTAGCGTGTTCGGACGGCGGCATTGTCTGTGTATGTGTCCGACGTAAGGCGTTTTCCACTGGCCGTGCCCAGGTAGGCCACATAATATTATGTGTTCTAAGTATTACTGGGACAGAATTTCGACTGGCAAGCACCCCAAGCTTTCGGACGTCTGGCTTGATGCGGATGCTAACAGTGTTGTTCGTCTCTTTAATATCTCCTAGGCCTGTATCTGGCCCAGCCTCTCGGTCTCGTGTCGCGGGGGCGTGGCCCTGATATAAGGTTTCATGGCATGTATGACTTGTCTGTACCATTTAAGTGCCGTGCTCGACGGCCGCCTGGCTCCCAGTGCCAGGCCGATTGCGGGACGCCGTGGAGAGCAGCGTAGCGGTAAAACAAAAAATCCACCTCCCACTTCCCCCTCCCACTTCACCCTCCCTGCACCCCTTCCTCCACCCCCCCGCCCCTCCCAGTCCTCCTCCTTCTGGCCGCGTATTGGGGCGAGGGCGGGCGGCGAGGAAGGACGAGGTGGATGAGGGCGGGGGAGGGGGTGCATGGGGTGGGGGGAGCGCGAGGGGGGGCAACCAGGGAGACAAGGAGGCCGAGGAGGAGGAGGAGGAGGATGAGGAGGAGGCGGAGGAAGATGGGGGGGAGGAGGGGGAGAAAGAGGAGGAGGAGGAGGAGGAAGAGGAGGAGGAGGAGGAGGAGGCGGAGGAAGATGGGGGGGAGGAGGGGAAGAAAGAGAAAAAAAAAAAAAGAGGAGGAGGAGGAGGAGGAGTAGGAGGAAAAGGAGGAGGAGGAGGAGGAGGAGGACGAGGCGGGCGAGGAGGAGGAGGGCGTAGGAGGAAAAGTGCTGTTACGCTTCCTCTGGGGTGGACCTGTGGCCCAGGGGAGGTGTTATACGGCCCCCTGCCGTGTTATACGGGCCCCTGGGAGATGTTATACGAACCGCTTGGGGTGGGCCCAAGGCCGGTGCGCCTGTTGGAGTCATGTGGGGCCGTCTTGCGATGCGCCCAAGGCCTGCGATAGGTCAATTCGGGCCGTCTTGGAGCACGCTCTCTTCCCAACTGACCTCCTCCCATCTGGGGGGAGGGGGGGGAGGCCTTCGCGTGGTGGATTTGCGGTGAGGCTGGGAGGTGTTATAGCGGCACTGGATCCGAACCAATCAGGTAATGCACGGGCCCCAGGGGAGGCACTGTCGCAGCCCCGGGAGGTTTTTTAAACGCCCCGGGAGGCATGTGCGGCCAAGGGGGGGTGTTTTATTAGCGGCCGCGGGGAGGCGTTATAGAGGCGCCGGGGGAATGTCATAGCGGCCCCTCTTTGTTTTTAGGGGCCCGTTGGAGATGCCATGCGGCCCTGGGTGGGGGTCATAACGGCTCCGCGGGGTCGGCGACGGCGGCGGCGGCAACGACGAGGGTATACGTATCGGGCTCCGTATTGGGCTACGTCTTGAGCTTTTTGGGCTGCGTATCGCAGGCCGCTCCACGTATTGCGTATCGAGCGTGGATGTTGTACGTGTTGGCCTACGTATTGGCGAATGTATGCAGCCAGATTTACGTATTGGATCTACGTGTTGAGCACCGTAGGAGTACGCTCCGGATTGCGTATTGCGTACCGGGGCAGCTAAGATCAACATCGTATGTGCATACCTCGTCCCTTGCGTGCCCAATCGTATCACGCATGGCCTGGAGCTCATCAGGCCCTCCTGCTCGCGAGCGGGCCGTTCGATCTGCCGAGACGATGGCCCAGTCCCGGGTTCCTTCTCGCCCTGCCGCGTTTTCGGCCGCACAGTGAAAACGCCAAAATAAAAACCGGTTTTGGCTCAGCTGTTTGTTGTTCTTGGGTTAAGTCGGGCATTTTCCCCTTACAGCAGGAAAATTCAAGAGTCGAGAAATCATCTTGGGACGACTTTCTGTTATTGTTCATCAATTTTGAATATTCTCTGGCTATTTCCCACTGTTCGTCCAAAGCCCGCCTGTAGGAGGACATGCCCCACTCAATTGCTGGGCCGTGCCTCAGATCCAGGTTCGGACACCCGCTCCTGGCCGAGGCTGGCCGTGGCCCGGAAAGTCCCTTCGTTCCTTACTCCGCGTCCCTTATGGTAGTAGCACGATGGATGTAGCGCGCCTGCAGCGGCGGCGTTCCCCTCGAGACGGACGCCGCTGCTGCCGCCGCTGATCGTCGCCGCCGCCGCCGCTGCTCGCGGCCGTCGTCTTCGCCTCTGCCTCTGCATGTGCCTCTTCGTCCTTGTCCCCGAGCATCCGCAGTGCTTCGTCGTCCGCCGTCGCCGTCGCCGTCGCCGTCGCCGTCGTCGTCGTCGTCGTCGTCGTCGCTTCGTCGTCGTCGTCGTCGTCGTCGTCGTCGTCGTCGTCGTCGCCGTCGTCGCCGTCGCCGTCGCCGTCGCCCCCTCGTGCCGCCCACAGCACGGTGCGCAGAAGGCGGAAAGGGAACGGAGCTAGAGCCAAACCTGGCACGGAGCTGCCTCCTCCTCCTCCTCCTCCTCCTCCTCCTCCTCCTCCTCCTCCTCCTCCTCCCCTTTCTCCCCACCCGTGCCTGGCAGTGATCCCCTCCCCCCGGTGGTCGAAGGCAAGGGCGTCTTCCTCCAGTTCGATGGCGAGGGCCGCTTCGCGTTCCACCCGGGCGGCAAGGCCGGAGCCCTCCCCCTCCGCCTCTTCGGGCGCCCAGGCGATCTGAGTTCGAGGGGCGGGGAGGGGCGCAGGAAGGAGGGGGGAAGAGGATCACGGGGTTGGGAGGATGAAGATGTGGAGAAGATGAGGAGGACGAGCAGGAGGAGGAGGTGGACGATACGGGGGCCATTCGGGGATGAGCATGACGATCGCACGCAAGAGCTGACCAGGCCTGGTGTGCATGTATGTGTATATATATATATGCAGTAGGCGCAGCCGACCGCTTGCACGCGCTTGCGATGTGAGGCGCGGTCTCTGTCCTGTTTCTTTGTACGGGCTCGCTGAAGCACACCGCACAGCAGTAGGCGCAGCCGACCGCTTGCACGCGCTTGCGATGTGAGGCGCGGTCTCTGTCCTGTTTCTTTGTACGGGCTCGCTGAAGCACACCGCACAGCGCGGGACTTCTGGAATGGAGGAGGCCGAGGCGAGGGAGGAAATGGAGCGTGGAACGCAGCACTGCGCATTGTCCAGTGCTCCCGCTGATGATGGCATCGGTGATCGGGTGAGACTTTGGCTGTGCTTCTGGCACAGCTCAGCACAGTCCTTTCCCTTCGGTACCCGGGGCTGCTTCTGGTGGCACTGCCTGGTTTTGTTGTTGCTGCGTGTTCTGGGTCCGAGGGCCGGTGGCTTCTGCTGGCCTTGCCCGTCATCGCGTCAAGAGACGGTGCCAGGGGATGAGGTGGGGCGGAGCAGCAGAACTCGAATCAGCTAGACGTAAGAGTGGCCGTCTGCCAGAGTGACCTTTGGTGCGGGCCCGACGGGGGCCCCTCGATCGCTGAATGCGATGCGATCGGCAGCGGCTTGCGCGCCCCGAGGTGTCCCCCAGTAGCCCCCACTTGGCCGCGCACGAAAGGTCACTCTTGCCCAGGGTCACTCTTGCGTGTAGCTGATCGGGGCAGGCTGAGAGGAAGCGGAGGGGCGTGGGCCCCTCCTCCACCTCCTCGTCATTCCTCCTCTTCCTCGGGCCTCCACTCCTCCTCTTTCTCTCCTCCTTGTGTGCTGTCTGGAGCAGAGCGCAGCACTGCAGTGGAGCTGCTCGACCGCACCTGCTCGAGTCGAAGCGTCGTAGAGAGATGGACACCGCCGACGACCCGACCTGGGCGTAGGCTCGGCACGGGCTAGCAGATTTTGATTCGATTCCGATTCGGCTTGCGCTACCGATTTGCAACCGAGTATATTTCGATTTCGCATCGATTCGATGCAGCGCCCCGGCATTCCGATTCGATGCCGATTCGATGACCACCCGATGCATTCCGGTTCGATGCTGGTTCCGATTCCATTCGATGTTTCGATTCGATGCAGCTGTCGCCTGGCGAGGAGGCGCGCCCTGGGCGGCGGGGGCGGGATCGGGCGAGCGGAGCCGCTGCCGGGCACACGGCGTGGTGCCCGTGTCCTGCCGGGCTGGGCGTGCGGGGCCCCGAGGGGTCGAGGGTTTTCGGTGTGAGGTTTGAGGTTTTCTGGCGTGCTCGTCGGTTCTCGCTTGAAGTCGGCCTGTCCCTCTACAGGAGGAGTGTTCGTAGATACTCCACAAATAGGCTTGCGGAGGACGATCAACGGAGAGGAAGCATGTTGCCAAGTAATTTCCAGATGTCCACAGCATGTGTTAAACATGGTTTGGACATGTTAAAAACAGAGTTAAAACATGTTTAAAAAACATTTCCATTCATTCTAAACACACTTAACATTCAATGGTAGGACTGTTAGGGTGTCCATTCTCAGGGCATCCACAAAAATAGGCAGGGGGGATGTGAAAGTCTTCTCTTGAGACGTTTTGATTCCTTCCTGGCTATCTTTAATTTGTCGCCCAAAATCTAATCCCCAGTGTTTTTGGACTCGGACCCCGCCGATCTGCGTGAGGGGTGCAAATTTTTATCCCCCCAGGAATTCTGAGAACCCTCCCGGGGGACGCTAACCAGGCTGGTTTTCGGCTCCCCCCCGTGCGACCCGCTGTTTATATGATTTCAACAGCGCTTTCTTGATCAATTTACTAGCGATTGGAACGGTATGGACGATCAGTTTACTCATTGTACACGTGCATCGTGTTTTCTTTATTTCCAGTGTCTCTCACTGTATGTTTCCCTCATTCCTCCCCCTCCTCCTCCTGATCATCCTTGGTCTCGTTTTCATGCTCTTCCCAATTTCTATTGGAAGAACAGTGGGAGGAGGTGCGGAGGTCCTATTGATTTCTTATTGCAATCCCACTGCGAACCGAATCATCATAGTCATTGTTCGTGTGCCTGTAATACGCATCTATGTTCAATGTTTCTTCTGCGTGCCACGTTTCACACCCGTCTTCGGCCATGGGCAACCCCTCGAAGGGATCCAAGAAGTACAGGGAACAACTCGACGCTAACAACGAACGGCGGGCGAAGAAACTGAGACTAGTGCACGGACACTAGAAAAGGATACTAGTGCACTAGAAACGTGTCCACGGAGCGCTAGTGCAACTTGGCCGACGGTGCCTTTGCAGTGGCAAATGGGTTACACATTGAATTCTTTTGTGGGGAATTACACATTGAATTTGATTGTGGGCCTTTTTTCATATTGGTTTTAATTGTGGAGACTTACCTATTGAATTTGATTGTAGGTTTTCCACGTTGATTTTTAAGTATGGGGAATTGCAGGGGCTTGCTGTGCGGCCGCGGAGGCTCAGTAAGAAAACAAGAGAAACATAAACACGCTGCGCTTTCACACAGAAAAACAGGAAAACCAAGAAAACATGTGACTGTCAGTTCTTTTTTAGTTGTTCCTGTTCTTCCATTTGAAAACACATTGTTTTTTGTTGTTCCTATGTGTTCCGGTTTTCCTGGTAAGCTTCCGCGGCCCCATTGCTTTTGGAAATTCCCCACTATAGAAATAAATGTGTACATGAGTTACACATTGAATTCGTTTGTGGCGCATGTCAAATTGAATTTGATTGTGGGCATTTTTCCAAACAGGTTTTAATGGTGGAGATTTACACATGGAGTTTGATTGTGGAGCTTTCCATATTGATTCTGTTTGCGGGGACTTTGCAGGGCCTTGTTGTGCGGCCGCGGAGGCTTAGTCGGACAACAGGGAACACATGAAAAACATGTAAAACGCTGTGGTTTCACATGGAACTTTCACATGGAACAGGAAAAACCAAGAACACATGTGACTGACAGTTCCTTTTTCCCCACATCCAAAGTGGGGTTCTTGTTTTCACTGGACACCCCGCGCAGGAACAGGAACCCACCATCATCATCATCATCATCATCACGTATTCCTCACTCACTCACTCACTCACTCACTCACCCACCCCTCACACACTCACTCATTCACTCAGTCACTCACTCACTCACTCACACACACACACTGACTCATCAGCACTCACATCTGATGATGATGAGTGTGCGCGTGAGAGAGTGTGATGATCATCATCATCATCACCAGTCAGTCAGTCAGTCACTCACTCACTCACTCGCTTTGGGCTTCGTTTGTAAGTGAATTTCGAGGAAGTCTCAGGCGGGAGCCCCCTCCCTATGGGGCCCGCGGATCATGTTATCAATCCGGGCGGGTCATCCAATTCCCGTTACTGTCGCCACTTTTGGGCTCTCGCGCTGCCAGAACGCCACTCCCAGGCCACATATGTGAGTGAAGTGCGAGGAAGTCTCAAGCGGGAGCCACCTCCCTATGGGGCCCGCGGATCATGTTATCAATCTGAGCGGGTCATCCAATTCCTGTAACTGTCGCCACTTTTGGGCTCTCGCGCTGCCAGAACGCCACTCCCAGGCCACATTTTGAATGCACGGAGCCAACTGTAGGCCACTTCGTGTTTTTCGTGCCCCCAGAACACCACTCCCGGGCTACATTTTGAATGCCCGGAGCCAACTGTAGGCCACTTCGTGTTCTTCGTGTTCCCAGAACACAACTCCCGGGCCACTTTCTGAATCTCCGGAGCCAAAACAGGAGGGCGAGGTCGGGGGCAACGCAGGGAGCGGGGGGAGGGCCCGCGCCAGGGCGAGAAGAAATATATGCAGAAGAGACAGCCAGGACGCTTCACCAACCACGAGGACGACGGTGAGAGCGTTTTCCAGATTCGCCCTGAGGATTCTCATGCGGGGTCCTTCCGTCGGAGTAATTCGTTTCTCCTGTTGTTCCATGTGAAAGCACAGCGTTTTTCATGTGTTTCTTGTTTTTGTTTCCCGTTTTCCTTGTAAGCCTCCGCGGCCCCAGGGCAGTGTTTTTGGAATTCCCTGACAATTTAATTAAATTTGTAAATGGGTTACACATTGGATTCCTTTTGTGGGGAATTGCAATTTGAATTTGATTGTGGGCCTTCTCAGATTGATTTAAATTGTGGAGATTTACAAATTGAATTTGATTGTAGGGCTTTCCAGATTAATTGTGGGAAATTGCAGGGGCTTGTTGTGCGGCCGCGGAGGCTTAGTAGGAAAATGAGAAAAACTTTTTTTTTTAATGAAAAAAAAACATGAAAAACGTTGTGCTTTCATATAGAAAAACAAAGAAAAAACAAGAAACATGTGAGCGTCAGTTCCTTTTTCAGCGTTCCTGCTCTTCCATGTGAAGACACAGCGTGTTTCATGATTTTTCTGTTTGTTCCTGTTTTCATGGTGAGCCTCCGCGGCCTCAGGGCATTGCTTTTGGAAACTCACCACACTTAAACATCAATGTGTACATGGGTGACAAATTGAATTCCTGAGTGGGGAATTGCAAATTGAATTTGATTGTGGGCCTTTTTTCATGTGAATTTTAAGCGTGGAGATTTACGAATTAAATTTGGTTGTAAGGCTTTCCAACTTGATTCTAATTGTTGGGAATTGCAGGGGCTGGTTGTGCGGCCGCGGAGGCTTAGTAGGAAAACGGGAAAACATAAAGAAAAACAAAACGCTGTGTTGTCATATCGAAAAACAGGAAAACCAAGAAACCATGTGACTGTCAGTTCTTGTTTAGTGTTTCTTGTTCTTCCGTGTGAAAAGCGCAGCGTTTTTGTGTTTCCTGTTTTTTTTTGTTTTCCTGGTAAGCCTCCGCGGCCTCAGGGCACTGCTTTTGGAAATTCCCCACACTTAAAAACAATCAGTAAATGGCTTACAAATTCAATTCCTTTTGTGGGGAACTACAATTTGAACTCGATGGTGGCCTTTTTTCTTTTCAAATGGATTTTAACTGTGGAGACTTACGAATTGAATGTAATAGCAGGGCTTTCCACATTGATTTTAAGTGTGGGGAATTGCAGGGGCTTGTTGTGCGATCGCGGAGGCTTAGTAGGAGAACAGGAAAGCACATGAAAAACATATGGAAAACGCTGTGCTTTACACATGGAAAAACAAGAAAAATCCAAGAAACCATGTGACTGTCATTTCTTTTGCGTTTTCATGATCCTCCATGTGAAGACACAGCGGTTTTTCATGTGTTTCCTGAGTTTGTTCAGTTTTCCTGGTAAAGCTCCGCGGCCCCAGGGCATTGTTGTTGGAGAGTCCCCACACGATCAAATTGCAAATGGGTTGCAATTTGAATTCCTGTGTGGGGAATTCTTTACGCTTCGCGTATCCCCACCAGCCCATCTCACAACAGCAACTCTTGTGAAGCATGCCGTCAATCGTGTTTTTCAGGCGTGTGTCCGCTTGGCCCCGCATATCTCCCTTGTTCCTCCTTCCTCCCGCCTCCTTGTACATCCTCCTTGTGGGGGGGGGCGGGAGAAGGACGAGGCGGAGGAGGAGGGAGAGAAAACGCTCCTCGTGGTTTGAGTCGTTTGGGGTTTCTCGTCCTGGTGTGAGTCGTTCGGGCCCTTCTTCCTGGTGTGAGTCGTTCGGGCTCTTCGTGGTGTGAGTCGTTCGGGCTCTTCGTCCTGGTGTGAGTCGTTCGGGCTTCTCGTGGTGTGAGTTGTTCGGGCCCCTCGTCCTGGTGTGGGTCGTTCGGGCCCCTCCTCCTGGTGTGACTCGTTCGGGCTCCTCGTGGTGTGAGTCGTTCGGGCCCCTCGTCCTGGTGTGAGTCGTTCGGGCTCCTCGTGGCGTGAGGCGTTCGGGCACCTCGTCCCATTTTGGGGCGTCTTGGGGGCCTCTTGGCGACCCCAGGTGCTTCTAGGAGCGTTTTGGGTGCATTGGGGGAGCCTATTCGGGCCTCTTGGGGGCCTCTTGGAGGCCGTTTGGGGCGTCTTGGGTGCCTCTTGGCGGCCCCAGGGGCTTCCAGGAGCGTCCTGGGTGCCTCGGGGGAGCCTCTTGGGGCCTCTTGGGGGCCTCTTGGGGGCATCTTGGGGGCCTCTTGGGGGCCTCTTGGTGGCCTCCTGGGGGCCTCTTGGGGCCATCTTGGGGCCTCTTGGTGCCTCCTGGGCGCTTCTTGGGGCCATCTTGGAGGGAATCGATCAAAGAAGGGGGGAGCTTTAATGAGCGCTGCCCCCTCAGAAGGGCAACCTGAGGCCAAAACCTTCGTAAAATCAATGATTTTGCCTCGAAAGAAGAGGTGAGCTTTAAGGAGCGCTGCCCCCTCAGAATGCCAAAATGGGGCCAAAACCGTAGTAAAAGCAATGATTCTGGCGTCAAAGAAGAGGAGAGGGTTTTTTCTCCCTCCCCCCGTCGGGGCCAGAATCCTCGTGAGGAGTGTCGTTTTTTTTTTTTTTTTTTTTTTTTTTTTTTTTTTTTTTTTTTTTTTTTTTTTTTTTTTTTTTTTTTTTTTTTTTTTTAAAAAAAAAAAAAAAAAAAAAAACAAAAATCTAATATATATATATATATATATATATAATATATATTATATATATATATATATATATATATATATATATATATATATATATATATATATATATGTATATATATATATATAAAGAAAAAAACTCCGAGGAGTCGAAAATGACACCCCCAACGGCCCGCGGAGGGACCTCTCCAGGCCCAGGGGGAGGGGGTAGGGGGAGGGGTAAACCTCTCCCCGAAGGGGAAGAAGGGGACTTGAGAACAGAGCGGGCTCTCTAAACCACTCACGCCCAAAGGGCTGGTGGGATTACAAGTTGAATTTGATTATTTTTTTTCTCTTCCAAATTCGCTTCAATTGTGGAGGCTTACACATTGAATTTGAGTGTCTAGTTTTCCAAGTTGGTTTTGATTGTGGGGAATTGCAGGGGCTTGCAGTGCGGCCGCGGAGGCTTAGTAGGATAATTGGAAAAAACTGCATTGAAACGGGCTGTGTTTTCATATGGGAACATAAGAATTATCCCAGTGCGACCCTACATAGGAGTTGGAGCCCCTAGGAAAGCAGCATTAGTACGAACAGTACAGCTAAAGCTAAGTTAAAACTAAACTAAAGCTAAGCTAAAGCTAAGCTAAAGCTAAGCTGAAGCTAAGCTAAAGCTAAGGTAAAGCTAAGCTAAAGCTAATCTAAAGCTCAGCTAAGGCTAAGCTAAGGCTAAGCTACCGCTGAGCTAAACCTGAGCTGAAGCGAAGGTGCAGATAAGCTAAAGCTAAGCTAAAACTAAGCTAAAGCTAATCTAAAGCTGCGGTAAAGGCTAAGCTAAAGCCAAGCTAAAGCTACGGTAAAGGCTAAGCTAAAGCTAAGCTGAAACTAAGCTAAAGCTAAGCTGAAGCTAAGCTAAAGCTAAGGTGCAGCTCAGCTAAAGCTAAGCTAAAGCTAAGGTGCAGCTAAGGTACAGCTAAGGTATAGCTAAGGTACAGCTAAGCTAAAGCTAAGCTAAAGCTAAGCTGAAGCTAAGCTGACGCTAAGCTGAAGCTAAGCTAAAGCTAAGCTAAAGCTAAAGCTAAAGCTAAAGCTAAGCTATGTAAAGCTAAGCTAACGCTAAAGTGCCGCTAAGCTAAAGCCAAGCTAAAGCTAAGCTAAAGCTAAGCTAAAGCTAAGCTGAAGCTAAGCTGAAGCTAAGCTGAAGCTAAGCTAAAGCTAAGCTAAAGCTAAGCTGAAGCTAAGCTGCAGCTAAGCTAAAGCCAAAGCTTTCAGGGGACTGGGGGAACCGCGGGGCGGGGACTGGGGGAACCGCCCGGGGCGCTGTGCACTGCCCGGCCCTCTAAGCTAAGAGAGTAATAACCCTTCTAGGCAGAGCCCATGTAGGGAAAAACTAGGAAAACCTGTGACTGTCAGTTTTTTATGTGTCCTGTTGTTCCTTGTGAAAACACAGCGTCTTTTTTTATTTATTTATTTATTATATATATATATCATAAAGAATGTTTTTTATTTCCTGCAAAGCCTCTGCGGCCCCAGGGCCCAGCTCTTGGGAATTCCTTACAATTAAAATAAATTTGTAAGCGGTTACAAATTCAATTCCTTTGTGGGGAATTACAAATTTAATTTGATTGTGGGCCTTGTCAGATTTTTTGAAGTGTGGAGGTTTACACATTGAATTTGAGTGTATGGTGTTCCAAGTTGGTTTTAATTGTGGGGAATTGCAGGGGCTTCCAGTGCGGCCGCGGAGGCTTAGTAGGAGAACAGGAAAAACAGAAACAAGCATGAACAACGCTGTGTTCTCATTTGGAAAATATGGAAAACTAGGAACACCTGTGAGTGTCAGCTTGTTATATCAATGCTTGTTTTCCATATGAAAACACAGCGTTGCTCTTGTTTTGCATGTTTTTTCCATGTTTTCCTGGTAAGCCTCCGCGTCCCCACGGCACTGTTTTGATAAATTTCCAAAAATTGTTATCAATTTGTAAATTGGTTACAAATTCATTTTTTACCTAACAGCGAAGACTGATCGGCTTCTAGTAGGGTCAAAAGAGAGCATCATGACGCCCCAGAGGGGGTCTCGGCGCGATCCGGGGGAGGATGCCGTGCATTTTTTTACCAAGCAGTAGCGCACTTCGTGGTCTTCGAGGTCCCAAAACTCCACTCCCCAGCCACATTCCCTGATAATCTTCGAGCTAAGAAGTCAGGACGCACCTATGATTTAGGACGCGCCGCACTATTGACCTAATAGTGAGGTTCGACCTAACATTTAGGAACATAACACATCTTCTCATACAGAAGCGAAAACCTAACTTTTAGGTCAGAGTTAAAGCGATAAGTGCGCGACACGGTCGACGCGCTTCAACCACGAAGGTTTAAGCCAAAATGGCTACGGGCGGGAGGCGAAGCAGGAGAGGGGGAGGGGAGAGGGAGGGAAGGAGGAGGAAGGAGGAAGGGAGGAGCAAAGGAGGGGGGAGAGCAGAATGGAGGGGAAGGGAGGGGCGGCGACGACGACGATGGACTCCCAGATCTCTCATGGGGTGCGTTCTGACAAGGATTTCGAAAGGAACACAGCCGTGGCCACGATGGCGCCACCCAAGGCCCAGAAAGACCCGAAAACGTTAAACAACTTGGTCCATCGATCGGCGCCGACGACGGCGGCAGCGGCGGGGGGCGACGACGGACGGCGACGACGACCGACGCCGACGACGGCGGCGGCGGCGACGACGGCGGCGCGGCGGCAACGACGATGACGACGACGACGGACTCCCGGATCTCTCTCGGGGCGCGTTCTGACTATCATTTCGAAGGCCACGAGGGCGCCCCCAAAGGCCCAAAAAGGCCAGAGAACGCTAAACAACCTGAAACTCGACCGTCGATCGACGACGGCGGCGGCGGCGGCGGGGGGCGACGACGGACGGCGACGGCGACCGACGCCGACGACGGCGGCGGCGGCGACGACGACGGCGGCGCGGCGGCGACGACGACGCCTTTCGCGGATCGGGTTCGTTTGACCAGGATTTCGCCACGAGGGCGCCCTTCGAGGCCCCAAAAGGCCAGAACACCTGGACCCTCGACCCCCGACCTGGATCCTCGACCCCTCGATCGGCGCCGACGCCGACGACGACGACGATGACGACCACATCGGCGACGACGACGACGACGATCCTCGATCCCTCTGTCCTCATCCCCCCCCCTTCCCCTCCCCACCCTCCCCCTACACGTCCTCCTCTGTCATCGTTCTCCTCCCTCCCCCCGCCCTCCCATCCCCTCCCCTCGTGCTCGGATTTCGGGTGGGCATTCGGGATTCTTCAGAGCTTCCCAAAACTGTTGACAGGGCCCCCTCCGAGGGCCCGAGACGACCTCCGATGGGCCCTGGACAATTTCGGAGGCCTCCGAAAACCCAAAAAGGATGGGAAGGTCTTGCAGAACCCCGCTGCCGCAGTCGCCGTCGTCGTCGTGATCGTCGTCATCGTCGTCGGCGCCGCCGTCGTCGCCGTCGTCGCTGTACTCGTCGTCGTCGTCGTCGTCGCCGTCGTCGTCATCGCCGTCGTCGTCGTCGACGTCCTTGTCAACATGTCGTCGATCGTCGCTCGTCGTCCATCGCCGTCGGCGTCGGTCACTGCCGTCGTCGTCGTCGAGGTCGCCCGACGTCGTCGTTGTCGTCGCCGCCGTCGTCGTCGCCGTCGTCGTCGTCGAAGTGGTCGTCATCCTTGACGCCGTCCGCTGTCGTCGCCGTCGTTCGTCGCACGTCGTCGTCGTCACCGACCGCCGCCACCGTCGTCGTGGACGTCCGTCGTCGTAGTCGTTGTTCGTCGCCCGCCGCCGTCGGCCCCCTTAGGTATCGGAGAGCTCTAATGGAGGCGGGGGGACCGCGTGCGGAGCGCCCGCGCTTGACCCCGCGAGCGCTCCGACCACTCCCTCCGACTGCCCTAGCAAGCGAAGGCACATGCGGCTGCGAGGACGGGGGGGGGGGGGGAGAGAGGGCCCTGCTGGATGAGGAGGGAGGGCCATGATGAGGATAGAGGGCCAGGAAGAGGGCCAGCCAGAACAGCTGGGCTTAATTTTTTAAACCAGGGCGACGGGGACAAAATGCCAAACACTGGCCATGCACGCGCGTGCTCGGCTGCGGCGAAATCGCCGAATCGTTCGCGGACCTATCTCAATCGTGATCGCTCGACGGTCTGCCTCGATCGCGCTCCTGACTTCCCTCGATCCCCCGACTGATGTCCGAGACCCAGCGCTCCAGAGCGGACGGAGCGCCAGGATAAACAAATAGAGCAGCGTGCTGGGGGCGCCTCCTGGCACCAATGGCTTGAAATACGAACGGACCTACTCGCCAGCCATGCTCATCGCGACCTGCACAGCGCTCGCAATCGGGGCCATCGCCTT
Source organism: Prorocentrum cordatum (assembly GCA_963575745.1). Lineage (NCBI taxonomy): Eukaryota > Dinophyceae > Prorocentrales > Prorocentraceae > Prorocentrum > Prorocentrum cordatum. The sequence continues at coordinate 528,989 of CAUYUJ010003224.1, forward strand.
CGAATCCGACATGAGTTTCGCCCTGATCGCCGCCACATCGGTCTTGCCCGCGTGGTCCTGGAGGACCTTGTTCTTCAGCAGGTAGTCGTAGCTGTTGAGAAGGCTCTGGATCTCGGGGATCTTGTTGGTCACCTGCTTCTCGATCAGATCGGCGTGGTGCGGGTCCTTCGCATCGAGGCCGCTCACCTGCGCGATCGGCAGATGAGCAATGAGAAAGAGAGAGAAAGAGAGAGAGAGATAGAAGATAAACAGGGGGAGATAAAGAGAGAGAGAGAGAGAGAGAGAGGAGGGGGAGGATCAGAGAGAGAGAGAGAGAGAGAGAGAGGTATCTATATACATATAGATATATAGGGGCACCACACACAGGTTTAAAAGGGCGGGTGTTGGGTGGGAAGCGGTCATGGGGGCCCTGGGGTGGTTCGGATCGCGAGCGATATAAGCTACAATTTGGCTGGGGGGGCGCCACCTGTGCGCGCGCGCGGTTTCACAGCCTTGGCCCAATCCAGGGCCTGCGGGCCGACGGCGACGAGTAAGGTCAGGAATAATGATGCGGGTCGGGTGCAGCTTCGGTGTTGGACGTCTCCTCCGATTCGTCCTCATCATCCTCGTCCTCATCGTCCTCCTCGTCCTCCGCCTCCTCGCCTCCCTCGCCGTCCACCCTCGCCCGCCCCCTCATCCTCGCCCTCGCCACCAGTTGCCATTTTGGCCCCGAGCCGTTCCACGCTGGCCCCGTTGAGTTTAGTGCTGTTTCCCTAGTGACCTCAAGGGCCTTCACCTTCAAGTTGTTGAGGTTCGTGTGGGCGGCCTTCACCTTGGTCATGGCGACCAGCATGGGATCCTTGTCCTTACTGTTGATGGGCTCCTCGATGCCATGCTTGATGGCGGGCGGGGACTGGTTCTCGAGCGGCTTGCCGATGTCGAACTCGAGGCCCGACAGCCAGTCCTGAGCCTTCGCCAGCCAGTCACCGTCGACCACCTGCCCCGACGTTCCGAGGCCCCTCTCGCGCCTGACCTCAGCACCCCTCGTGACCTCCATGGTCTTGACCTTGTGCCACTCCTCCCCGTCGATCTCGATCGCGACGATGCGGCCCTGCTCCATGGCCGCCTTCGCCTTATCGTACCCCCCGAACTGCGTCTCCACCATGCCCCAGGGGAGGTACTGATCCTTGACGTGCCACTTCTTGCTCTCCGACACCTTGATCATGTCGGTGAAATACGGGTGGGAGAACCCGCCCTCCTGGGGAGAGGGGCGGTGGAGAAAACGGAGGGGTGGGCTCAAGAGTCTCCGAATGCACTAGGCAAGTGCGCCTGGAAGCTTACGGGGGTGGACATGGTGTGCGTGTGTATGTGCGTGTATGCGTGGGTGGTGGCGGTGGCGGGGGCGGGTTAGCTGGGCCCGCCATGCCCCCCATTCACCTCCCCTCGCGGGCGGGCGGCGAGAGAGGAGTTCCCCTGCCCCTCCCCCCCACCCCCCATCCCACCCAACATCCTCAGCAGCTCCCTCACCGTCGCCCTCCCCCTCCTCGTCCTCATCCTCCGCACTCCCCTTCGCGTTGCCCTGGTCCCCACCCCCGTCCTCCTCGTCCTCATCCTCCTCATCCCCAGCTTCGTCCTCTTGTTTCCTTCCTATCCTTGCCCCATGCCCGACGTGTCCTTCCAAGAGAGGATCTTGGTGTTGATCTTCTCGCGCTTGCCCTTGCCGTAGCCGAGGCTCACCGTGTCCGTCCAGTCCTTCAAGATGGCGGGGTGGACGCCGTTGGTTCCAAGAGCCATCTTGAACTGGCGCCTGTCATGGGCCGTGATCCCCTGCGCCTCATCCTCCCCCTCAGACTCGTGAATCGTCGCTGCTGGCCTCTTCGCCACGTGGAGCGAACCAGCAGGCTTCGTGTGCAAGACGGCCTTCGCCTTGCCCTTCGCCGTGGCCTTCGGCGCCGCCTTTGCGAACTTGCTGACGGGCTTGCGCAGCACGACCATGGCGAGAAGCGGAGCGGAACCTCTGGTTTCGGCGCTGGCCGAAGGATGGGCACTCTGCAATCAGCTGCGCGGTGGTATGGCGCAGTAACTTGACTCGGTGCTCAGATGGGCTGCGGAGCAAACACGTGCCCGTGCCTGATGACGCCCTGCGCGCGTTCCATCCTCATCAACATCACCTTTACCATAGCCCACCCCCCGCCTCGTCCTCGCCACCCCCTGGGCCCTTCTCGCACCCTACCCTTCTCTTACTGCTTCTACCCGTCTACCCGCCTCCCTCCCCCCCCCACCCGAGCTGCCGCCCCCGTCGCTGCCATAGCGCGCCCGACGCGGCCCACAGCGGACCAGAGGGCGCCCCAGGACACGCCGAGGAATGGCATGGGCCATCCGACCGCCCCCCCTTCCAAGACCCCGCTGGGGGGACACGAGAGCGGCCCATCATGGCCCCACGAGGTCCCGCACTGGCCCTAGGAGGTTCCACGATGGCCCCCAGACGAGCCCACTATGTATATAGTATGTTTGCTGCGGGTGCTCTGAGGAGGCCTTCTTTGGGTCCCTCTTGGAGCCTTTTTGGGGGTAGCCTTAAAGCCCTCTTGTGGGCTTTCCCGTCGCCGCTTAGTGGCGTGGATGAGGGTCTGGCTCAGGACCTTGGAACCAGACCTTATCCGTATCATGTTGGGGGCATCTTGGGGGTCGTTGGGGGCTCTCTCGGGGCCGTGCTGGGGGGAACGTTGAGGCCTTGTTTGTTGTTAGTTGTCTAGCCTATTGTCTGGTGGCAGCCGTTGCAGCCGCTGCCGATTTGGACGGGCATCGAACTCGAATGAGCTGCTCAGCAGACAGATCATTGGTCATGCGACCTATGCAACATGCGTAAGCAAATGCCAAGCAAATACCTCATCACTATCGTTTCCGACCGCTTGGCGGGTTGTATACCGTGCCTTTCCGCCAAACCTATGTCCGACATGATGCCGACGAAATCCTCCCCGCCGTATGTCCACGAAACTGTAGGTGAAAGATACTGCGACTGATCGCCGATGTGCCATAGTACATGAAACTTGCTAGTCTCTTTCCACAGGTAAAACGGCGGGTCATTGTTTTTTGCTGCCACGTGGAGCCACTGGTAGTGCAAATGGATTTTGTCGATGGCCCCCCTGAGTTTCGCTACGACGTGGTCTGGGAGAAACGTCCAATGATACCCGTCGGGCCCTTTCGCATCCAAGCACTCATGAAACTGTTTGAAGTACTTCAGAACGAGGGTCACGTGGCTGTAATAAGCAGTCTTCTTTGCGTACTTGCACCACACTTCATACATGATCGGGGCGAGGTGTCTGCACTCCGCGGCTTTGCACCTCAATATCGGGTAATCTGCTTTCGGTTTTTCCATGTCCGTGAACCTGTCCAAACTCATGCGTGAGATTTGCGTTGACGTCTTCCTGGACCGATATAGGGCTGTTTTCGTTCCAAATAATAGTTAACTTTTCCATTGGGCTCGCAGCAACAACCAAATCTTCAGCGTACGCAAGGTGCCACAGTACATTGCCATGTATGTTAGGGCCAACTCCCAGGCTGACCACGTGGAGCTCGTCGTCCTGCACGCTGTAGATGTGACAACCCAAACCGCCATCTCCCCGCTTCTTGAACAACGCATGGGGCGGTTTGCCTTTAGCTACACAATGTGCCTCCCACGTAGCACTGTCTTTGAACGTGGTGTTGGGCCACTGCACATGTGGCCCGAACGTGAGATAGTTCATGGCCGTCTCGGAAGTGTCTGCCTTGCAGTTGTGGCATGGGTGGGTCGACGCCCAGTGCCCTGGCATCCCGTAGTGGTTGATCAAGAAACCCAAATCGCCACTCAACACCCAAGGAACTCCGAAAAACCCGTCTGCTAAGTTTGTCCCAGGAAGACCGTCGCCATCAGAATAAGGATCTCCGTTCCAATCGCGGGTGGGGTAACGACCTTGCTCCAACGCCCTGAATGACCAAATCAAGATTCTCCCAAACTCTGTTTTCGTCGTTTTCCCATGTTGGAAATTGTCTGCCTCGACTACAGCACTTTTGTTGAAAAAAACCGCCAGCGAACGAGTAACGATCAACAGTGGTGCCCCGTCCTAAAATCCCAAACAAGTTGATGCATTCTGAGCCCAGATCTTTGCTGCACTCAACTCCATCACCATGGATTCCACTGGGCACGCCGTGCGAGAGGAGGTTTGGCTTATCCATATTTGGGTTGCCTTGCCGCCTGGGGTCATCTCCTCTGACTTGCCTCCAGAACGATGATATCTTGTGTTTGGAAGCCCCGAACTTCACATCAAACTCATACCTGAAATGCTCGAACAAATGTGCGAACCAAACGTGGGGCATGTTATAATACTGCTTGACCAGCGCTGGCCCTGACAAGGTGCCCTTGGTCAAAACCACTGGCACGTCGCCGCCGATCGGCTCTGGCACTGCCACCAACGTTCGAATGTAGCGCACTAGGTCCCTCCAACAGTTGCCAGCATTTTTGCCCGACGTGCCGAGCTTACTCAACTTCTCGATGACTGGATGGTGGGCGCCGTCCTGCACGGCGAACGAAGCGATTGTCTGAACTTGGGTCGCAGAGAACCTTCCGAAACAAAACTCCTCCATCAAATAAGACCCCAGCGCGGACTTCGGCCCGCGGCAATTGTGGTCTGCTGTTCTGGCGCGCTTGTGCACCCCGCCTCGGTCGGCCAAAAAGGCGTCGATGGCGTGCACCCGCTCCGCCCCGCCGTCCCCTGGCTCAGCCATCCGACGGCCGCCCGCCGACGGTGGTCGGCGGCGCGCGGCAGCCGCATTCTAGCGGACATGACTCGGATCCGAGCCCAAACTGCAACCACAGAATTAACAAAAACAAATCTGTTTTTAATGAAATCATAGTCTACATGGTGCGTTTCTTTTGGAAAACCGACGTCTGTTTTGTCAATATGTTATTCGGTAACAACATAACAATTATCAAACTAAGCGCTTTTTTCCCATTTGAACTTGCTGATATTGACAACCTGTACAAGTAGCTGAACCTACTTAACAATAGTAGCCCTCTTTTTAACAAAACATGTTCTTCGGTTGTTCAAAAAGGAACATCATTTTATTAAAACATGATGTCTGGTGTCGGTGATTTTATCAAAACCGACGTCTGTTTTATAAAACAGAACCTCTTTTTTAATCAAAACTTGATGTCTGCATATGATTAATGTAATAAAACCGACGTCATTTTTGACTAACGAACTCAAATTTGATAAACATGACGTGTTTTTTTTTTTTTTAAAGGAAGAAACAAACAAAGCAATAATTCATCAAAAGGAGATGTCTTTTTGATAAAACATGTGTTTAACAATTATAAAAACCAATCCTTTTTTAACAAATTACTGTGTAGCATCCCGTCCACAATTGTAAAAGCAGCGTTCTTGTTGTTAATTATTTGTGGTGCCTTACTGATGTTTTTTCAAAATAAGGTTTGTTTTTGTTAATTTAATCGGCGGCTCCAGAGAGCCCATCTGCGTTCGCGAGGCCCTGAAGGACCCACTGCCATAGAGCCCCTCGCCCCTCTCCTGAGACCCCCCATGGAGGCCCCCAGTGCCAGAGAGGCCTCTGCCCCCTCGGAGACTCACGTCGCCCGCCCCAATCGGCCGCGGGCGGCGCGCGCGGGGCGTCGGCAGCTCCCCGCTGAAGCAATTCCGAGGACAAGCCCACCGCCAGCCTTGCCCGCCGAACAGCAAAAGTTCCGGTTCTGGGTCGCCCGCGCCAGGGGTCAGTTGGGAACGCTGTCGCGAGCTCCGCCGAGCCCCAAGGGTGGGGGTAGCAGGAAACCCGAATGAGAGAGGGCGGAAGAACGAGCACGCGCAGATAGCGAGGAGAATAAGCGAGAACAACAGGGAATGACGGAGGGAATGAGGAGGGAGTGAAGGCGGGAATGAGGAAGGGAACGCACTTCAATCATGAATTATTTTCCATGGTACACTACACTGATACACCACAGTAATGCACTACACCAATACACTGCGCCAGTACACTATACACGAATACACTGCATTGCTACACTACGCTAACACACTACGCTAATACACTACACTGAGGGGGGATGCGCTTTAACCGCGCATACCTTTCCATGATACACTACACTAATACACTACACTAATACACTACGCTGAGACACGATACACGAGTACACTACGAATACATTACACTAATACACTACATATACACTACGCAGATACACTACACTAATATACTACGCCAGTACACTACACTAATACCTACCATGACACGCTGCACCAGTAGAAGACACGAATACGCTGTGCTCGTGCATTCCGCTAATGAGCTACGCCAGTGCACGACGCTGATACGCTACACGAATACGCTACGCAAAGACACTACACGCTACGCTAGGGAAGATGGGGGGTGGAAGAGGAGGTCGTGCGGGGAGGGAGAGAATGGGCCACAGAAGAGCTACTCCTCCTCCGCGCTGGGCCGTCTCCGAAGCCAAGCACACGGCCAACGCGGCCAAGGAGATAACCCAGACGGGTGGAAAAGCAGCTCCTCGGTGGACAGGTGGAGGAGGTAGAGGATTGTGTATGTATGTGTGTGAGTGCGTGCGTGCGTGCGTGCGTGTGTGTGTGTGTGTGTGTGCGTGCGTGCGTGTGTGTGTGTGTGTGTGTGTGTGTGTGCGTGTGTGTGTGTGTGCGCGTGTGTGTGTATGTGCGTGTGCGTGCGTGTGCGAAAGTGCGCGCGTGTGTAAGTGCGCGTGTGTGCGCGTGGTTTTGCTTCAGCATGTGGGCTGAAAATGCGCGGTGCACAAGGTCAAACATTGTAAGGTGCGCGCCAAGATGGCGCCGAACGGAGACGGTGACACGGGACGACCAAGTGCTCGAACCCCCTGGCCAGCGGAAAGACCCATGAGGGCAGGGGCAAGGTAGGGGTCGGCGGGGGGGAGCGGGGCACGCACCACACGTGTTGCACCTGGTCGTCTCGGGTCAGGCCTCGGAGCTCCAGAAGCTGCGCATGCTCTCACGCGCGCGATCGCCGCCTCGAACCCCGTCAGGCGGCCAGAGCTCCAACCCGTAGTAGCATACGCGTTGCCAATCGCCAGGTCGACCACTAATACCCACACGATTTCTTGCGCATGTCCATCACGTGCTTCTTGGTCATCGGGGTCTTCGACTCGTTGATCTGCTTCGCGAACTTCCCGACGATGGCCTGGTAGTTCGCGGCCCTCGCCTGAGTGACCTCCGTGAGAAGGTGCCACTTGCTCAAGCTGCCATCGCGCAGCTTCACCTTGCCCTGGATGTAGGACTTGGCGGGCTTCGCAGCGTTCGTGATCTTGACCTCCTTGATGGGGCTGGCCCACCACTCGGTATCCCAGCTGCCGCCGCCACCGCCACCACCCCCGCCGCACGTCTTACCAGCCGCCTTCCTCCTCTTGATGCCCGTCGCCAGGAACTTGGGGGCGGTCACAGTGATGGATGCTGCAGGACGCTTCTTGCTGGACTCCGCGGGCGCGCCCTTCTGCTCCTTCTCGGGCGTCGCCAGTGAACCCTTTGCCGCATCCTTGGGAGGCGGCGCCCCGTCGGTCAAGATGCCATGGGCCACCTGCGCGGCCGCCTCCTCGAGGGCGTCCTCATTGATATCCTCGGAACCTTTCCCCGCCTGATGACGCTTCGGGTCGGGCTTCGCATCGGAGCCCTCGAATACCTCCTCGAAGTTCGCGCTGGTCGACTTGGACTCCGCCGCGGTCGGCTTCTCCCCCACGGCCGTGAACATGGACGCCGAACACAGCTCGGGCCAACAGCCAGTTAGGTCAGACAGCAGGGCAAGGTCAGGAAGGCCATCAGCTAGATCGAGCTCGGCTTGGCGAGCCTCCCTCTCCTTGATCGAACTCTTCATCTTCAGCACGAGGTCGGACACGGTGTCCCTGACCCGATCGGGAAGCCGCATCGCGTGCTTGACCATGGTCTCGGGCTTCTTGACGAAGCCGCGGAGGTCCTCGCGGTCCCCGTCCACCCTGATACGCCCTATGAACCCCAAGAACCCCCTCCCCTCTGCACGAATCCCTCGGGATCTCTCGAGGGGCAAAGTGCCCGAGACGCCTGGGATGCCGTCAGAGGCGCAAGAGAGACCAACATGAGACTTATTAGGAGGCCACGAAGAAGCCCCGCCCCACCCACCCCAATACCGATTCAAATCTAAAGGGATCCAGCTGGCACCCAAGAAGCTTCTGGCCCACGGCCCAGGCTCGGTGGTGTGATGCAGCAAAACGGTGTATGCGATAAACACACGGGTAGTTGCGTCGCGCACGTGCGATTGAGTATGTATATGCATGCATGTTCGAGTACATAGCTATGGCCGCGCGTGCGTGTGCGCGCGCGTGCGTGCGAGAGTGCGCGCGCACGCGCGGGCGTATGCATGTAAATGCATATGCACACCCATGTGTACTAATACTGCGTAGGCGTTTATATATAAGCATGTCTGCAACTATACAGCCATGTACATGTACACCTGCCCATGTCGGTTCCTGCAGCATGAGCGAGTACTTCGAGGCGAGGAGCTCTGCGACGATCGCAGGGTCCTCCTTGTAGTACTTGATCTTGCACTGCCGCATGACCTCCATGAACACCGTCCGCAACTGGTCCCACTTGACCGCCCCGCCCTGGGACCCCGAGCGGTTGATGATCTTCTCGAGAACCTCGGCCTTGGCAGCGATCGACCTCAAGCGCGGGACGTATTTGCGTTGCTTGTGTCATTTCGTTTTGTAGGCCATTGGGTCCAAGAGCTCGCCCATGCAATCGGGGTCGCCACCATCCGTGGAATGTATGAGGCTGGTTAAATCGCCCACCAGCGAAGGGATGCTGATATTCGGTATCTTCCCAGAACGTCGGTTCTCCTGAACACCGCGAGGCCTGTTTCTGAAGGGCTCTGACCTGATCCTGAACTGGCTATGCAATGCCCGCGAAGGCGGGATGCGGAATCAAGCGCAACCGATCTTCGGATTGCCCCCCGTCTGTTTGCCCGACCAGGCGCCCGAGGAGGCATGGGGGGGGCAGGCGGGAGCGACGGGCATGCGGCGGCGGGGTGCCCCAGGGCGGGGGGGGGGGGCTCGGGGAGGCTCGGAGGGGGAGGGGCAGGGCGGGGAAGCCAATCGGGCGCTCGCCGTTGAGGCCCCCTCCACAAAAAAACGAACGGGGAAACTGCATCCCCCATTTTTCCAAACACCATGTTTTGGAAACGGTTTGTATCTTTAAGAGCCTTGGGCTTCTTGGCGGTCCCAGTGCCCCCCCTGGGTGCCTCGCGGGGCCCCTCGGGGCTCGTGGGCATCTCTTACACACCTACGCACCTAGCCAACAAAACAACCAGACGATAAGACGATACGACTTATTGTATTACCGTCTTATCGTTTTCCCACCTTAAGCTATAGTTACCATCCATGGACCATAGCTATGGCGTCGAGAGCCCGAACGCCCCACCTTGGCCTCCGCCCACCAGGGCGCCCCACTTAGAGCTCGCCGTGGGGGGCCCTTCCAAAAACAAAACTGGGAAACTGCACACCCCTCCAAAAACCGTTTCTGGAAACGGTTGTTCGGTCAATCCCAACCCCCTCCTCTTGACCACCACCCCCCAAGTAAGGCGCCTTGATGGGCGGGGGCCAAGGCGGGGCGCTCGGCCTCCAGACACGGGAGGGCCCTGAGGGGAGCCAATCGGGGCCACGTGGAATGGCATAGCACGGCATAGCTATGACCCGTTGGGTGATAATCGAAGCTTTGGGTGATAAGACGACAAGGCGATAAGACGATAAGACGATAACTCTCATCGGCTCATCGTCTTATCGTCTGGCGGGGCCATGTATCGTCTTATCGTATTACCGTCTTATCGTCTGGCGGGTCTCTATATCGTCTTACCGCATTATCGTCTGATCGTCTTATATCGACTTATCGCCTCACCGTCTTATCGCAGTATCGTAGGGTTTTGAAATAGCAGGCCCAATTTTCCATCACAATGCATATATGCGTAGATCTCTCTCTCTCTCTCTCGTTTTTTTTTTTTTTTTTTGTTGTCTCTCTCTCTCTCTCTCACTCTCCCCCCCTCTTTATCGTTCTTCCCCCCGCTCTCCCTAGACCTATCCCCCTCCCATCCCCCTCTTTCTCTCTCCCTCTCTCTCTCTCTCTCGCTATATATATATATATATGTATATGTATATATATATATATATATATATATGCATCGCCACTCTCCGTTCCCCGTTCACGAGCGCGTTTGCAGGTGTGTGTCTGCATGCATATACCTGCATGAAAAAAAGGCACACATCCTGCAATCGTCGGCGGGCCGCGGGGGCGAGCGGCCACCGAGCTACCTCGCATCGCGGGCTCGCGCCAAACTTCCGCCCCATCGAAAGAAAGGGCGCAGGGGGACGAGGGGCGGGAATCGGAGGGGGATGGGGGGGGGGGGGGGTGGGCGCCAACGGCAGGAGGACATATTATCTCTCTCTCTTTTTCACTTGCGAGAGCCTGGGCTCGAAGCTCCAGCGGCGCCCAGCTGCGCGCCTTGCACGCGCGAGCAGGCGCGCGAGACCGCTGAGCAGCAAAAGAATGCTGCAAAGCCGAAGCCGAGGCGCGAGCGCCCACCCCCTTTCTCCGACCTTCCCTTGCATGCCAAACCTGAGGGGTCCCGAGAGGCAAGCTCGTGAACTCGAACGGCGGCCATCTCATCCAGGATGAGCGGCCAAATCTATACAAACAGAGCCTACTTGCGCACAACTACTTCGCAACGCTCCACTGGATAACATACAGGATCGAACTCCCGCGGCAGCCAAAGACCGTGCTGCTGGGCATTGCCGCTGTACGCGAAAGCAGCGCCACCGTTGATGTAGTAGGCCCTGCTGCCGAGCACGAACACGCCACGCTTCTTGATGGGCGTCTTCGCGAGCTGGAACATGATGTCGAATCTGACGCTCTTGTCGCCGTTGCGCTTCCCAAGGCAGCACAGGTGGCACTCCGCGCACCCCTGGTCCCTGCACGTGATGCACTGGCCCCTGCAGCACTTCGCGGCCCCGATCAGATCCATGATTAAGGGGGGCGGGTAGTGGATCAGCTGAGCGTCGTGCTGAACCGAGGGGGTGTTCCAGCTGAAGTAGACGTTTGGTTTCATGATGATGGTCGGGATGGTGGCTGCTGGATCGACGACCTCCAGGTATCTGGCGATGAGGTCGCCAGCCGTGGAGCCAGCGAAGAGGTTGAACAATCGTTCCACAGCCTTCTCTAAGTACACATTGCATGGGTAGTCCTCGTCGTCGGCCTTGCTAAAGCCGTAGCGGACAACCAAGCCTGCGACGACATCATCGTCGCTGGGAAGCTGCACGCGAGACTCGACCTTCTGGTTGTTGGCCCTGTGCGCAGCCATGGCTAGAGTGAGGGCACGCTTCATCTCGGACTTCAGCTGCTTCGAAGGGCTCCCGACCGTTCCGATGGCCACCCAAGATCTGTCTGAATAAATATTCTTGATGGCACCCCTGCACGAGAGCTGGTGTTTCGCCACTGTTTGGTTCTCAACCCTCACATCGCACCATGCGCATGTGCTTTTTCCCATTGAGGTGGAATGCACGGTGCGGTGGCCCCGCGCTCGACAACAGCTCGGGCCAGTGCAGCTACAACGGGCACGGCGAACAACATCCAACAACGCAGCGGCAATGCAACGCACGTCATCCCCCTCAGCAGCCCCTGAGCAAACTACTGGGCCCCAAGAAGGCTCTAAGATGGCCCCAGAAGGGGCCCGTTGGGCACTTATCTCTGCTGACCGAATCGCGAATACGAGCAAACGCTTGTGTCGCTCATGAAGGCGAGGGGGGAAGGCCCAGAGGAAACGCCCGACAGAGCATTAAGCAGGCCAGGATAACACACCTAAACGAACAGCAACACCAGGGGGGTCAGATCAACGACTTCGCCGTGCATTGCGGGGCCCCGCAACCCCCTCCTCCTCCCACCTCCTCCTCCTTCTCCTCCTTCCTCCTCCTCCTCCTCCTCCTTGTCCTCCTCCTCCTCCTCCTCCTCCCTCCTTCCTCCTCCTCCTCCTCCTCGTCCTCCTCGTCCTTCCCGTCCTCCTCCTCCTCCCTCCCCCCGCTCCTCGTCTTCCTCCTCCTCCTCCTCCTCCTTCCCCCTTCTCCCTCCTCCGCCGCCGCCTCCTCGTCCTCCTCGACGTCGGCAGGGGGGGGGGACGCGGGGGTGCAAGGGCGAGAGCGGGGGGGGTGGAGGGCGGAAGAGGAGGTGGCGAGGTTTTTCTGGTGGCAACGCGAAGTTCGAAATCCTCAAAAGAGTCCGCCAGCAAAGCCATCGGCTTTGTTCACCCAGGTAACCTACCATTGCTGCTTCAAATATATTATCGCCCGTAACAATGTTGGCTTAAGTTCGCAGCCAGAGCGACCACCAGTTTGGCACAGGGAACATATTTATACGGATTCGCAATTCAAGATATCCTAAAAGTTAGGGCACCACTGCGTAAGTTGTAACCTAAAATATAGAAGCCTGATAAACCATTACCTATATTTTAGGAGCAACTTAAAAGTTAGGCCATCATCATTTTTGACCTAACTTTCTAGGTCCAGGATGCTCAGGGTTCTGAATGCCCGGAGCCAACTGTAGGCCACTTCGTGCTCTTCGAGTTCCCAGAACTCCATTCCCGGGCCACATTTTAATGCCCGGAGCCAACTGTAGGCCACTTCGTGCTCTTCGAGTTCCCAGAACTCCATTCCCGGGCCACATTTTGAATGCCCGGAGCCAACTGTAGGCCACTTCGTGCTCTTCGAGTTCCCAGAACTCCATTCCTGGGCACATTTTGAATGCCCGGAGCCAACTGTAGGCCACTTCGTGTTCTTCGAGTTCCCAGAATTCCATTCCCGGGCCACATTTTGAATGCTGAGGCAGGCTGATGCTGAGGCTGAGGCAGGCTGAGGCTGAGGCAGGCTGAGGCTGAGGCCGAGGCTGAAGGCAGACTGAGGCTGAGGCTGAAGCAGGCTGAGGCTGAGGCTGAGGCAGGCTGAGGCTGAGGCTGAGGCAGGCTGATGCTGAGGCAGGCTGAGGCTGAGGCTGAGGCTGAGGCTGCAGGCTGAGGCTGAGGCTGAGGCTGAGGCTGAGGCTGAGGCAGGCTGAGAGGCTGAGGCTGAGAGCTGAGGCTGATGAGGCTGAGGCTGAGGCTGAGGCAGGCTGAGGCTGAGGCAGGCTGAGGCTGAGGCCGAGGCTGAAGGCAGACTGAGGCTGAGGCTGAAGCAGGCTGAGGCTGAGGCTGAGGCAGGCTGAGGCTGAGGCTGAGGCAGGCTGATGCTGAGGCAGGCTGAGGCTGAGGCTGAGGCTGATGCAGGCTGAGGCTGAGGCAGGCTGAGGCTGAGGCCGAGGCTGAAGGCAGACTGAGGCTGAGGCTGAAGCAGGCTGAGGCTGAGGCTGAGGCAGGCTGAGGCTGAGGCAGGCTGATGCTGAGGCAGGCTGAGGCTGAGGCTGAGGCTGATGCAGGCTGAGGCTGAGGCAGGCTGAGGCTGAGGCCGAGGCTGAGGCTGAGCAGGCTGAGGCTGAGGCTGAGGCAGGCTGAGGCTGAGGCTGAGGCTGAGGCTGAGGCTGAGGCAGGCTGAGGCTGAGGCTGAGGCTGAGGCTGAGGCTGAAGCAGGCTGAGGCTGAGGAGGCTGAGGCAGGCTGAGGCTGAGGCAGGCTGAGGCTGAGGCAGGCTGAGGCTGAGGCTGAGGCTGAGGCTGAGGCTGAGGCAGGCTGAGGCTGGCAGGCGAGGCTGAGGCCGAGGCTGCAGACTGAATGGGGCTGAAGCAGGTTGAGGCTGAGGCAGGTGAGGCTGAGGCTGAGGAGGCAGGCTGATTCTGAGGCAGGCTGAGGCTGAGGCTGATGCAGGCTGAGGCTGAGGCAGGCTGAGGCTGAGGCCGAGGCTGAAGGCAGACTGAGGCTGAGGCTGAAGCAGGCTGAGGCTGAGGCAGAGGCAGGCTGAGGCTGAGGCTGAGGCAGGCTGATGCTGAGGCAGGCTGAGGCTGAGGCTGAGGCTGATGCAGGCTGAGGCTGAGGCAGGCTGAGGCTGAGGCCGAGGCTGAAGGCAGATTGAGGCTGAGGCTGAAGCAGGCTGAGGCTGAGGTTGAGGCAGGCTGAGGCTGTGGCAGGCTGAGGGTGAGGCTGAGGCAGGCTGAGGCTGAGGCTGTGACTGCGACTTCCGTTGCTACTGCGACTGTCATCGCGAATGCGACTACGACTGCGAGAACAGCAGAATTCTACAACTGGATTATCCTTTGAATCTTAAGGGAAATGCTTCCAGATATGCGCCTACACATCGCTGTTAGGTTGCTTTGCCGGGATAATTCTTGTTTTCCTGGTAAGCTCCCGCGGCCCCAAGGCGCTGCCTCTGGAAATCCCCACAAGCAGAATCAATGTGTAAATGGCTTACACATTGTTTCTGATTGTCGATGCTTCTGGAAACCGTGTAGAAGCAAAAACAATTTCAAAATAGACGTTACATTGATGATGCTTGTGGGCAATTTTATGTGATGATCTTCCCTGAAATCAGAAAAACATTTGGTTGTAATCGCACGAACGGAGGGTCCTACGGCTCCCCCCTTCGCGCGGACAGTAACAATTTACAGCAAGCAGAAAGTAGTACTGTAACAATGGAAACTGGAAGCTGGAACTGGTGCAGGGAGCAGCAAAGTTGAACCCTGCAGCCTGATGGCCCCGCAAGGAGGCCGGCGGATTCTCCTTTGTTAACATAGCACTCGGATCCCCACCGCAGAATTAGTAATACCCTTGTTTTCCGTTCTGCAAGTGCATACGGTTGTGTCCCATCGTCCATCCTGAATATGATGTCGTATCATTCCAGGCAGGCCGGTACCGGCACCCTCTTCATTCCTCGCAAACAAAAATAATGTGGGCGCATTCGTTTATCAAAAACATCACAAGTTTAAATGAATCCTTTGCAACAGAATTGAGCGAAGTGCACACGCGCGCGTTGCCGCGCGCGCGTGCCAAAATCCTTCAAAGGAGTATAGCATCCGTCAATAATTCAAAATCAAGCACCCCGAAAACATATACAGACATCTGGATTCGCAAAACGAACATTCAAAAGCAGCTTGCGCCCGCATTATTGCGAATTCGCCAGGACACCATAAGTTTGGTTCCCGCATTTTCATAGCATGCTACCAAACTGGCCTCTCGCGCGCGCGTGTCGAAATCGTTGAAACGCGTTTTGCGGCTGCCGGCAGAAAACCTGGGGAGGTCACTGGGGGGTTCCAACCCGTTCCCCCCCCGGTCCATCATGAAAAAAAGGGGGGGGGGGGGGCGCTACCAGTTCGAACCTCCCCACCCCCCACCCACCCCTCATCGCCGGCAAACGATTCCCACTCCCCCACTCCGGACAGTGGACCAGAGGCGGGGACAGTGGGAACAGTGGGACGGTGGCGGGGACAATGGGGACAGTGGGACGGTGGTGGGGACAGTGGGGAGGGAGAGTGGGACCGTGGTGGGGACAGTGGTGGGGACAATGGGGACACTGCGACGGCGGCGGGGGCGCTGATGGACAGTGGGGATAGTGGTAGGAACAGTGGTAGGAGCAGTGGAACAGTGGTGGGGACAGTGGAGACAGTGGCACAATGGTGGGAACGGTGGCGGGGGGACAATGGTGAGGGGGACAGTGACAGTTGGGACAGTGTTGGGAACGGTGGTGATGGGAACAGAGGTGAGGGTGGTGGCGAGGATGGTGGTGGGAGAGTGGGACAGTGTTACACTGGGGACAGTGGTGGGGACAGTGAGGATAGTGGGACAGTGGCGGGAACAGTGGGGACAGTGGGACAGCACAATGGGACAGTGGCGGGGACAGTGGGGACAGTGGGACAGTGGCGGGGGCAGTGGTGGGGACAGTGGTGGGGACAGTGGGGGGAGTGGGACCCGTGATGGGTACAGCGGCGGTGACATTAGGGATAGTGGGGACACTTGAAGGGACAGTGGGGACAGTGGTGGGGACACTCGGGACAGTGGAGCAGTGGTGGGGACAGTGGGGACACTGGGGACAGTGGTGGGGACAGCGGTGGTGGGAACAGTGGTGGAGACGGTGGGGGACCCCAGAGTCGTTTGCCGGCGGCGGGCAGGGGGAAGGGGCGGGGGGGGGAAGGGGGGGAAGGGGGGGGAGGGGGGGGAGGGGGGGGAGGAAGGGAAGGGGGGTCCGAACTGGTAGTGACCCCCCCGGTTTTCCGGAGGGGTGGATGGGGGGGGGGCTGCCGGGGAAGGGGGGGAAGGGGTTCGAGCAGGGGGAGGGATCGGAGGGGGGGGGGCTCCCACCCAAGCTCTGGAGGAAAAGAAATGGTTTTTCATAGCAGGGCGGCGGTGGAACATGCTCTCTCAAGTCGTTCGAACGCCCCTGCGTGCATGCTGTCGCAAGAATCCCTTGCAACACATGGGATGAGGTGCGTACACGCGCGCGTCGTCGCGCGCGCACGCGGATTTGTTTCGAAGACATCAGGTCTGGTTTCGTCTGGCTTTCGAGTGTCCCGAAAGAGTTTTATTTTTGCATGGGAACATCGATGTTTCAGCAGTTGTACTATCCTTCCAAGCGGGCCACCCGCGCCCAATGTCGAAATCATTCGAACGCCCTTGCGCGCGTGCTGGGGGGGCAGAATCCGTGGCAAAGAATACCATGCGGGCCACTCTCGCGTGTCGGCGGCCTCGCGCATGTCGAACTCCTTCCAGAACCCTCATCGCTGACGCGAGGACGCCGTCATCGCCGTCGGCTTGACCAGCATCGGCGCCGTCATTGACCGTGCCGTCGTAATCGTCATCATCGTCACCAGCATCGCCAGCATCATCCTCGCATCTACTGTTATCGACGTTGCCATGATACCGCGCCCGCAAATGTCACCGACTCGCACTGAAGTCCCCGCTGGGCAGTGCCCCGCGGTCAGCGCCACCGCGGCCACGTCGGTCGCGCAGAATTAGCTGGCCGCTGCGCGCGCGAGCATGCACGGACTGCCGCGGCCGCGTGGATGCACCAGCCAACGTCAAGCACTCATCGCAATCATCGCCGCATGGGTTTCGGCAAACCACGTTGCGGGCGGGCGGGGGGACGATTGCGCGAACAATGGAGTTGACAACCCACTGCGAACAGATTTTTCTACAAGAGAATTTCGATTTCCCCCTGGGTTGAACGACCTCCTTCTTCGTATTGCAATTTGCAAGCGATGTTGCCCCATCGCACATGTGAAATAAGAGCCCATATCATCCCAGGCAGGCCGGTGACGGTTCCCCCCTCATCGTCTGCAGAAAACATTATGCGCTCACACGTTCATCAAGAACTAACAGTTTCCAATAGTCCATCGCACCGAACGGGGCGACGTGCACGCGCGTGTCGTCGCGCGCTCGTGCTGAAATATATCAAGAACCGTTAGTAGTGTAAAGATTCCAAAATCGAGTGCCCCGACAAAAAAACAAAGCACGTGCTTTCGCATCCAGGATGTACAAACACAGAACAAATGCGCGCTCTTGCATGTTCTGCACAAACCATCGAACACATGTTATAAACATTTCTTATGGACAGAAAATTGAAATTTCGGCCATATATGACTAAAAGCTACCACGCGGGCTTCGCGCACGCGCATATCGAACGCCCTCGCGCGCGTGTTTTCGAAGGAATCTCTTGCAACAGATGGGACGAAGTGCACGCGCGCGCCATCGCGCGCGCACGCCGAAACCGTTCAAAGACATACGGTTTCGTCAGGGATTCACAACCGAGTTCCCCGAAAACGCATGCAAACATGTGGTTTCGCGACGAGGATGATCAAAACAAATTGCGCGCGCGAGTTCTTGCGAATATTTAAGAAAACCTTGTTGGTGTTTCAACGTTATCTTAGAATTTTGTCACGCGGGCCTCTCGCACCGCATGTCGAAACGCTTTTGCGCGCGTGCTGGGGGGGCAGGGTCCGTGTCCAATATTACAGTGCGGGCCACTCGCGCGTCGGTTGCGCACGCATGCCGAATTCCTTCCAAAGCTTTCATCGCCGACGCGATGACGAGGTCATCGTCGCCGGCGTGATCAGCATCGGTGCCGTCATTGGCCGCGCCGTCGTCGTTGTCAACGCCTTCGCCAGCGTCGCTACCATCATCATCGCGTCTACTGTTGTCGGCTTTGCCATGATACCACGCCCGCCCAAGTCACCGTTCGCAATGAAGTGCCCGGTGGGAAATGCCCGGCGGTCAGCGTGACCGCGGCCGCGTTGGTCGCGCCAAACATAGCTGGCCGGTGCTCGCGCGAGCATGCACGGGCAAGCGCGGCCGCAGAGATGCACCAGCCAGCGCCAGGCACTCATCGCAATCGCCGTCGCATGGGCTTTGCAGACACAGCCTGCGGGCGGGCGGAGGGGGTGTTTGCGCGCGCAGTGGAGTTGACTACTCACTGCGAGCATGGGTGCATTGCGCGCTGTAGATTGCACCGCGCGTGCCGCGTCACAAAGCGTGCAACACATAGTCTTCCTGACGAAGAAAGGCAGTCGGATCAACCGCCCCCTCCCCCCCCGGGATTGCAATTTGCATGCGGGTTCGCCCCGTCGCCCATCATGAATATGAGCTCAAACCGTCCCAGCCAGGCCGGTATCGACACACACCTTATCCTTTGCGAGAAATACGATGCGGGCACAAAGTGTACCCAATCCATTGGCATCAAGTGGCAAGAGGAGTTGGCCCAAACTTGCCAGGACAATGACAGCGCAGGCGCAGTTATATGCTGCGCAAGCAACGTGGGATGCGCTCGCGCGGCACGATCCACAGGACAACCACAAACGGCCGAGGAGCGAGGGCCCAGGCTCCAGGAGGATATGGAGGCGGGAGCGAAAGGCAGGGCGAGGACGTTCGGGGGGGCGAGCCGCCAGCGCGGCAGTAGCTGAGGGAGGGCGGCAAAGGGCAGGGGCAGACGGCAAAAGTTGACGGGAGGCGACCGAAGAGTGTTGATTTCGTTGGTCGTACGCTAAAGATGCAGCGCTGTCTGCGCCGTGTCGCTGCGGGCGCTCGACCAAATAATTAAACCTGCCTATACTTCGCGCATGGAGCGAGCGAGGCCTAGCTCGCCCACCAGTTTCCCCGCTTCCTTCCTGTACTTTTCAGCGCGGGAGCAAAATGCATGAAGGCGCGCCGCCAGGTCTGCGGGCGGCCCGCGACAGCGCCCCGCTCGACCCCCAACAGCCCTCGAAAGTGGCGACAGACTCGCAGATCGCAGCCCCCCACGGATGACGAGGTCTCATCTGATTCTGGGTGGTGCCTCACTACGCCAGACCCCCAAGCAGCCCTCGAAAGAGGCGCTTCGAAATTCGCAGCCACTGGGCTGGCGAGGTCTGATTTGAATCTGGGTGGCGTCTCTCTCCGCTGACCACCCAGCAGCCTTCGAAAGTGGCGAGCGTTTTGCAGATCGCAGCCCCAGGGATGGCAAAGTTTCCTATGTGTCTGGGTGGTTCCTCACTCCGCTGGTCACCCCCCCCCAGTAAGCTTCGACAGTGGGGCCAGTTTCGCAGATCGCAGCCCCGCAGTCATGGCGAGGTTGAATCTGAGCCTGGGCGGTGCGCCGTTAGCGGCGACAATTTCGCACGCCGCAACCCCCACAGGTATGGCAAGGTCTCACCTGGGTCTGGGTGGGGCATTCCCCAGCAGCCTTCGAACGTGGCGGCAGTTTCGCAGATCGCAACCCCCCATCGCTGGCGAGGTGTAACCTGAATCTGCGTAGCTTGCCACTCCGATGAACACCCCAGCAACCCTCGAAAATGGCTACAGCTTTGCAGATCGCAGCCCCCCACGGATGACGAGATCTAGTCTGGGTTTGTGTGTGGCACGTCGCTCCGCTGGACCCTCCGAGCAGCCTTCGAAAGTGGCGACAGTTTTGCAGGTCGCAGCCCCCCAGGGATGACGAGGTCTCATCTGAGTCTGCGTCGCACGCCACTCCGCGGGACCCCCCAGCAGCCTTCGAAAGTAGCGACTGGTTTGCAGATCGCAGCCCCGGGGATGGCGAGGTTTCCTATGTGTCTGGGTGGTGCCTCACGCCGCTGGCTCCCCCCAGTAAGCTTCGAAAGCGGGGCCAGTTTCGCAGATCGCAGCCCCGCAGTCATGGCGAGGTCGAATCTGAATCTGCGTAACACGTCACGCCGCTTGAACCCCCGGAACCCCCGGCAGCCACCGAACGCGACGGCAGTTTCGCAGATCACAGCCCCACAGGGATGGCGAGGTCTACTCTGAGTCTGCGTAGCATGCCCCCCCGCTGCCCTCCCCCCCACCAGCAGCCCTTGAAGGTGGCGGCAGTTTCGCAGATCGCAGTCTCATTGGCACTGCGAGGTTTCATATGAGTCTGCGTAGCACGTCCTTCCGCTGGACCCCCCAGCAGCAACGAACGTGGCGACACTTTCGCGGATCGCGCCCCCCACAGGGATGGCGAGGTCTAGTCTGAGTCTGCGTAGTATGCCCCCCCGCTGGGACCCCCAACAGCCTTCGAACGTGGCGACAGTTTAGCAGATCGCACCATCACAGGGGTGCCGATGTCTAATATGAGTCTGCGTAGTACGTTACTCCGCTGGACCCCCCAGGAGCCCTCGAAAGTGGCCACAATTTCGCAGACCGCAGCCCCCCAGGGATGGCGAGGTCGGAGACAAGCTGATATTCAAAAAGGAACGGGGTAAGAAGCGGGAGAGAGGAGACAACGAGGTAACAGGCAGAAGGGAGGAGACAGGAGGTGTCAAGGAGGGGAAGGGGGACGCGGGGACCGCAGTGCTCTATCCAAAAGGGATGCCCGACGCAGGAGGGTGGGGAACAAGGAGGGGGTGGGGCCCGCATTTGGCGGCGATCTTCCAAAGGTACAGGCAGGACGGAAGAGGAGAGGAGGAAGGATGCGGGAAGGAAGGAAGTAAGGAGGCGTGCGCCCGCAGTGCCGTATGTAAACACGCAAACCAAACAGCTGTTTTCAAGAATCCACCGCAAAAAAGCTAGGAGAAGTGCACGCGCGCGCGTCGTCGCGCGCGCCTGCCGAAATCTTTCAACCACCGTAGTCGGATGTCAACATCGAGCGCCCCGAAGCATGGAACAAATACATGTGGTTTCGCAGCGAGAGCTTTCTCCCAACACATCTGGCGCTTGCGCTCTTCCAGATTCTTACGAACACAATATGTTTACAATAGTTTCACAACATGCTACGAATCTGGCCTTTCGCGCGCGTGCGTGTCGGAATCGCTCGAACGCGCTTGTGCGCGTGTTGTCAAAGGAATCCCTTGGAGAAAATGGGGCGAAGTCCACGCGCGCGCGCGGCGTCGCACGCCCATGCCGAAATCAGCCAAAATCTTAGGTGTCGTAAGGATTAAAATATTGAATGTCCCGAATCCATACAAGATTCATATGGTGTTGCAGCTCCAGTTGTCAAGAAAGCTTGCACATGCTCTTGCGAATCCTTAAGAAAACCATAAGTTTTCAACATTGCCACCCAATTGCACAAGACGGGCCTCCTGTGCCGCATCCCGAACTCATCCGAACGCCCTTGCGCGCGTGCTGGGAGGGGGGGGGGGGGGGGCGATCCGCATCACATAATACCACGCGGGCCAGGCCGCGCGCGCATGTTGAATTCCGTCCAAAACCTCCATCGCCGACGCGGAGACCACGTCGTCGCTATCGGCGGGCGCGATCAACGTCGGAGGACGAGGAGGAAGAGGAGGAGGGGGAGAGGGAGGAGGGAAAGGAGGAGGAGGAGGAGGAGAAACAGGAGGAGGAAGCGGGAAAAGAGGAACACGCGGCGCGCGCGGAGCCATCTCCGAGCCAAGCCGGGCCAAGCCCGGCGCGACCGCGCCCAGCCGGGGGTCGCGCGGCTGGGCGGGTCCGCTGTCGCGCCCGCCCCGCCCGCCGCCGCATCGCCGCAGATGGCCACGGCGGTGCGAGCGTCGAGGCGGGGGGGGGAGTGGGGGAGGAGGAGGGGGGAAAGGGGAGGGGGAGGAGGGGGGGAGGAGGAGGGAGTGGGGGGCGGGGAGGGGGAGGAGGGAGGAGGGAGGCAGGAGGAAAAGGATGACTTCTAGGATTTCCGCCATCGCGTAGTGATGGTAGGAGGGAGGGGGGGCAGGGGGAGATGAGATCGGATCGGCTCGGCGGGATGGAACGTCGAGAACCGCAGCGCCGTTTGAGGAGATGGAAGGGAGGCAGGAGGGAGGGAAGGAGGAGACCGGAGGGGTGAGATGGGATGTAGAGGTAGGTTGGAGGAGGATGGAGGTCGTTACTTTCGTTCCCTCCGTCTCTCTTTGGAGCTTCTACGCGCGTGCCTCTGCACGCGCTTGGCTCAAGACAGCCGTGAGACTCGGACGCAGCTGGCGTCTTGGCAGGGAAAGGGTGCGCGCGCGCCTCTCTCTCTCTCTTTTAGCGCGCGCACGTCGTTATCCACCCTCGCATGGAATTGCTGGACGGAGCATTGCAGCTGCGTCGGGCGACATCCACCTACAATGTCCGTGTGGAGGGATCCCCAGGGTTAGGAGATCGGAACAAGGGAGACGCCCATTCGCCAGGGCGTGTTGACGGCCAGACGAGAGACAGCTTAATTACCAATCGAACAGTTGCTGCGACAAGAGCTTCAGGCTGTGCGTCAAAGCGATCACCACAGGAGTAGTAACTCGAATAATCCGAGTGACTGTGGCGAGAGTGCAAAGTTGCACGGATCGCCAGGTGATCTTGTCAGAAGGGCCGCACTTGAGGGCGTGGAAGCGTATGACATGTTCACTCGTCTTGGAAGATACGGAAAACAATGATTCGAGGAACTCTAGCGGTGGAGGAGAGTTGCTTCGGCGATCGGAACAAGGATCGGAAGTATCCTTTATCTCCCGATCTGTGCCGGGGGAGCCCAACAAGAGCCCCTCCAGACCAGCAGCGGGCGTCCCTCGAGCGGACGGTGGGGCATTGTGCTCGGCAGACGGCACGAGTACCCCGCCTGGGGCGCACGTCGTGGCGCGTGGGACGGGAAGCCCGGCTGCCTATCGTGTTGAGATCGAAGATGCAGTCTCCTAGGTGTTCGACGAGGTTTATTCCGACAGTCCTGAGGCTGGGGTGGCAGGTCACGGTGCATTTGGCGCCTGTCACGTCGGCTCTGTTGAAGGAGGTGGGGAGGTCCTCGTACTGTCTGACACGCCCGAGCGGCTGGCAACGGCCCGGAGCCGACGAAATACGATTCCCGACGCAGTCGACGTAGGATATCAAGAAGGGAGGAGGGGGAAGGAACAGCAAAGGGAGAGGACGGGGTGACGGTGGGCTGGGAAAAGGACCAGCGCTGCAGCTGGCGCCCAAGGGGGACGCCAGTCGAGCAAGCTCGCGGCCGCCGCCGCTGCGAGGGCCCTGGGGGCGCTGTCCGCCGCGAGGGCGCTGGGGGTGCCCCCCGCTGAGGAGGCCGACGACTCCGGCGCGGGCATCAAGGCGCGCGGGCGCCGCCCGAGGCCCAGGCCTCCCCTGATCGGGGAGCAGGCAATGGCACAAAGGTGCACTTTCGGGGTCCGCGCGGATTTTTCGCATCTGCGCTGGAACCCCCTGGCGGCGCCTCGGGCGCCGTCCCTGGCGCGCTCTGCGCGCTAGGAAGGGGGGTCCAGGGCCGATCCCAGAAATCCGCGCGGACCCCCGAAAGCTTTCTGCTTCACGGAGCGCGTTCTACTACTCTCAAAGCGCCGACTCGCAAACGTCAGCAAAAAACAAAAGCATGTCTTTCTCTACGCAGTGACTCGTAAACCCCTCGCGGCGGATCCGTGCCATTTACGAGTAGCTACTTTGCGAGTGCTGGAAGGCCATTATCCAATGCTTCTGCCGCTGCTTGCTCCCCAACCCGTGCCTCGAACGGATCGAGGCGGCCGGCCTGTGGCCATGCCTTGGCCTCTGGGGGCCAGCGCTGGGCTTCGGGGGGGCCGTCGAGCATCGGCTCGAGGCGGGAGGCTGGGCCGGCCGGAACGGGCCGCGAGGAATCGTGGGTTTCTCAGGCATCCCTTGAGTGGTGGGCTTGTTTTCCATTGCCGCCACCATAAGTAGGATTAAGTCGGGCATGTCCCTCTACAGAGGGAATACTCAAAAATAGTCAGAAATTATCCCAGTGCGACCCTACCTAGGAGTTGGAGCCCCTAGGAAAGCAGCATTAGTAGTAATAGTAAGCTAAGCTAAAGCTAAGCTAAAACTAAGTCAAAGTTAAGATAAAGCTAAGTTAAAGCTAAGTTAAAGCTAATATACAGCTAAGCTAAAGCTACGCTAACACTAAGCTAACGCTAACCTAAATATAAGATACAGCTAAGCTAAGTCTAAGCTAAAGTTAAGCTAACGCTAAGCTGCAGGTAAGCTAAATCTAAGCTGCAGGTAAGCTAAAGCTAAGATAACGCTAAGCTAAAGCTAAGCTACCGCTAAGCTCAAGCTAAGCTACATCTAAGCTACAGCTAAGCTAAAGCTAAGCTAATGCTAAGCTAAATCTACGCTAACGCTAAGCTAAATCTAAGCTAACGCTAAGCTAAAGCTAAGCTAACTATAAGCTAAAGCTAAGATGAAGCTAAGCTAAATCTAAGCTGAAGCTAAGCTGAAGCGAAGCTAAGCGAATCTAAGCTAAGGTAAGCTAAGCTACAGCTAAGCGGAGCTAAGATGAAACCAAGCTAAGCTAAGCTAAGCTAAGATGAGATAAGCAACGGTCAGCTAAGGGGACGTACCTGGGGGAACCGCGGGGCGGGGACTGGGGGAACCGCCCGGGGCGTTTTCCACTGCCCGCCCCTTTAAGCAAACCAAGTAAGAACCCTCTAGGCAGAGCCTAGGTAGGGAAATAGTCTTGGGACTATTTTTTAGTATTTTTGATAATTTGTGAATATGTTTAGATTGTTTTACTTTTCGTCGAACATCCCCCTGTAGGGGGACACGCCCGACTTAAAAGCAGGAGGGGGAGGGGGTCCTCCATCACTGAGATCTGGACGTTGCAGGCGGTTTCGCACCCGGCGTTGTCGCTCTGCGTTGGGCCCTGGGAGCAGCACAGATCGGTCCAGGCCGAAAAATAGCAGCAGCCAGACGGAGGCCCAGGGCCCTGGCCGTGATGTTTCGCGATGTTGCAGCTTTTCGGTCCGTCGGACTGGCTTTCTCTGGCGAGACCCCGCGCGTAGTAGGCGAACCCCCTGGGCTGGCTGTCTCTGGCTTTGGCCGTGGCTCGGTCGACCCCAGCCACGTGAGAGTCCGTGCTTGTTTTGTGTTCAGGTGGGATCCAGTGCTGCACTTCCTCTCGTCGGCGAGCGATGGGGGGAAGTGAGAAGGAGAAGGCCTTCTCCGAAGGCGGCGGGATTCTCAGCAGCCCTCGCGCCTTCCGAGAAGTCTTTGTCCGTCTTCGGGGAAGGTTTAGACAACTCCTCAGAAGGCCGGGGGACTTCCGAGCCTTCCGAGAGGCCCCGCCCCTTCTCGCTTCCCCCCCTCAGAGGGGCGGACGAGGAGGAGGAGGAGGAGGAGGAGGAGGAGGAGGAGGAGGAGGAGGAGGAGGAGGAGGGGAGGGGGGAGGAGGAGGAGGAGGAGGAGGAGGAGGAGGAGGAGGAGGAGGAGGAGGGAGGAGGAGGAGGAGGAGGAGGGGGAGGGGCAGGAGGAGGGAGGAGGAGGAGGAGGAGGAGGAGAGGACGAGGGGGACGAGGAGGAGGATCGCTCGCCGCCAATCCTCGTCGGACCCCACGGCAGTGAGGGAGAGGGCCGCGAGAGGCCCGGGGACCGAGGCGCGGGCAAGGCTCGGAGCGCCCGCCGGCCAGGAGCTGGCCCTGGCCCAGGGTGGCCCCAGCAGCTTCAAGTCGGGCCCGGCCCTCTACAGTCGGGGGTGGACAGAACCCCCAATAGTGACACGTCGATTAGTGAATTGTCCGTTTTCGGTTCTCGAGATGGCGCCGTGGCCGTTATTTTCCAGGCTTGCGCCCGCCAGGTTTGGGCCTCAGGTCGTTTTCACTAAACCACGTTTTACTAAAGGGGGGTCTGTCCATCCCCGATACAGGCTTGGCATCGCTCGGACGTGTGCCTTTTCCCTTCGGCGAGGACCATCGAGGAGCATCCTTGATCATTTGGCGAAAAAGCCACGCACGAAACCGACAAAAAGCACAGGTAATGGACGTCCGAGCGATGGCCAGCAGGAGGAAGATCCAAAAGTAGCCAGAAAATAGTCTGGGGACGAGCTGTTTCACTATGTGTTGGCTGTTGTCGAATCTGTGTTTGGCAATTTGTCATTGTCCTTCAAGGTCTGCCTGTTGGAGGACAGGCCCGACCTGACCCTCGCTTCTCCAGGGATGTCTGGATGGCCTCGGGCGCACTCTTCCACGAGGCCCGGAGAGGGCTCAGGGGAGGGGTTGGAACGTGGCTGAGGTCAACATGCAGATCCACCTCGTTCCCCCCCCCCTCTCCCAGAATGGAGGAGGGCAGTCGGAGGAGGAGGGGGGAAGGGAGGAGGTTCCTGCAGAGTGCGCGCGAAGCAGAGGGGGGGGGGTGCATCTCGGGCGCAAGGGCCACCTCTTTGGCAGCCTCCGGCAAGGTGTGCGTCCGCGTGCGGCCCTTCATCAGCGAGGACCGCCGGCCGGGGGGATGCGAAGTCCCTGAAGACGGGACGGGGTGGGCACGAGCGGGCATCATAGCCGGCTCAAAATTAAAAGAGGCATCATAGCCTCATCAGTTTTGATCCACTCAGAGATCCACTGCAATTGCTTTCCATTGAATCCATGTCCATTGAATTCATTCCATTGAATTCATTCCATCAGCGAGGACCGCCTGCCGGAGCCTGGCGCCCCAGACCCCCCACCTCGCGCAGGGGCAACTTACCAGTTTGAATCATATCCCTATCGCTATGTTTGACATCACCTCACCTCGATGCCGATCTTAAGGATTCCCTCGGTTTCTGAGGGCCTATCCCCAAGATTGTCCTCGCTTTTTGCTCGCCCATCTTTGGGACAGGGATAAGTTCGAGGCTGGTTAGCAACGTCGGCTCCGGGGCGGGACATCGACCCCCAATCGCCCCTGGATCGGCGGGAAGTGGCCCGATGGCCCACCCCGCCCAGCACCGCGCGAATTCGATGTCGGGCGCCTCTCGCCGATCTATCAGCGATGCAGCGCCGATTCCAGCTCGACGTTTCCCACCCTGAGCTGATGATGATACTGATGATGATGATGATGATGATGATGATGATGATGCTGATGCTGATGCTGATGCTGATGCTGATGCTGATGCTGCTGCTGCTGATGCTGATGCTGATGCTGATGCTGATGATGATGCTGATGCTGATGCTGATTCTGATGCTGAACATGATGACGACGACGATGACGATCCTCTTATGATCATCATCATCATCATCCTCGTCGTCGCCGCCATCATCATCATCATCATCATCATCATAATCATCATCATCACTATCATCATCATTCTTATTCTTATCATCACCACCATCATCATCCTGGACACTCCTGATGTTTCATCTCACTCGCGCCGTGATGAGTTTGCGACGGACGGTTGGGGGTGGTGGTCATTTTCAGCCTCCAGGGGTCCTCGCTCTGTGACCGCGTGCGGGCCCCTACCCCTGCGCGTCCAATCGAATAACCCACGGTGGTTCACTCGTCCTGTCGTCCTGCGATGTTTGGAACCCTGGCCAGCTTTTCTTCTCCAAAAAAATCTGACATGCAGGAATAGAGTTCACATGTGGTTGCATGACGCGGGATGGAAGGTGAGCCCCCCGGGAAAGAGATCGATACTTCCATGGGGTCGACGTGACGAAGAGATGCCGACGGGTGGGGTCTGGGACCAAGTCCTCTCAGGGACCAGGAAGAGATGATGATGAAGATACGGTATGCGGGGGGAGGTTGCAACTCATGTGAGCTCATTATCAACTGTTGTTGTGGCTGGCGTGCAGCGGTGTTGCAATATGGGTTGGTTGCGGTGGTCGAGGTCGATCATGAGCTCCTCGATCTCCGCATTCCAGACTCAACGCATCCCGCCGAAGGAGATCGAGGGCGACCGCAGCGGTGGCAAGACCGAGTGTTGCATCGAAATGCCGACCGAGACCACCACCGTTATGAGGCGAGAGGACGAGGAGCGAACGTTCGAGTTCGATCGCTGCTACTGGTCGCACAGCAGGGACCACCACCTGCACGCCACCCAGAGGACCCTCCAGGAAGAGCTCGGGGAGACGATGCTGACGCACGCCGTTAGGGGCTTCAACAACTGCATCTTTGCGTACGGGCAGACTGGTAGCGGCAAGAGCTACAGCGTGCTGGGTGGCCCAGGCGAGGACCGGGGCTTGCTGCCTCGCATCGTCGAGGGCCTCTTCAGGAGGTTCGCAGAGATGCCAGAGGATGTGAAGAAGAAAACGCTAGTGAGCTTCATGGAGATTTATAACGAAGAGATCCATGACCTGCTCTGCGACAGAGGGGGAGGCCGCGGGACGTCCAAGGCATGCCAGAAGCTAGAAGTGCGCTTGCATCCCACACTCGGATTGACGATCCCAGGCCTGAAGGAGAGTCCCGTAGATAGTTGCGAGAGCGTCATGCAGCTTGTCAGCATGGGGAAGGACGCTCGTATGACGAGCGCCACGGCAATGAACGTGTCAAGCAGTAGGAGCCATTGTATTTTCACTTTCAAGACAAGCTTGGTGGAGCCTGATGGCACCACGAAGATGTCACAGACACACTTGGTGGATTTGGCAGGTTCAGAGCGGGTCAGCCGCACCAAGGCCGAAGGCGATCGTCTGAAGGAGGGCGCCGCAATCAACAAGGCTCTCTCGACTTTGGCTAGGGTCATCTCAGAGCTTGCCAGAAGTGGTAAGAATAGAGGCAAGCCGCCTTTCCGGGACTCGAAGCTTACCCACGTCCTCAAGGAGTCTTTGTGCGGGAACTCCAAGACTGTGATGATGGCAGCCATATCCCCGAGCGCAGTCGACTTCGATGAGACGCTCTCCACAATGAAGTTCTGCCAGCAGGTAAAGCTGGTGCAGACGAAGGCAGTGGCCAACACCACCAACGAGAACGGCATCGAGGCGATGCTCCGGCGCGAGGCCGAAGATCTTCGCGCCAGGCTGGCCGCTGCCGAGGCCCATGCTGCGAATCCGAGCGCCGTAACCCTTGGTGGCCAATCAGCGGCCTCGGCTGGTTTGGAGTCGATTGCTAAGGAACATTGTGCTGGGAGGATGAGCCTCCTCAAGCAGAGGCTGGAACAGGCAGAACAGCTGTCCAAGTTCTACGGCGACGGCTACGACAAGTGGATGGCAGAGGAGCAGCTCAGAATCAAGAGGCGCGCGAGCGTCAGGCAGACGATGCTCGATTCGGGGCAGCTCGAGCAGCTCCGGCAGTTCGCGGAGATGCACGAGCGCGGGACGGACGGCGCCAGCTCGGCCGCGGACGACTCGGGCTCCGACGACGACTGCGAGCCTGGCCCCCCGAGGAGCGAGTACGTGCTCTGCCGCTGCCTCACGAAGCCCGCTGTCGCCGCGGGCCATCTGACCGCCCCTGGCCCGCCCCCAGGTCAGGGGCAACGTTGCGGGGGGATCGGCTCGGGAGGGGACGCAGCGACTCCTAGTCGCCCACTCATCGAATAGCCCGCCTCGCCCATGACCGTGCGGATTAGCTATCGGGTGCCCATCGCCGATCTATCGGCGGTGTATCGCCGATCACAGGTCGATGCCCCCCCCCGAGCCCGTCCCACCCCCCCCCCGTAAAGTTGCCCCTAACCTTAAGTCGGGCCTGTCCCTCTACGAGGGAAAAATCCGAAAACAGTCAGAAATAGTTAGGGGGCGATTTGCTGAATATTTGTTTTAACTATTTTTGGATCTGTTTGACTCTTTCGCATTTTTCGTCGCAAATCGGCCTGTCGGAGGACACGCCCGACCCAACCCTAACCAGGCCACCTAGACGACGACACGAGCACGATCTTGGTCGCTGGCCCCATCGCGCGCGAGCTGCAGTCCGCGCTGGCGCACGGGAGCGGGGGCCTCGACCCCTGGGGTGCGCGGGACCCGCAGAAGCTGATCGACCGCACCGCGGAGCAGAAGACCGAGCTGTTGGCCAGGTGGGCGAGGAGAGGACACCCCCGAGATCCTGGCGCTGCAACTTTTTCACAGCGGGCGTTCTCGCTCCCTGTCGGGCCCCGGAACCCTCACAGATCGGTCCGGCTCGAAACATGACGCAGAGAGATGGGGTCCGGCGCCCCGGTTGTGATTTTGGCGATGTTATAGTTTTTTGCAACGTCGGATCTCAGGGACGGGGTGGACTGCGCCGACATTCGCGCGCAAGCTTCCCGCACAGTGCTGCGCGGAAAGTGCCCTCTTCTCCGCGCAAAGTGCCTCGCCGGCGGCCCACAGAAGCCGCGGCGTAAGGTCGCAATGCCTTCTCGAGTGAGTCCCGTTTAGTTTCGTCGCTCAGGTGCTGGAGCGAGTGCGTTGAAGCCGAGAGCGCGGTCTCACGCCTGTCCAAGGAAGAGGCGCCCAAGTTGCTGCTCATCCCTCACGTTGCCGTGCGGCCAGATGAGATCGACCTTACCTGTGAGGTGATTGTATCTGCAGAGTACTGCGACGACGGCATTGCCATCAGCGAGTGGTTCAAGCCAAGAGAGTTGGAGCAGATCACGAAGTGGCTTCGGGACTCATTGCATTCCGCTGGCCTGGAAGAGGGCGATCACGGCACGGACGACAACGCATGGGAGACCGCCGTGTCCACAGTGCTTGAGCGTCCCACGCGCGGTGGCGTCAAGAAGATGCAGTCGCAGCTGTCCATGGCGCCTCGACTGTCGACCGTCAATATGCTCACCCAGGAGATAGAGGCGGAGCGCAGGCAACTCACCGAGGCCAAGCTCGAGGCTGCCACCACCGAGCAGCTCCGGCGGGAGCTGGCGCAGCAGCGGGCAGCGAACGACCGGATGGAGAGCCAGGCCTCCGAGGCCGTCAGAGCCCACCTGAGCCTCGTGTCCGAGGTGTCGGAGGAGCTGCAGGGAGCGCGCAGGAGGGCGCAGCAGCTGCAGGTCACGAGCGAGAACCAGAGGCCGAAGGGAGAACCGCAGCGCATGAGCAGCTCCGCTCGGAGTTCTTTGGCATCGGCGCTGGGCCCACCTCACTGGCGCGCCAGGGGCAGCGCCAGAGGCGGTGCCAGGGGGCCCCAGCGCCGGTCCAAGAATTTTGAGTGGAGCCCCGAAGGTGAAGGTTTATGCTTACGCCGTCCCGTGATGGCCGACGTTGCGAAACATTGTAACATCGCGCAAAATCACGACCAGAGCCCTTGACTCCATCTTTATGCTGCGCTTCTCGAGCCAGATCGACCTGTGATGGCCTGGGGCCCGAAACAATACGACGTCGCCCGTGTGAGCAACTATCCCAGCGAAGGACCCAACTATATGCACTTGCGAGTATCGCGGCGCAGGTGATCTGAAGGAGGGGGCCAGCAAAAGATCGGCTGCGTGGACGGGCATTGGCGAGCGGGGAGACTTCCTGGTTTCGTGCGAGCCCCGGGCGCCGCCGTTTCGTGCCCACTTCCTCGCCAGCTCTTCCTCCCCTCTGTTTGTTGCGTTCCTGCCCGCCTGGCCCACGAGGGCCCGAGCCCCAGGCGCCGCCCCGTTTCGTGTCCCTTTGGTCCCTTCATTTCTCTTTACTCTTTGTCTCTCCGCTATGGCGCGGTCTTGGGCAGAGCGCTGCGCGGAGCCCCCGCGACGCGCGCCGGTCACCCGAACAGAGTCCCGGCGACGCGCGCGGGTCGTCCGTGGCACGGGGCCAACAAAAACCGGCGGGTGACAACGGGTGAGGCGCTAGGCAGAGCGCGTGGGAGTCGGGCACATCTTGGGAGCAGGGCGCAGAGGCGTCCCCGAGACGCGCGCTGGTCGCCCCGAGAGAATCCCAGCGACGCGCGAGGGCCGTCAGCGGCGCGAGGCCAAACAAGTGGACAGTTGACAGAAGGCGAGGCAAGGGCGGGCCACGATGCAGGCACAAACCGTGTGAGGGGTGTGCCGACATGGCCAGGGAACCGTCTGTGGGCCCTGCCACGGGAGGGCCTTTGATAGAGTCCCCTCCTGGGGAAACGAAACGTGTGAAGGGTGTGTCGACATGGACATGCGGCGAGCGGGGGGGCCGTATGTGGACCTTGCCACTGGAGGGGCCTTGGGTGAAGCTCCCTCTGGGGGAACGAAACGTGTGATGGGTGTGCCTGCATGGACATGTGGCGGGCGGGGGGCCGTATCTGGACCCTGCCACTGGGACCTTCGGCGGAGCTATGCGGCCACGAAGCGCGTCAGGGGTGTGCTGGAAAGGACATGCGGTGGGCGGGGGGCCGCATGTGGACCCTGTCTTTGGGGCTTTTGGTAGAGCTGTCTACGGGGCCACGAAGCGTGCGAGGGGGTCGCCGACATGGACATGCTGTGGGCAGGAGACGCACGTGGACCCTGCCATCGGGGCCTTCGGGGTGGAGATCCTTGCAATGCCACCAAGCGGGTGAAGGGTGTGACGACATGGGCGGGGAGCCGCATGTGGACCCACGGGGCGTGTGCGGGGTGCACCGAAATCGACATGCGGCGGGCGGGGAGCCGCATGTGGATCCTGCAGCTCTTGGCATCGCTCGGACGTGTGCATGTTTCCTTCGGCGAGGACCATCGAGGAGCATCCTTGATCACTTGGCGAAAAAATCACGCACGAAACCGAAAAAAAAGGGAATGGACGTCCAAGCGATGGCCAGAAGCTGGGGTCTTTGGCGGAAGTCTTTATGAGGCCGCAAAGGGTGCGAGTGGTGTGCCGACATCGGCATGCGGTGGTCGGAATCGCATGTGGACCCTGCCACCTGGGCCTTCGGTTGAGATACGTACTGGGCCACGAGACGTGTAAGGGGTGCGCCGCAGTTGGTATGCTGTGGGCGAGGGTCCACATGTTGACCCTGCCACTGGGAGGTCTTGGGTTGGGTTCCCTATGGGGCAGCGAAACGCGTGAGGGGTTTTCCGACATGGATACGGTGAGGGCGGGGAGCCGCATGTGGACTCTACCATTAAGGCCTCCGGTGGAGTGCCCTATGGGGCCACGGTGCGTGTGAGTGGTGTGTCGACATGGGCACGCAGTGGGCGGGGGGGGGCCGCACCTGGACCCTGCCACTGGGGCCCTCGGTGGGGTTCCTTACTGGGGGAACGAAGCGTGTAAGAGGTGTACTGACATGGTTGACATACGGAGGGTAGAACCAGGGATGGGATCAGAGAGGCTTGGAAAGAGGAGTTTGGAGTGACTAGCGCGGAGCGCTGACTGTTCAGAACGACGAACCAACACCACAAGATGGTTGGGAACACGTGTTAGTGTGTTTTGCGGTTGTGCGCCGTTCGCCTTGTTTTGCGCTTGTGGCGGCGAACCCAGGGGGGAAGTAAGAGAAGGGCGTGAATTCTTGAAGGCGGCAGGGCTTCTCAGAAGCCTCGCGCCTTCTGGGAAATCAGGAGGCCAGAGGCCCCCCGAGCATTCTGAGAAGGCCCGCCCTGCGCTGGTTTTTGTTCACGCTGTGTTTGTTGATCCCGTCATTCATGTTTCGTTTCTGCGTCAACCAACACGTTATAACACAACGACACCGCGGAATGGGAACGTCCGGCGGGCGGCCTTGTGATACCTGGCAGCGTATGTGAAACAAAGGTATCGAAAACGGGAGGTCAACGACCAGGTGGGTTACGTGCCGATGCAGGGCATAAGAACGAAACAGAGACGGCGCCCACAGCGGAAAGGAAACGCAATCCATGGCCAATGCACGATTTGAGTTCTTCCGGCTTCCAGATCCTGGGTTCTTTATCCGATGTTTCTTTCCTGATCCAATGCCCTCACCGTATGGGAGGCTCCCACGAGTTGCCACCGAACTCTAAGGGGGCTGCACCCCCTGCATTTTTCCATCCGCCGAAGCAACAACACACACCCATACCCATAGGGGGGTCGGAGAGGGCCATGGGTGCGTGTCGTCGGATGGGGGTCCCCGCTCGAACGGGAGCGTCCCCCAGGGTCCGACAGCCCGCATCCATACCCATAGCCAGTCCTCCTCCCAACGACCTCCACATGGTATGGGTGTGTGATGCTCGTTCGTACAAACCGGTGCGGAATCCCTCGTGCCTTGCCGCACGGGTATAGCCCCCTTGAGGGGAAGCGGATTTGCCCCTGGACGGGCTCTCTTTTTTTTGGGGGGGGGGGAACCGAGGGACCGCCGCCTCCTCGCATCGATGGCTTCCGTTACCAGCGAAAAGGCAGTCCGCAGCCTTGGCCTCCTCAGGAGGAAGGGGTGAGGAGGAGGAGGAGGAGGAGGAGGAGGAGGAGGAGGAGGAGGAGGGAGAACAACAAAAAATGGGCTCGCCGCCGACGAGAGGGGCGGGCTGGCGCTGCAGCGGAAGCAGCTCGACGCCGCCCAGCGCGAGGCCGCCGAGGCCGCCGAGGTTGCCGAGGGCCTGTGCGCCCGGGTCGAGGCCTTGCACCTGGAGCTGCGCGGGGCGGAGCACCGGCTGGCCACGCGCACAAGGGGGTAGGGGGAGGGGGGAAGGCTTTTTAGAAGCACCCCTGTTTCTTAGAAGGCGCGGGCCTTCTTTGTAGATGTAAGGCCGGCGCCTTCTAAGAAGCAGCCCCCTTCTAAGAAGCCTTCCCCCTCCCCCTACCCCCTAATGCGCGCCGCCAACACAGGCTGGCCGAAGGCCAGCGCGGCTTGGAGGATCGGTACGATCGAAGTAGGTGCCCAAACGTGATCGCGTCGTAACAAAAATCAGGACGGCAAGTTTTTCAGCATTTTCGGCCCTTGGGGGCCCCCGCCGGGCCTCGTGACCGACAAAAATTGACTCAGGACCAAACCTCCCACATGGAGTCGGAGCAGGGGTCGGAGGACCGCGCCGCATCGCCGATGTATCGCCGATGCGGCTCGATGTGCAAACCTATTTCCTTCACGTCAACGTCGCCGATGCATCGCCGACGTCGACGATGCATCGCCGGTGCATCGCCGATGTATCGCCGATGCATCGCTGATGTATCGCCGATGTATCGGCGATACGGCGCGATCCTCCGACCCGATCTACTCCGACCCGATCTAGGAGGCCTCTAATAATTCTTGGCGGGGGGATTACCTCGCACTCGTGCGCGGCAAAGCAATTCTGCGAAGGCACAATTAGAACCGCACCCTCAACGACCACCCCGTTTACAAACACCCCTTTTGCAGGGGCCTGGAAGAGTGGGTGCGAAGACCGACTGCAAGTCTTGCTTATTTTCAGCAGGGCTCGCCGTCGACGTCCTCGCGGATGTTGCCCATTTCGAGCAGAAGGCCAGCCGACCAGCCGCGACCGCTCCGCGGGCGGTGCTGGGCCACATCTGGTGCGTCGGGCGAAGTCCTCGAGGCCTCCCGACTGGCGTCTGGCTCGGAGCCGCCTGGGGGCCTGCGGTGGTCCAGCCCTGGCGTTAAGTTGGGCCTGTCCGTCTACACGGGGAATATCCAAAAATAGTCAAACAAAAACAAGTTTGGGGACTATATTTTGAGTATTGTTGGGCATCTTTGGGATATTGTTTGAAACTTGTTTTGTTCGTCCAGAATCCCCCTGTAGGGGGACAGGCCCGACCTAACCCTGGCGCTGGCCAGCAGGAAGAGGGGGGGGGGGGGGGCGAGGCTCGGGGCCCTGGGTTCGGGTCCTCTGGGGGCCATTTTCGGCCCCGTGGCCGTCACAAACCGATCTGGGTTATGATGTTCCAACCCACTTTAGCCCGGATCGCCAGAGCAAAGTTCGAGCACCAAGCAAGTACCGAAACGTTCGGGTCTTCACGTGTCGGGCCCTGGGAGGCGCTACTCGTTCGACACGGTTTCGATACTCCTCTGGGTGCGAAATTGTTTCTGGGATGTGGTCCTTACGTGCGATGGGAGCAGCGTAAGAGTTGAGGTGAAAACCTGCTCCCGATGAACCTGGGAGAGGTCTGGGGATTGATTTTGAATTGATTTGGCTTCCACCCCCCTCCTGACCGATGCTCTAGGCCCCAAACCACTTCAGACCCCCCAGTAGATGTGGTCGAAGGACCGTTCCGCATCGCCGCATCGCCGAGGCATCGGCGATGCGGCTCGATACGAAGCCCGAGTTGCTTTACGTCGACGTCGCCGATGCGTCGAGGGCCGACGTCGACGCTGATGTTAAAGCGCTGGGGTCGCTTTTTCCCTGTTTTCCGATCATCCTTTTTCGGCCAACCAAAACGGGAATACGAAATGCAGCACGCACCAGAAAAAAAGACGACAGTATGAAACGCAACCGAACCGACCCCCAGCGTCGATCTTGAAGACTTCAAGAAAACAACGCTTTTGAACACCATCTAGCCTCGAGGACGCGCGGGAGCTGCGCGCGCGTCTGGGCGACGCGGAGGGCCGGCTGGCCTTCGCGGAGACACAGGCCGGGAGACAGAAGACTCGAGCCCGCTGGAGCTCGGGTCTGCCGACGTATCTTGACGGTCCATCGCGGATTTTGACGGTCCAATTGTCGTGGCATGTTTGCAGCGATCGTTTCGACGCCTCCGACTCGATTCGATTCGATTTCGATCGATTCCGATTCCAATTCGACTTCGGGATCCGATTTGGGTTTAACTTTTTCCAACGCAGGCCTTACTAGCCTGCCGATTTTCACCGATTCGAGTTTTCCCGATTGAGCTGCCGATTTCCGCTGATCCGATTCATTTCGATCGCCGATCCGACTCATCGATGACTGTGTTCTCCTGTGTTGCAGCGGGGGCTCGCGTCAAATCTCAGGCTGGGTCTCGGCATCTGCCTGACGGCCCCGTCAGGCAGGCCCGAGCCCCCCGAACCCGAGGCTTCCGTCTCCCCGAGCAGGTCGGGGAGGCGGACCGGCTGCGCGCCGAGTGCCAGGATCGAGGAGTCAAAACAATGCTATCGGCATACAGCTTCGGAGGTCCGCACGGATTCCCGCCGAAGGTTTATGTTGATGCTATTGGTTGTCCCTCGACAGGATGATGGGCCCATTTTCCACCGCCACTACCATAGGTAGGAAGAGGAGGAGGAGGAGGAGGAGGAGGAGGAGGAGGAGGAGGACCTCCTCATCCTTCCTTTTCCTCCTGTCCTACATTATATGGTAGTGGTGGTTGAAGATTTGCCCATCACAGGAGGCCCAGGGGCGGCTGCGCATCCTGCAGGGCCGGTGCGACGAGGCCCAGAGGCCCGCGGGGCCCTGTGTAGACAGGAACGTCGGGCATCTGGGGCGGTCCCCCCTCCAGGCGGAGGTGTGCACAGCGGTGGCCCGAGCTCTTCTTCCCATCCGTGCCTCCTCCTCCTTCCTCCTCCTCCTCCGTGCCCCACCCTTCCCCTCCCGTGATCTGACAGCTATCCCGCTCAGGCTGGAGGGGGATGAGGAGGTTCGATGCAATTGCAAACATGGGGGCCTTGTATCATGTCCTCGTGACTCCTTGTTCAGAGTGCATCATCAGCGTGCTCTAGGGTCTGGCAATCGATAGACAAGCGTCGGTTTAGCGTCGACTCGGCGTCGGCTAGCGTCGGCTAGCGTCGATCAGCGGCGGCGAGCGTCGATTCGCAAGAGCCAGCAAAATGGCATGGGAGGCTCCCGTGAGTTGCCACCGAAGGGAATGAGGGGCAGGAGGGGCAGGAGGGGCTTGCAGGGAGCGAGCGGAGGAGGAGGAGGAGGAGGAGGAAGAGGAAGAACAGGAAAAGTAGGAGGGGCAGGGGGGGAGGAAGGCGTTGCCCTGGCCTGTCCGAGGCTGCGCGACGGGCTGGACAGGGCGCAGGCGCAGCTGGCGGAGCTGGCTAACCAGCCAGCCCCGCAGGGCGGAGGCGCCAGGCTGGAGCAGCGGCTCCGGGCGGAGCTCGGCGCCGCCGAGTCCAGGCTTCGGCGGCGAGATCCGAAGCCTATATCACTATCACACGATCGCGAACATCGGAGGAGGAGGAGGAGGAGGAGGAGGAGGAGGAGGATCAGGCGATCGCAAGCATGGTCAAGGGGGCGTGGATCAGCGACGGGTCCCGCTTCCATGGGAAATCGCGGATTTCCGCCGCCAGACGAGACGGCACTGGCCGCATTTTGGGGAGGGCACCTCCCCCGACCCATGGATTTGGCGACCGCGCGCCAACTCCATGGATCGCTAATCCATGTTTGCGCGCCCCCGAAACTACCCTCCCCGAGCATCGGGCAGGACCAGGACCAGGATAAATCCGTTCCAGGGCGTTCCGGAACGCTCTCAGAGCGTTCCGGACCGCTCTGAGAAGGCCGCGCCCGAGGCATCTTCCAGAGCCGCCGGATCTCAGAGATTCCCGACTTATCCTCACCCGATGTTATCTTCATCCTGGCTTCTTCTTAGACCAACGATTCAGGCAACTCGATGAGAGGCGGGGTTAGGGTTCGGAGTTGTCGTACGCGTGGCGGATCCCGAGCCTGCAGCCCATCGATTCAGGTGAATCGATGGTGGATGGGCGCGGGATTGGAAGTCGCCACCTGAGGAAGGCACAAACATACACTTCCGCCTCTCCGCACGGATTTCTCGGATCGGCGCCGGGCCCCCGTGGCTGCGCCTTCGGCGCCGCCCCTGCCGCGCTCCGCGCTTCATGGAGGGGGGCCCGGGCGCCGATCGAAGAAATCCGAAGGATGCTCATGCAGTTTCCAGTTCCCTCCGAGGCTCCAGCTCGAGGGCCAGCGAGCCACCGCCGCGGAGCAGCTGCGGTCCGCGCTGGCCGCGGCGACGGCCGAGCTGCGCGAGGAGCAGGGGAGGTCCTCGCAGGCGGGCGTGCTGGGCGCGGAGCTGGCCGCGATGCAGCGGAGCCTGCGGGAGCAGAGGAGGCGGGCCGAGGAGGGCGACCTCCTCCGCGGCGAGTTCCAGGCGGTGGAGCAGGAGCTGAGCTCGACGCGCGCGGCGGTGCGGGAGGCGTGCCGCGGACGGAGGGGGGCGCGGGGCCAGGAGCACGTCCACTGCATTTCGTTTTGTCGGTCCACGACTTGGCGGCACACGGCGGACCAAGCGCAGCGTATGTATGCATGCATGCATGCTTGCATGCATGCATGTATGTATACATGTTTATCTACATGTATATATATATATATATGTGTGTACGTATGTATCCGTAAGGGCTTCGTCCCCTGCCCGCGGCCCCCTCTCCTCTATCATAATGGGATTTCTCAGAGTCGCGTCGGGGCGTCTCGGCGCTGCCTTGGCGCATCTGGGAACACCATGCGGGGGCGGAAAGGGACCATCAGCGCATATTGAGACGTGGGCGTTATCGATGACGCCTACGGCGAATCACCGCCGCCCCTATGCCTTCTAGAATCGCCCATGTGGCCGAGCGTTGTGGCAAGAGCTCCGCCAAGCTATCGGATCATGTACCATAAGTTCCCCCAGTCGTCCGGGAAACCTTTCGGGAAATACTTGGGGGAGGATGCTGGGGAAGATCAGGAGGAGGCGGAGGAGGAGGAGGTGGAGGAGGAGGAGAAGGAGAAGGAGGAGGTGGCATCTTGGGAGCCTCTGGGGACACTCTTTGGACATCCTGGGAGCTTCCAAGGAGCTTCTTGGAGGCATCTTGGGGGCCTCCTTGGGCCTCTAGGGGGCCTTTGGGGGCTTCTCGGTGGTCTCTTTGGCAGTCTTGGTGGGCTCATGGCCAGTCTGACGCCGTCGGAAGCCGTCTTGGGGGCATCCGTGGGCCGATTTGGGACCCTCTTGGTGTGCTCCAGGGCCGTCTTGGAGGATGTCTTGGGTGTCTCGGAGGCCTCTTGGGCCGTCTTGGGGCCCTCTTGGGGCCGTCCTGGGGGCCTCTTGGGCCGTTCTGGGGCCATCCTGGAGGCCTCTTGGGCGATCTTGGGGCGATCTTTGGGTGCTCTTGGGCCGTCTCGGGCCGTCGATAGGCAGAAACGACACAACTGCGACAATCCTTCCACAACCGATAGGGAATCAATGATGTTGGCCTCTCGGGGCCTTGCTGGAGGCCCTCTTGGGGGCCTCGTGGGCCGTCTTGGGCCATCTTGGGGCCATCTTGGGCCGTCTTGGTGGGCTCCTGGCCCGTCTGACGCCGTCGGAAGCCGTTTTGGGAGCCTCTCTGTGCCGACTTGGGGCCCTCTTGAAATGCTCCAGGGCCGTCTTGGAGACTTCGCTGGGCGTCTTAGAGGCCTCTTTGGCCGTCTTTGGGCCCTATTGGGGTCGTCTTGGGGTCGTCTTGGGGGCCTATCGGGCCGTTGTGGGGCCATCTTGGAGGCCTCTTGAGCGATCTTGGGGCGATCTTCGGTGGCTCTTGGACGTTTCGGTCCGTGGGGAGGCCGAACAGAAGCAACTGCAAAATCTGTCAAAAGCCGGAGGACAATTCATAATTTCGGCCTCTTCGGGCCTTCCTGGAAGCCCTCTTGGAGGCCTCTTGGGCCATCTTAGAGCCATCTTGAGCCGTCTTGGTGGGCTCCTCTCCCGTCTGACGCCGTCCGAATCCGTCTTTGGGGCCTCTCTGGGCCGACTTCGAGCCCTCTTGCGGTGCTCCAGGGCAGTCTTGGAGGCTTCCTTGGGCGTCTCGGAGGCCTCTTGGGCCGTCTTCGCGCACTCTGGGGGTCGTGTGGGGGCCTCTTGGGCAGTCCAGAGGCCACCTTGGAGGCCTCTTGAGCGCTCTGGGGGCAATCTTAGGGGCATCTTGGGCCGTCTGGGGCCGTCGGAAGGCCGAAAAGGAGCCAATGCCAAAATCCTCCCAAAGGGAAATGAATGATTTTAGCTTCGTCGAGCCCTCCTGAACAGCCTCTTGGTTGCCTCTGGGGCCGTCTTGGAGGCCTCTCGGGGGCCACTGAGACCGTCTTCGACCGTCTTGGAGGCTTCCTGGCTGAACTTGGAGGCATCTTGGACTCTCTTTGGCAGTCTTGGAGGTCATGTTGGACCATGTTGAGCGGACTTGAGGACCATCGTAGCCGTCTTGGAGACCATCTTGAGCCATCTTGGAGCTGTTCGCAGCAGGAGAAACCTTTGCAACCATCTCTTGTGCACCCTTTCGGGTGGCCGGCGGGCTGGGCCAGAGCCCCAGGGGAGAGTTCTTTTGGACAAAGGACCAATACCAAAACCGAAAGAGTCTAGCACGCCAGGCACCCCTGTGGCAGGCCAACAGGAGGCGGCGGATCGAAGACGCCTACGGCGAATCACCGCCGCCCCCTGCCTTGTTGGAAGCGCCTATGTGGCCGAACGTTGAGGCCAGCCCTGCCAAGCTATCGGACCATGTGTTCCCCGAATCGGTTTGGAAAGCCTTCGGGGTCATCTTGAAGGTCATCTTGGCCGCCTGGAGGCCATTTTGACCCTTTCGGGCCTTCTTGGAAGACGTCTTGGAGGGCTCTTGGGCCGTCTTCGAGGCCATCGTGAGCGTCTTGGAAGCCTCTGCGGCCGTCTTGGGGGCCTCTTGGGGCCGTGTTGGGCCTCTTGGGCGATCTTTGGGGGCACTTGGGCCGTCTCGGGCCGTCGGAAGGCCGAAAAAAAGTAAATGCCACAGTCCTTCAAGAACTCAGTGGAAGTCAATGATTTGCCATTTTCGAGCCTTCCTGGAGGCCCTCTTGGAGGCTTCCTGGGCAGTCTTGGGCCATCTTGGTGCCATCTTCGGCCGTCTTGGTGGGCCCCTGGCCCGTCCGACGCCGTCGGAAGCCGTTTGGGGCGCCTCTCTGTGCCGACTTGGGGCCCTGTTGGAATGCTCCAGGGCCGTCCAGGAGGCCATCTTGGGCGTCTTATAAGCCTCCTGGGCCGTCTTGGGGGCCTCTTGGGACCGTCTCGGGGGCCTCTTGGGCCGTTCCGGGGCCATCATGAAGGCCTCTTGGGCGATCTTTGGGCGATCTTTGGGGCCTCTTGGGCCGCATCGAGCCGTCGGAAGGCCGAAACGAAGCAAATGTCAAAATCCTTCGAAAACCGAAGGCAAATCAGTGTTTTTGTTTTTTTTCTGGCCTGGAGGCCTCGTGGGCCATCTTGGTGGGCTCCTGCCCCGCCTGACGCCGTCGGAAGCCGTTTGGGGGGCCTTTCTGGGCCGACTTGGGGCCCTCTTGGGGTGCTCCAGGGCCGTCTTAGAGGCCATCATGGGCGTCTTGGAGGCCTCTTGGGTCGTCTTTGTGTCCTCTTTGGGGCCGTCTTGGGGGCCTCTTGGGCCGTTCTGGGGCATCTTGGAGTCGGCGTCGCCTCAGTTCCAACTAGGAGACGCCCTGGCACTGGA
Organism: Prorocentrum cordatum; assembly: GCA_963575745.1. Taxonomy (NCBI): domain Eukaryota; class Dinophyceae; order Prorocentrales; family Prorocentraceae; genus Prorocentrum; species Prorocentrum cordatum. The sequence continues at coordinate 571,102 of CAUYUJ010003224.1, forward strand.
TCTTCATCGACGACAACGCCGGGCTCCGTCTGGAACCGAAAGAGGTGGAGGTCACGGAGCCGCAGACGAAGGCGGATGGGGCCGGGGCGAAGCGGGCCGTCGCGGCCGCGGGTCTGGCGGTCCACAAGGAGGACTTCGGGGGGGGGCCTGGAGCGATCGCTGGGAGTCGCACTCGACGCGGATTCCAAGGTGGTTCAGGCGGCGGAGGAGAAGTTGCGCCCAGCGGTCTCGGCCGCGGAAGCGTTGCTGAAGCAGGGGGAGGCAGTCCTGACCGTGCTGGAGTCGCCAGGGGGGCTCTCTGGGCGTGGATCTACACTTGCGCTCGAGGCGCCATGGGCGCGCCTCGTCGCGCGCGCCGCTGGATAGTGGAATTTCGAGGCCAAAGCGAAGCACCTCTCTGGAGCGAAATGCTCGACGAGAGCTTTGTGGTTGTCTCGCTCGCGGCGTGCTGCAGCGCGCGCCTGGGCTCGGGGCGGCGCGAGCGCGCGTTCGCGGCGGGCGCCAGCTTCCCGGGTTTCGTCGTCGCGGCGCGCCAGGCGGAGGTCGACGTGGGGGCACTGCGCGGGGAGGGGCGCGGGCGAGGATGGCCGACGAGCGCGCCCGAGTCCTGTTCAGAAGTGGAGGGGCGGGAGATGGAGGCGGAAACCCCGGCGCACCGGCACTTCGCGAGGGAGCGGGGGGTGGGGCGGGCTCGCGGAGAGGCGCCCAGTTATGCGAGTTCTCCGCAGGTTCAGGGCGACTCTCAGGGGCGGTCGGACGTGCTCGCCCGAGCTGGGTTGGGCCGCGGGAGATCGACCTGGGCCCGAGATGCGACCTGGAGCGGCTTGCAAACTTGGGGCGTCCGTTCGGGGGCGTGGCTGCGAGGGCCCACCGGGTGGTCCATCAGGCTCCGCCGCGAGCGACCTGGTCCAGAGCGCGAGCACCTCGCCTCCGCGCCGCAGAGGATGCGCGGGGGGTCAGAAACCTCAACGCGAAGGACCAGGAGCGAGCACCTACCCGATGACGATCGCGGTGGAGGTTGTCGGGGATTGCCTGAAGCCAAGGGCCCAGTTCAGTCTGGAGAACCCCGCGAGCTCTCTCTGTCGGCGGTCCCCGCCGATCATGGAGGCCACGGAACGGGGGGGCGCCTGCGTGGCTGGCCTGGATTCATGCGAAATGCTCCCGGGAGGCGCGGAGGAAGCCTGCGTGGACGTTGACGAGCGTGGCGGAGCTTCGAGAGCTGGGGCGGGGTCGACCAGCCGGCGCTCGTGGACGGGGCGCCCGCGTCGGCGCCCGCGAGGCGGTGCGCCCAAGGGGGCCCCGGGCTACGAGAGCAAAGCGGGGTGGCGCTGGACGGAGATGGCTTGTTGCTACCCAGACGAGCTGCGCGGGGAGTGCGCAGGCGCCGCTGCGTCTCTCGGTCGGGAAGGACGCCCCCGACTCGATTGCGCACGTGGACCGCTGGCACTTGCCGGCTGCTGGGGCCTGGAACCGCGACGAGCCCCAGAACGTTCTCGAGCGCCGCGCAGTCGCCGCGGCGCAGTGGCCACGGCGCTTCGTTGGCTAGCCCAGCGCAGGGCGCGATCATCGCCGACAGCCTGGGTGCCATGGGATGCCTTACCAAGGGTCGTTCGTCGTCTTGGGCGCTGCTACAGCAGGCGCAGGCCAGAGCCACAATTCAGCTATTTCTGGGCATTCGGCCGAGGTTCCGTCGGGAGAGTGCAGAGTGCAACATTGCAGATGGGCCGTCGAGAGGCGCCCCGCTCGGGCCCGACCCCGACACGATCAAGAAGGAAACGTCCAACGCGGGGGGGTCTGCCCCAAGGTGCAAGGGCGCGTCTGCAGGGCAAGGCAAGGACCAACAACGAGGAGGACGGCGCTGGCGTCGCTGTCGTGTCTGACGACGCAGGTGGACGCAGGCCGGCAGGGCGAGCAAGGGCAACGGGCTCAGTGACTACATGCAGCAGGGGGCGACTCTCGAGGCTTTGCGGGATTGCCCGAGCCTTCGACTACGCTGGTCAGTCTCCGCAAGCGAGTTACTCGAGACTGAAACCCAGATGACGATCGCGAGTTCGCAGATCTGATAAAGCCCGTCAACTAGCTGCTGGCGCACAAGGTCACGGACCGCACGAACAAGATCTGCGCGGAGTGGGCCCATGAGCTGTTGGAAGAAGCTCGCCTCCACGGGGTGGCCTCCGAGCCCCTTGAGGAACGCGATCGCGCCCCGGCGGCCCACGTGCCGCGCGCGTGCAATTTGCTGAAAGGGTTGCCCCGCATCCACGGAAGGAACCTCTTGTCAGGTTTGTGCGTGTCTTCCAGAGCACAGGGGTGCGCTCCCCATGGCGTCGCGTGCCCTTTCGGCTTGGCAGAGGTGCAAGATGGCCCAAGAAGGTGGCAGTTTTTGTCGCGAGGCTGTCGGGCTCTTCACCGGTGACGTGCTGGGGCGAGGCGCCGTCGTAGCGGTCTGTGCGGTAGATTTGTCGAGCGATGCGTTCTGTCGAGAAAAAGATTGGGCGTCGCTCCGAGTTGAGTGCCCTGCCTCGGCGACGACCTGGCCATAGGGTTCGGTGGCCGACGCCGAGGTGAAGAGGCGAAGACGAGCTCGAACTAAAGGCTCAATGCAGGATCCCTGATCACAGCGGCTCTGGTCAGAGGGCTCGTGTCGGGAAGCGACGAGGAAGACCTGGTCTTCCCCGTCAGCGTCGCGGAGTACAGGAGGCAGTGGGCCATCAACCCGCCGAGGCTCGATTTGAGCCAATTCGGCACGCCGCGCAACATGCCGCGCGCCGCGGCTGGCGAGTTCGCGGCTAGAGGCGGCGCGCTGGATTTTGGGGCGCATGCCTTGCGCAATCCCACCAGGCCTTGAGGCGCATGCCTTGATTCGGTTATATGTGCGAGTGGCTCCTCCCCGTTGTGACCATTGGCGCGCGTCTTTCGAGAGGCGCCGGAATGGTTCAAACCCAAACACATGCGGCCATCACTGTCGCATCACACGCAGCGACCGTCGCGCAACGCACCAAAGGTCATTCATGCATAGGTTCGCACTTGCATGTTCTGCCTTCAGTAAGTGGCAGATCAATGAGGCCATGGGCTCGCCCATCTGGTCTTGGTTTAACCAGGATGTGTGTCTGCACAGGTGGTCCGTCGCAGGGCCACTCTTGCGCGTGGCCAATGAAGCAAGCCCCCCCCGCACTCACACACACACACACACACCCGCATCGTGATTTGTTTCACAGCGTGGCAGCCCAGAGGTCTAGACCTCTTCCTGGGAACAAGCTTTCCACCCCGAGCCAGTTCTTGACTGCCCCGGGGCCTGGCCAAGGCCCTCATGGGAAAGAGTTCAGGATGCCAGGGGCCCCGCGCAGGCGAACCGATTGTGGACCGGGACGACGACGGACAACGGGCGACGCTGCCGACGACGACCATGGCGGCGACGGCCACGACGACGACGACCTCCGCCAGACGGACCGGCTGCAGACGGAGGGGAGGAAGGCGGGGAGTTGAAAGGAAGGCGGGGAAAGCGGGGAGGAGCATTGTGGGTGGTCGGACCCCCGACGTCATGATTGATCTCGCCGTCGACCCCCGGAGGTCTCGACCCACCTTCTGGGATTGGGTTATCATCCTGCGTCGGTTTGGGACGGTCCTGGGGCCGGGCGAGGGCCCCGAGAGGCCGAACATGCAGCACACAACAACAGAACAACACAACACAACACACAAAATGAACGTCCGCCGTAAAGGGGGAAGGGAAAGTAGAAAATAGGTGGAGGAGGAGGATGAGGAAGAGTGTAAACCTGAGACGCATCAGCGATGTTGCAATATACCCTCCCCCCAAGTTCCCTTTTCTTCGGGCCCATGCGAGTTTGTTTTCGTTCCGGGATACGCTTCATTGGAAAACAAACGCCTAAGAATTTTCAATCGTGCCAAAACATCATTCCTGGGAATTGGTAGCGTCCAAAACCCGGAGAGCAAAGAGACACTCACTCTGGAAAGCTTTCCTGACGAGCTCTTGGAAGCTCTCCTGAAGCGCTTCTGAAGCGCTGCCAGGCACGCTTCCACGCGTGCCTGCACGCGGGCAGGCACGCGTGGACGCGTGCCGGAAGCGCCCCCGGACCAGCTGCGAGGTTTCACAGGTCGCTGCGACGAACGTGGAGCGCCGTGGAAGAGCTGCTGGCAGGCACCACCACCGTCCGGCTTGTAATCTAAAACCCTATAGCTCTCAGAGAGCTCTCCGGGAACTTCAGCGTCGCGAGTCAATATGGTTGTTGCGTCATGACAATTCTGGATCGTACTAGAACGCCGCCATTGGGACTATAACACCGCGGATGAATATGATTGGTGGGTGTTGACAATCCTAGATCTTGCTAAAAAACCCCGATCCTGGAATTTCGACCGTACGAATATTCGAAAACGTTGCGAGGTTTCAAAACAAACGAGCGCGGCGCGAAGGCGGGAGCCAACTTTGGAAAGCGAGCCGCCCCTCATCCGTGGAATTGGCACACACTTTCACAACGAATGGGCGCGGTGCTGAGGCGAGAGCCACATTTTGAAAACAACGGTCCTTCATCCGTGAAGTTCTTGCAATGTTTGAAACGAGTGTGCGCGGCGCTCAGGCGGTGGCCACACTTTGAAAATGTCCAGCCCTCCATCCGTGAATTGTTGCCTTGCGTGCAAGGCAAGAACCACATTTTGCAAACGGGAGGACGGGGTGGAGGAAGAGGAGGGGAAGGGGGTCTACGCAGGCGGACCGACTGCGGACCGAGCTGGGCCAGGCGCACCGCCAGCTGGGCGTCCTGCGGCAGGGCGCGGCGGAGGCGCGCGCTGCTGACGAAAGGGACGAGGAGGCGACGAGGAGGAAGGGGACGAGGACGAGGACGACGACGAGGACGAGAACGCGGACCGCGATGACGACGACGAGGAGGAGGACGAGGATGATGACGGGGACCACAATGACGCGGAGGCCGGCGACGAGGACGGTGATGAAGAGGATGAGGACCAGGACGACGAGGACGAGGACGACGACGAGAACCACGATGACGAGGAGGGGGACGACGACGAGGAAGGCAGCGAGGACATGGACGAGGACGAGACGAGGACGAGGAAAACTGGCGAGGGCGGCGACGACAGCGCCGACGACGGCCACGACGACGACGCTCCTGGATGGTCGATTCGCCGGAGTCCCCCCTTACTTTTCGGCCCCACGGGGCCGCTTCTGGGCCCTTGGGCGGTCAGAAATCGGTTAGAACCCTGGGGGTGGACCGGGGGGCTATGTACGATAGTTCTTCCACGACGACGGCGGTGGCCGCGACGGCGATGACGACAACCGCGACTTCTTCGATTCAGAGGTTCTTTGGCGCTTGTGGAGGCTGTCGTCGCTGCGGCCCGGGGCGGCTCGGAAGCTGACTTTGGGGTACATACACTGCGAGGGCTCTCGGGGCCAGTTTTGAGCGGCTGACCCAGCCACACGACAGAAACGCACAAGTTTCAAAGCAAATGTTCGGAATTGGTGAGAACAGGCCACAGAAATTCTGCAAGAACAGGCCATCGAAAGTGGCCATAACACACCAGGATTCGTATGAACACTGCCGGAATGCGCAGTGACAAACCACCAGCTGCTTCTGGTCCTGCTCCTACTGCTGCTCATGCGTTTGCTGCTCATGCTGCTCTCTCAGCTCCTGCTTCTGATCCTGTCACTTGCCGCTGCCCCTGTTGCTCCTGCTCCCAGCGCACATGCTGCTGCTGTCGTTGCTCCTATTGCTGCTGATCATGCTGATGCTCATGCTGGTGCGCACGCTGCTCCTGCCTCTCCTGCCGCTGCCGTACCAGCTCTGGCTCAATGGTCATATTTGACGGTCGAAGCAGGCAGCCCGGCGGGACATAAACGAGCGCAGCATCAAGAATCGCGTCGTCAAAGCCATTTCGACAGACATTCAGTTCCAGCAAGTTGCTGCTGCCCTGCTGGTACTGATCCGAGATTATAATTATTCTACTCGCCGTCGTAGTCACCGTGGCCCCCCTCATCGCTCCTCCTCCTGCTCCTCCTCCTCCTTCTCCTCCTCATCATCATATGCCTTATCTTTCCTTCATTCCTAATATTTCTCCATCCCTCCTTTCCAACTACTCCGCCTCATCCTTCTCTATCTCTCCGCTCGCAGTTCTCATACACATCTCTCTCTCTCTCTCTCTCTTTCTCTGTCTCTCTTCTCGGCTCTCTCTCTCTCTCTCTCTCATCCTTCTTCAGTATGTGCCCCCTTCGCCTCCTTCGTGCACCTCCACCCGCCCCAAATCTTCCAGCTCCTGGTGCTGCTGCTCTCCGTCCCCCTTCCTTTGTCAAGCCTCTCTCCCCCTCCTCTCCCTCTGCTCCGCTGCCTTCGTCGCCCGATCCTTCTCTCCATCCTCCCTCCTCCTCTTCCTCCTCCTCCTCCTCCTCCTCCTCATCCTTCTCCTCCTCCTCCTCCTCCTCCTCCTCCCTCCTCCTCCTCCTCCTCCTCCTCCTCCTCCCCCTCACACGCACTGCTTTTCCTTCTTCTCTCCTTCCCTTTCCTCCTCCTCCTCCTCCTCCTCCTCCTCCTCCTCCATCTCCTTCTCTCCATGTGTTTCCTCCCGGTCTTCTTCCTCCTCACACGCACTGCTCACGGCAGGCGCGCGGGAGGGGGAGGCAGGTGAGGGTGCTGCTCGGTCGAGCCCTGCTGGGCGTTGCGGTTCCGGGGTCCCTGGAACCCACGACTGGGCGGTGGCTTTGGCGCACGGTTTCGGATCCCCCTCGGACGTCGTGGCTTTTTGGGGAGGCCCTGGGTCCGAGGGGTGGGGAATGTGCCGTGCTTGCCGATCGGTGGGTGAGTTAGTGCGCTTCGGAGAGGGGGGGCCCCGCCCCGTGTAGTCTCGATGGTCTCGGTAGCCTCCTGCTCCGTGTGCTCTTCGACCTTGTCTTCCTCCGCGGTGTCCTCCTCATATTCCTTTCCGATTCTCACCAGCGGGGGAGGGATGTTGGGAGCCCGCCAAGTCAGGCCACTGAGCGTCGCCAACACGGAACACCTACTGGTGGCCATCGCCACCAGGTGATTGCCCAAACCCATGATCGGGGCTGGAGTTTCTTGCATCAGGCGTGGAGGCATCGGAGGTCGATCCGTGTTGTCGAGCTTCGCTGACGCTGAAGAGGTTTCCGTCCAGGCCGCGTTCTGTGTTCTTCGATTTGCGGCCGCGTTCAATTCGGTCGAACGCTCTTTTCTCATTGCTGTTTTGCTGTCGCTGGGATGGCCTGGCTCGCTGCTCAATCGCACCGATGTGTTGGACAGGGATAACTATTGTGGCACAGTCTTCGATGGCGCCCGCTACCGGTGTTTCGCAGTTGGCCAGGGCATCCGCCATGGTTGCCCACTCGCGACTGCTTTTCAGGGATGGCTTCGAACCTCCGACCAGAAACTGCTGCGTGACCTTCCTTCCACAACTGCCCGCGCGTTTCCCGACGATGCCGCGCGCTTTGAGCAACTTCGACGTGCTGGCGTCGACTTCCAGGTGCGATTCAAAACCCTCCGAGTTGGCGCTGAGCGTCCGCAAAACAGTGCTCGTACCCCTCGGACGGCTTTCGCACCTTCATCTTCGTGCGACAGCGTCTTCTGGAGAGAGCGGCATTATGGTCGGCCACGGAGATCGCCGACACCGCAAAACGACCCCGGCTTCTACAGTCAACCCGCATAGTGAGGATTAACTGTTTTCCAAGGCCACCCTTGCATCCCTCCCCTTCGGCCCATCCTGAGCCGCTTTCGCTGGCCGCGCCCCGCCCGCAGGATGTCGACATGGCCTTCCGAGGCCCTCGCATCCTCACAGCCGGGCCGAGGAGGGTACCCTAGTGTTCGTTGTGTTTGTTTGGTGTTCTTGTGCATCTTATCTTGGGGGAGGATACCCTCGAATGCTCTTCAGCTTGGGCCGGTGGAGGGCCTCGTGTTCTTGAATGGTGTGATTATGGCTTAGGTCCGACTGCATCGTGAGTCTTTCGTATACGGTTTGACTGTACTTGGGCCTGGTGGGGCGCCGAGGAAGACGGACGGGAGCGGGCGGCCGTCCTGGGCAGGACACGCGCAGGCATACGTATGCTGCACCGCACGGAGGTCTGATCGGGTCTTCGTGGCTCCGCCTTCGCGTTCGTCGCGAGAGCCAGGGCCACGGCCTTCCCCCCCCCCCCCAGTCAAGCCAGCGGCAGCGCGAGGACGGCAAACACCCCGACTGGTGAGGACACCCAGCGCCTGCGCCCCAGAGAGCACCTGCACCCCCGTGACACCCCCGAAGTCGCAGGGCTAGAGGTTGACACCAACACCAATATCGGCGGTGTGCCTCCACCGAGGGAAGACGATCCCGATCTCGGTGATGGTGTTAATACTCAGGCTTCCAAGGCGACCGAAAGATTGCCACCAACACCGAAATCTAGGATCATCTCCCCCCTGTGGAGACAACCCCCTGTGTTGGTGCTGGTGCCCATTTCCTGGCCTCCAACGAAGCCCCTTTCCCGCAAGCAAGCTCCCTCGGCAAGGAACTCTCCTCCGAGCATGCCTCTGTGCGGTTGGCGCCTGCGGCGTCCCACAGCGGCGCGGGGCAGGTGGGCAGGCCGACTCGTTCCCCGAGGCCTCTCTGTCGTCTCGGTGCAGACGAGCGCCACCACGAATGTTACCTTCTCGGTGCCACCGCGAGCTCTGAGGAGGAGGAGGAGGAGGAGGAGGAGGAGGAGGAGGAGAGGAGGAGGAGGAGGAGGAGGAGGAGGAGGAGGATTCATGGCATCCTCACGAGCGGCGTGCTGGGACCGTGGGACACTGGCGCGGGCGGGTGCTGCAGCAGGAAATTGACAGCACGATCGCTCCCCAAGGTCGAGGAGCGCAGCGCTGCCCGACATATACAGTGGAGGCCAGTCGACAGGAAACCTTCCACAAGAATTTTAACCCTGAGGCCCCATGACGTCCATTGATTTTTGGTGTGAGAACGTCACGCTGTCCATAGCAGAACCGTCGACACCCCGGAAACCCAGGGCACCCTGGAGGCAAGCAGGGTGTCTCTTGGCATGGATCTCCACTGTATCCCTGGTCCTGCACATGGGATCCACGCGGGTCATTCGACGGCTCTGCAGACTCGGGAGTCGGCACGGTCAAAACTAGGAGAACGAGAAATGGCATAAACATGCACATTCTGAGGTCCGCGCGGATTTCATGGATCCGTGCTGGACACCCCCCCCGAGCACGTGGAGCCCAGCGCCGATCCGGGACATCCGCGCGGATCTCCGTGTTTGTTCTGTTTCTGCCACGGTTCGTTCCCTTAGATATGTGAACGGAAAGAGGCGGCACGAAGACCGGCATCATGTCTGGCTGATTCTGAACAGGGCTCGTTTTCGGCATCGCCGCGGACCTTCCCTCTCTGCGACAGAAGGACACCTGCTCAACTGCGGCCGCTGTCAGTTTGGAACAACATGTGCCGTTGGGCCTCGCACGAATGTTGTTCTGTACCCATCTCGGGCGTCAAGGAGCGTCTTGGCATCGCTCGGACGTGCGCATTTTTCCTTTGGCGAGGACCATCGAGGAGCATCCTTGATCACTTGGCGAAGCAACCACGCACGAAGCCGAAAAAGACACGGGGAATGGACGTCCGAGCGATGGCGAGGCGTTGCTTCGAGACTCCCCGGACGCGCAGGCCGTCCGCCTGCTCTGCCAGAGTCCGTGCTGCCCTCCACGAGGGCGCGCTCCAAGGGGTGGCCTTCACGTCTTCGCCCGCGCAGGCCCAGCTCGCGCGCTGCTCGCCAGGCAGTGTGCTGCGCTTGGGCTCCCGCTCGGCATGCACCACAGGTGACGTTATCAAAGGCTCGGGGGTGGACAGAACCCCCAATAGTGACACGTCGATTAGTGAATTGTCCGTTTTCGGTTCTCGAGAGGGCGCCGTGGCCGTTATTTTCCAGGCTTGCGCCTGCCAGGTTTGGGCCTCAGGTCGTTTTCACTAAACCACGTTTTACTAAAGGGGGGTCTGTCCATCCCCGAAAGGCGCTGTTTTTGTTTCCCACCGTCTTCAACGTTTCGGTTCCCGGCCGACCACGGCGGGCAACCATACACAAGGCACCCAGAGACATGCAGCAAAAACGCTGTTGAAGTGACAAAAATGCGCGAGCGAGAATCCCCCAAACGGAAGAACAACGCACCCCCAAACTAACAAACCGTTCGATCCTGACAACGGGTGAGCACAGTCGGTACCATCATGTACGCGCGTGGGCTCTCGTTTGGTGAGGACGTGTTCGTGCTTTCTCCTGCAGGCGATTTCTCGCCCCGCCCATCCCCGAGCTCTCCCATAAAGCCAAGCCGCTCAGAAGAGGAGGGGAGCTCGGGGATGCACCCTGCGTGTTTTGTTCGGACGCTCTCCGTTCGTGGACAGACGCCCCCCCCCCCCCCCCTCTCAATCGTATATCTCCGAGTTGGGCCCAACCTTGCCGTCCAGTCGAAAACCCACAAAGCCGGGGATTGGGGTCGCCATATCTCCCGTGACGGTCGGGAAGTCTTGGACAGCGTGCCGCTCCGCCGTTTTTGGCCCACCGCACCTCGGGTGCGACACGCTGTCCATTTCGCCTCCCCGAGGCGTCCAGGTGCCGAGCTTTTCCTGGCATCCCGTCCCGCGGAGTGGAGCGAGACGCCATCCACTCGCAAGGCACAGCATGTCGCCAGGGCCGCCGTGGCGACACGCTATCCAGATGCCCCCGACCGTATCTCGTTCACGCCCGGTGGCGCACTACAGTCGGGCCGAGGTATAAGATCGAGGTCGGTTCGGGGATGGTACCCTGATGTTCTTCGTGTTTGTTGGATGTTCTTGTGCATCCTAGGGAAGGGTACCCTCGAACGATTTTGAGGTTTGGGGTGTTTTGGCCAGCGGATGGTCTTGTGTTCTTGAAGGGTGCTCTTCTGTCCTAGGTCCGACTCTACGATCTTTCACCACGACAGGGGCCGAAACCGCAGAGCTCCTGGACTTCTCTCGGGGGTCGCCGCGTCGGCCGGCAGGCCCGGGCCATAAGCTGCCGCGCGGCCGTCCTTCGCGGCGGCTTTGCGCCGACGGCGGTCGGGCGACCTTTGTGGACGTGTGGCAGGTTCCCGCCCTCCCAGGGCTCCGACACCGTAGCCTGCAGTCGGACCGAGGTATGAGATCGAGGCCGGTTCGGGGAGGGTCTCCTAGTGTTCTTCGTGTTTGTTGCTTGTTTTTGTGCTGCATCCTGGGGGAGGGTATCCTTAGACGTTCTGCTTGTTTTGGTCGACGGAGGGCCTCATGTTCTTGAGGGAGTCTCCTCTGGCCTAGGTTCGGCAGTACAGCGATCGATGACTGCGCGCAGCGTGGTGTCCATGCCCCCCATCGCGTCCAGGCCGCCGTGGTTCACGCTAGTTTGAGTTGTTGGGTAGCTGCAGGCAGCATCTGCTTGGCAATATCCCTCGGGGACATCACTTCTCCGGGCACAGCGTGCCCGAGCCTCATGGGCAGCATCGCTGGCGACGTCGCGCTGACGGTGTCACCCCGCCTTGTCCGCACCCCACCGACCCTTCCGTCGCATCTTGGAACTATACCTTCCGCCATGTGGTGCCAACTGATACTCGAACGCGATAGTCTTGGACCTCCGTAGCCAGTTTGGCTCAAGCTCGCGCCCGCGCAACGCCCGTGCGCGCCCACAGAGCCCGCGGCGCCGCCCGCGCCGAAGGTGCGATGGCGGCCGCAGCGCCTGAGATCGGCCGCGCGGCTGCAGCCAGCCTGCCCGGGCTGCCCCGCTTCGGCCTCTGCACGCCGCAGCACCCCAGCGCGCTGGCGGACCCGCCCGAGGCCGTGCTGCGGGCGCACCCGGCTTTCGGCCTGTGCGGTCGGCCCCTCTGCGGCGGGCAGGACCACGAGGTGGAGCTGAGCGCCGTGCGGGCGCCGAGGCTCTAGGCTTCCAAGATGGGGTCGGAGCAGATGGGGTCGGAGGATCGCGCCGCATCGCCGATGCATCGGCGATGCGGCTCGATGTGCGGTCCAATTTTCTCCACGCCGACGTCGTGGACGTACCGCCGACGTCGCCAGCGCATGGCCGATGCATCGGCGATGCATCGCCGATGTATCGGCGATGCGGCGAGATCCGTCGACCCCATCTGCTCGGACCCCATCTAGGAGGCCTCTAGAGGTGCGGGCAGTGCAGCGCGTGGGACATACACGCCGTGGACACGGAGCTGACGCTGCCAGACGCGAGCTCGTCCAGCAGCAGCAGCAGCAACGCAGTCCTGTCTAGGAACCTGCAGACGGCGAAGACCGTCATACGGGACGCGTTCGCCGACCTCGAGGCGCAGTGCATCGAGGAGAAGCGCCTCTGGGAAAGGACCGGTGGGACCGCCTCGAGGCAGAAGTGTAACGTGTGGGCGGCCTACACGAACCAAACTCGGTTGCAGCGCTTCGCCGCGGACTCGCTGGAGTTCGCGCGGGCTAACGCCGAGTGTCGGACGCGTTCGCTGACGGCGTCCCAGCTGCGGTTCCTGCTTCTGCTACAGCACTTTGTCTCGGAGGACGCCAGCGACATTGCCAGGCCCGAGATACTGCGGAGGCACCAGGACACGTTCGAGGGCATCATGACCGACGGCGTCAATTCCCAGCTGGTGAAGGACGCTCACCGGTCCGAGTTCTCGGTGGACGGCAGGACCTTCAGCCTGCAGGACTTGCCCGTGCTGGAGGACATCACCGAGGCCGACCGGAGGAACATCATCGCAGAGTTCCAGACAGAGCTCGTGGCCACGATAGAGTCCTACCTGCTCGCCTTCTCCTCGCGCAAGGGGCTATCACCGCCCGGCACGCGGCGACTGATTCAGGCGGTCACCACGCAGATGTCCCAGGCGGGCCTGGCGAACCTGGACCGGGGGTCCCAGGCGGCGAGGTACTCAGCCACGCGCAGAGGGGGGTGGGGGGAGGGGGGAGGGGAGAGGGCTGCTTAGAAGCACCCCTGCTTCTCATAAGGCGGGCCTCGTCTACAGATGTAGGGCCGGCGCCTTCTAAGAAGCAGCCTCCTTCGAAGAAGCCCTCCCCCCTGCCTCCACCCCCCTGTGCCCGCCGCCAAGGTACTTCGTCGGCAGCCAGGGCCTCGACCAGAGCACGGCCTACAACCTCTCCGCGATGCACTCCGCCGAGCAGGGCGAGTGCCTGAAGCTGTCCATCCTGTGCATGAAGACAGGCTTCTCGCAGTTCCTGGAGAAGGACAAGCTGCTGATGACGCCAGGCGTGGACCGGCCGAAACACTGCAAGCCTTCGTCGTATCTGTACCAGTACGCGACCCTGCGCTTCGCCCCGGGCCCCGTCGACGACAGCTGCGAGAGCGTCGTCGTCACCGTGCTCGACGCGCTCGACGAGGCGCGCATCGACCTCGACGGCTCCTAAGCCCTGGGCCTCGGCCGGCGGGGCTTCCGCGGCGGCTCCGCGCGGGCACAGCTTGAAAGGGGCCGCGGTGGCGGACAGCGCCCGCGTGTCGAACAAAAGACGCAACAGTGTTGGGTTGGTGGGCACGGCAGCATGCTGGGGGAACATCGTGTGTGCCCCTGTCCCCTTCACCCCGACGGACGAAGGCCTTGGCTACTGCTTCGTGGATCGCGCAGACACGCGTGACATTTTTGGAGCGTGCAGGGTTTTCACGCGTGCACGCCTGCCGCAGAGGCAGTCGATTGCAGCACCCCTCCAGACATGCCCCCAATATGGCAACATCCTTGACACATAGATTGTGATTGGATCGAGAATGCTTGCCTCGTAGTTTTATCATTCCCGAGGGGGCCATGCGGCCTCATAATGGTTTCAAGAAGGCCAGGAAGAGAGCCCATGGGGCGAGGAGGGGCTGCCCAGGTAGGGACCCAAGAGAGGCCCCAACCCGCGCGAGTTGCGAACAGGCCAGCAAGGACCAGCGTCCCCGGCGCTCACAGGACGGCAGGAGGAGGCAGGCAGGAGTGAGAGGAGAGGGGATGACGACGAGCTGCGGAGACCCCCCGTAAAAACACTGCGTTCCAGCATTTGTCCTACGTCGTGCTGTTCGCGAGTTTGGTATCATAGAATTGCTACAATTCCCAGCTCCAGTAACAGCTGCAAAAGGCCGCGGCAGCAGCAAAGCAGCAGAGGCCTGGCATGATACCCTGACCGTGCATAGATCTTGGCTCAGGCGAGGAGGGGTCTTGCGGCGTGGGGTAGGGGAAGGGGTAAACCACTCCCCGAATAGGGGAAGAAGGCCGTGCACGGATGAGGCAGCTTGAGCCGAGCGCCGGCTGAATCATGAAGTGCCCTTTAGCCAGCTTAAATCGCAGGTATTGGCGGGTATTGACTACGGGACGAGAGCCGGAGGTATTGACTACGGGACGAGAGCCGGACCCCCCCCCCCCTCCCCCCCTTGCGGCAAATGACGAAACCCAGAATAAATAAACGCTCACTTTCCCCCCCCCTCAGGGGCAACGATGGGAGGGGAGAGGTTCAGGAAGGAATGAATCGACCCTGCATCGCCCACTCATCGCCGATCGGGGCCTGAAGGCTCACCATGCCCATGAACGTGCGGTTTCGCCATCGGTGACCCATCGCCGAGCTATCAGCGACGTTTCGCCGATTCCAGGTCGATGCTTCCTTTCCTCGGTCGGCCCCGGCTATCGTTTCCCCCTCACCCCCTCTTGGTGCCCAAAATGCTGCCCTGGCAAAAGGCCGCCGAGAGGGCGCAGGTCGAGCTGGCCGGCCAGCTCGAGTTGGAGGCCGACGCGCTGCGATCGGAACGGGCACGCTGCGGCGAGGCCTCGCGGCGCCCCCGACGACGACGGCGACGACGACGACGACGACGACGACGACGACGACGACGGCGGCGACGACGACGATGGCGACGACGGCGGCTGCGGCGGGTGCGGGGGCTTCGTCGGCGAACGACGACGGCGGCGGCGGCGGTCAAGGCCGCGGCGTCCACGCGACGGCGTCTGCGCAAGGAGTGTGTGTGTGTGTGTGTGTGGTTACGCCTGGGTGTGGTCTGCGATATGTGTCGTTTGGGCTTGGGGGGCACCATGTTACCCTCGTCGGCACCCTCGGGACGCGGCGGAGAGCTCTGTCGAGGTCCTCGCCGCCCCCCCCCGGATGCGGTTGGCAAGCCGTGCCCGTTGCAAACCACACCTTTCGGAGATGCTGACAGGTGGATGACGATGGCCTGGGCAAGGCGCAACGATAGCATAGGGGATATGGGTCCAGCGGGGGGAGCATCGCCCCACCCCCCACCCCAATCGCCCATTCATCGCCGATAGGGGCCCGACTGCCCAACCCCCGCCCAGCAACATACGGCTTCGCTATCGGGGGCCTACCTCCGATCTCTCGGCGAGGTATCGCCGATTCCAGGTCGATGTTTGCCCCCCCCCCCCCCTCCCCCCTCCTCCCTCCCTGAGCTGGCCCCCCCACCCCCCCCACGTCTCGTTCCCCCTGGGCCCCACTGGAATCGCAAAACATGGGCTGAGGGGTCCAGGATCTGCGCGCCCCGTCGCGGAATCAGGTGGCGCTGGCCTTCTGTTCCGGGGATGCCTTCCCCGATCCGTGGATCTGGCGCCCACGTGCTACGCGCTAGATCCACGCATCCCTAATCCATGGTAGCGTGCGCCCAGACCTCCGGCCAGCGTAGGCCAGCAGGTTCGCTCCTCGCCCCCGCCCCTTCCTGCCGCTTCCTCCTCTTCCTCCTCGTCCTCCGCCTCCTGACCCTGAGAACTCAGAGGTTCCGGAGTTCTAGGAGCTGCTTGGAATCGTCCCCGACCGCCTTGACCTGCACCTCCGGCTCCTGAAGCCTTCCTCCTTTTGTGCGATTAACTCCTCCACGTCGCACCACCAGAGGTGTAGTTAGGGCAAGCTGGGCGTTTCGCCTGAGGTTTCCTGGCCCGTTACTACATTGAGGCTTGAAAGTTCCAACAGTTCCACGGATGAAGGATGGCCCATTTTCAAGATTAGGTTCTCGCCTTCTTCAGAAATTCCAGTGACATGCCCAACCCAAACGGACCAGTCAGCAAAATCAATGGCGTTATCCCAATTCGATGATAGTATGTCAGGGGGCACGATCCCTCTCGCTTCGCGGGGTGCACGTCTGGTGCACGTGGAGTCTGGGCGTTGGGTAGTTTGCCCTGCTCGTCCGCCGCGCTGTTCTGCCGTGTCGTTCTGCCCGCCCTGGGGCGCTGCCAGCGCCGCGGGGGGCGGATATGCGCCCCCTTGCAGCGCCAGGGTGAGCGCGCGAGCAGCCAAAAGGGCAATGAGAATTCACCGCGTGTCAGCATAAGGCAACGCCAAGTTCAAACTCCGATGAGCATAGAAGCAACGCGCTATATGCTATATGTACAATGCCGCAGGCTTCTTGGTGATTTCTAGGGGCCGTTCGAGGGCCTCTTGGGAGCCTCTTGAAGGTTTCTCGTGGGCCCCTTTGGGGCCTCTTGCGGCCTCTTGGGAGCCTCTTGGGCCGTCTTGGGGACCTCTTGCGCCGTCTGGCCCCTTCGGAGGCCGTCTTAGGGGCTTCTCGGGGCCGCCTTGGGGCTCTCGTGGGGTCCTCTTGGGCCGTCTTGCGGGCTTCTTGGACCATTTTGGAGGCCTTTTCGGGCAATATGTGGGTCGTGTTGGTGCCCTCTTGGTGGCCCCCAGAAAGCCCACAAAATTGGTACATGTATATGTGTATATATATACACATATATGTACATCTACACATATACACATATATACACACACACACACCTACTTCTACATTTGTACAAGCCGGGGGGATGGGAAGACCCGAAAGAGCGCGTTCTCTGGTCGCTTGGAGGGAGTGGGGGGGGTTGGAACCGGATCCCGCCGAATCCCCCCCTTCTCCTGGATGCAAGCAGGGGGGTTCGACCCCTCCCCTTTCCCGTTACGTAAGGGGGGGTGTTCGAACCCCCCCCCCCGTTCCCCCCGCCTCCCCTCTCCCCTACTTCTCTCATGGGCCGGCGCCTGCGTCGGCGGCGGCTGGCGGCGGCGGCGGGGACGATGGCTTCTTTTTCTGGACCGGCGCCGGCGCCTGCGGCGGCGGGCGGCGGAGCCGGGGAGCGTCGACGAGGACGACGGCAACGACGCTCCGCCACCGTGCCTTGGTTTTGGGCCAGAGTTCTAAAGGATGCCTCTTGGGGTCTCGTCGGAGGGCTCTCGGGGGCCTCTGAAGGACGTTTGTGAAGCCTCCTGGGCGCCTCTTGGGCGTCTCTTGGGACATCTCTGAGGTGGTGGTGGTGATGGGCTGTGGTGGTGGTGGTGTTTGTTGTGGCGGTGGTGGTGGTGGTGGTGGTGGTGGTGGTGTTGTGGTTGGTGGTGGTGGAAAGCTTGTTGTGGTGGTTGTGGTGGCAGGTTGTGGTGGTGGTGGTGGTGGTGGCGGTGGTGGTGGTGCGGTGGTTTCTGGTGGTGGTGGTGATGGTGGCGGTGGTAGTTGTGGTGGTGGTGGTGGTTGAAGGTGGTGGTGGTGGTGGTTGCGGTGGTGGTGTGGTGCTTTGTCGTGGTGGTTGCGGTGGTGGTGGTGGTTGTGGTGGTGGTTTGTTGTGGTGGTGGTGGTGCGTGGTGCTGGTTGTGGTGGTGGTGGTCGTGGTGGTTGTGATGGTGTGGTGGTTTGTGGTGGTGGTGGGTTGTGGTGGTGGTGGTGGCGGTGGTGGTGGTTGTGGTGGTTGTGGTGTTGTGGTTTGTTGTGAGAGTTGTGGTTGAGGTGGTGTGTGGTGGTGGTGTTGGTGGTGGTGGTGGTGGTTTGGTGGTGCTGTGATGATGGTTTGTAGTGGTGGTGGTGGTAGTGGTCGTGGTGGTTGTGGTGGTGGCGGTGGTGGTGTTGTGGTGTGGTGGTTTGTGGTGTTGGTGGTGACGGTGGTAGTGATGGAGATGGTTTGTGGAGGTGGGGCTGGTGGTGGTGGTGGTGGTGTGATGGTTTGTGGTGTTGGTGGTGGGTTGTGCTGCTGGTAATGGTGGTGGTTGTGGCGGTGGTGTTGGTGGTGGTGTGAAAGATTGCGGTGGTGGTAGTGGTGGTGGGTTGTTGTGGTGAATTGTTGTTGTGGTGGTGGTGGTGGTGGCTGTGGTGGTGGTGGTTGCGTGGTGGTTTGCTGGTGGTGGTGGTGTAGTGATTTGTGGTGATGGTGGTGGTTGTGGTAATGGTGAGTTGTGGTGGTGATGGTGGCGGCGGTGGTGATGGTGGTGTTGTGGTTTGTGGTGGTGGTGGTGGTGGTGGTGGGTGGTGGGTGGTGGGTTGTGGTGGTGGTAGTGGTGGTGGTTGTGGCGGTGGTGTTGTGGTGGTTTGTGCTGGTGATGGTGGTTGGTTGTGATGATGGTTGTGGTGGTGGCGCTGGTTGTTTGCTGGTGGTGGTGGTGGTGGTGTAGTGATTTGTGTTGATGGTGGTTATTGTGGTAATGGTGGGTTGTGCTGGTGGTGGTGGTGGCGGTGGTGGTGGTGGTAATGTGGTTTGTGGTGGTGGTGGTCGGTGATGGGTGGTGGGTTGTGGTGGTGGTAGTGGTGGTGGCTGTGGCGGTGGTATTGTGGTGGTTAGTGCTGGTGGAGGTGGTTGGTTGTGGTGATGGTTGTGGTGGTGGCGCTGGTTGTGATGGTGTTGGTAATGGTGTGGTTGTTTGTGGTGATGGTTGTAGTGGTTGTGGTGGGTTGTGGTGGGTTGTTGTGGTGGGTTGTGGTGGTGCTGCTTGTGGTGGCGTTTTTGGTGTCGGTGGTGTTGCAATTTGTGGTGATGGTGGTGGTTGTGGTGATGGTGGGTTGTGGTGGTGGTGGCGGCGGTGGTAGTGGTGTTGTGGTTTGTGGATGGGAGTTGCCTGGCAAGCAGAAAAGTAAAGGGGGATGGAAAGGAAGAGCACGACCATCGCAAGGGAATGCCGATCGGAATGGGTGCTGGGGGAGGAGGCTCTCCATGCAGGCGTATATAAACAAGTGTCATTTTAGTGCGTAAAAGAATTAACGCGCGAATTAAAACATACGAGTCTATAGACGTTGCCACATAAGTGCGCGCTTCTGGGCCCCGCCAGGGGGCGTCATCTTGGCCTGCGGATGTGGCGCGAATCCAAGCGCCATCGTCTTCGCAGAAGACGCTGCCGCTCAGCGCGCCACCTCCAGACGTGGATTCATTTCGTTTCGCGGGGTGCACGTCCAGAGCGCGTGTAATCAAGTCTTCGCGGGGCATCCTGGGTGCCTCTTGGGGGCCTCTCGGAGGCGTCTCTCGGGCCTCTTTGGGGCTTCTGGGGGCCGCGTATTGGGCCGTCTTGGGGTGCTCGCGTTGCCTGGCCTCTTCGGCGGTCGTCCTGGGGGCCTCTCGGGGCCGCTTGAGGGTCTCGGGGTCCTCTTGGGTCGATTCGGGGACCTCTCGGCCCGTCTCGGGGGCATTTTGGGGCCTTCTCGGGGCCCTCTTGGGCCGGCCGTCCTGGGTTTCTCTCCGGGGCCTCCGGGGCCAGTCAGGGCGCATTTTGAAGACTGCCTGGGCCGTCGCGGGCCCCCAGGACCCCCCCGAGGTTTGTCAAACGCCGCTGGGGAATCCACGCCTTCGGCATCTGGAGGTTCTCCTGGGGGTCACCGTGGGGCCCTCTGGGGAGCAGGAACTTTCTGAGGCACCGGGCAAAACTTTCCGACTTGGGAGTCGGCCAGTCGGGCATGCGGGGAGTCGCCCAGTCGGGGAGTCGGAGAGTCGGGCAGTCGGGAGTCGGTCAGTCGGGGAGTCTGCCAGTCGGCCAGTCGGGAAGCCGGCCAGTCGGGGAGTCGGCCAGTCAGCCAGTCGGGGAGTCGACCCGTCGGTCAGTTGGCCCGTCGGGGAGTCGGGAGTCGGCCAGTCGGGAAGTCGGCCAGTCGGGGAGTCGGCCACTCGGGGAGTCGGCCAAGAGTCGGCCAGTTGGCCAGTCTGGGAGTCGTGAAGTTTCGGAGACCCATATGATATACACCAGGGTGCCGCGCGGAAAAATCTGGCCTGAAGCAGCGGGGCATGGCGGGCGCATCGATGCAACATCGGTCGTGTGCTATTCGTTTCATCGCGCGCCCCATGATTAACTCCGCGGGGGGGGGGGGGGGCGTTGGCGAGCCCATGGCTAAAACTTCCTGGGCCCTGGAATAGCGCACGGGCCCCGTCCGCGGCAACTGGCCCCACCTTCGGGCGCGCGGCAGCAGCGCAACACATTGATGGGGGATTCGGAGGAGACGGAGAAGGGCAACGAAGGGAAGGACAGGTAAGTTGATAAGGTCGGAAGGGGGATGATGGGGGGAGGGAGGAGGAGGACGGCGGCGAGAACAGTGCGAGAGCGGGCCGACCTGCGGTTCGGGCGTCGTTTACTGAGGATTCCCGTTGACTTTGCTTGCGCGATCTCGGGCTCCAGGGCCTGCCGCGCGGCTCCAGCTCTCCGCGGAACCGCCCCCCATCCGCCACCTCCGTTTTTCGCTTTTCCTGTCGTCTGCTTTATTCCCCACAATCGGTGCTTACAGACCCCAGGAGTTATCCAAACCGAGCTCGCACTAGCCGCCATGTCAGACGAGCCTTGGCGCATGCGGCGAAACCATGCTGGTCTCGGTGCATGCGCGACGCGCGCGCGCTCAGAGTTCTCACGCGGGTTTCCCTTATCGCCCCCTCTCCAGAGAGAGCTTGGTTTATACAGGGGGGGCGAACTTGGGGCCGAAACGAACGCTCCATATACACCAACGGAGAAGGACGCTGCGTTTGTGTGATCCCGCTGATGACAGCAGCGGGGGCGGGGGGGGCCAGTCAGGTCGCATTCCCCCCCCCGGCCTGGCGCGTCCGCCAAGCATGCGAAGGGAAGCGCGATGGATCATCATATGGAGCGTGGGAGCGTCTTGCAGTGCCTCGCGGACCCAAACGACAAGTCCGTTCGTCATGAGAAGCGCCGACGCGTGTCCACAGCGAGAGTTTCGGAGCTGAAAGATGGCGTTGTTCAGCCAGGGGGCAATTCTCACAAAGGCGCCCACCCGCGACCCGCGTCAAGCACGAACATATGGCAACGCACTGTTCGGCATTGGCACTGCAGGTGCCTTGGTAAATCATGGAGGATTTTGCGGGCATGCCGGACTGATGGGTTCCCGAAGGTGATGATGTCTATCGCCATGTGGCAATGTTGTGAATATTTTTTGAAGTTGTTCAGGCACTGAGATCACTGAGGCACTGCGCATATAGTCTGCCTCGTACGGGGTGTCTCGCGTGCATGTGGCACACGTGGCTTCAACTTCGCGTTGACATCGCGGACAAGGGGGGCATTGTGCCCCCGCGATTGTTCCACCAGGGTGTCCCGCAGAGGCCTGGTGCATATGGAAGGCGTCACCCACAGTCGGCCAGTCGGGGGGAGTCGGCCAGTCGGCCAGTTGGGGAGTCGGCCAGTTGGAGAGCCGGCTAATCGGGAAGTCGGCGAGTCGGGGAGTCGGCGAGTCGGGGAGTCGGCCAGCCGGGG
>CAUYUJ010003224.1:597500-647500 GCA_963575745.1 Prorocentrum cordatum
GCGGCGACTGGAACATGGACGTGCAGGATGTCAAGGACTCCAGCTTCCCCGTGCACGCGCAGCTGGAGATGGTCACCCCGAGGCACGCGACCTGCAGGACAGCGGCGCTGGTCTCAACCATCGACTACTTCGGGCTGACCACGGGCTCCATGCGCATGCTAGCTGCATGCAAGGCCGATTTGGCCTGGGCGGTAAAGCCGCATCGACCAGTTCAGCTACAACTGACAGCGGAGGGCACCAAGCTCAGGTACCTCACCTACGTCGGCGGCGCGAAGATACCAGCGCAGACAGTGCACGGCCCATTCCTCGAGGAGAGCAGCTGGCCCCTGGAGCGCAGCTTCGCTGAGCAGGCGCTGCGCATGGCCAAGGAGGCGCCCGCTGCAGTCGCCTGGCGTTTCCTCTCGAAGGCTTGGGGCAGATGGGCGACCAGGGCGGCCTCGAGGCTCGGGCATCTCACAGGCACGGAGGCGCGGGCCGGCGCCTACGCGCGTCCGCTCCAAGCCAAGTGGGTCGAGCGCGAGCACGAGATCCTCACGGATGATGAGGTGCAGGCGATCGCGGATGGCTGGAAGCGGCTGCAGGACTGCCTGGCGGGCCTCTCCACTGCAAAGGCGAATGCCAGGACACCTGAAGGCCGACAGGTCCTCGACAACGAGGTGCAGGGCTTCCTCACTGTTGACTACTGCGGCCAGAACCTCAGCGCGCGGCTCGACGCATCAGTTCGGCAAGCTCGGCAGCTAGCGCAGAGGAGCTTCAGCAGCGAGGACATCATGACCTTCTCGGAAGAGATCGACGAGGACGTCAACTTCGCCATGCAGCAAGCGAACAAGGAATCTTCGAGGCGCTGGAAAGAGCGGTGCGACGGGGCGCGCGCTGGCGGAGCGGGGAAGCTTCACAAGGTCACGCGCGTGCGAGAGGTTCAGGCCCCCACCACGGTCAACGACTCGGAGAACGGTATCACAGGGCACCCGCACTTTGTAGTCAAGGATCTGGAGGATACGCACGCAGCGCTTTGGAAGGCGGTGAAGGAGGCTCCCCAGGCGTGGATTCCTGATAGGTCTACCCTCGAATGGCCATCACCAGAGGAACTTCGACGCGCCTCCCGAACCTTCAGCATCACGACCTCCAGCAGCCTGGACGGCCTGCACCCTACGCACCTGGAGCACCTCAGCGACGACGCGTTGGAGGGCTTGTGCGACATCATGCTGGCCTGCGAGGCGCTGGGCCTCTTCCCCGCCCAGCTGACGTGGATGGCGATGCCGATGCTGCCCAAGGCCGCCGGCGGCCGCCGGTTGATCATCCTGTACTCCATGGCCTACAGAGTCTGCCAACGACTCCGTAAACCTGCCCTTCTACCTCTACAAGAGGCCTTACGTAGGCCCGACTGGGCGGCGGCCAAGAACAGGAGCGCGATCGACAGCGCCTGGATCCTGGCGGCGGATGCGGAACATAATGCAGAGGCAGGGCGGCACACGGCCACCATCATCGCTGACTACAGCAAGTACTACGAGCTGATTCCCCTAGACGAAGCAAGGGATAAGCTGCTGCGGCTCGGCATGCCCTTAGCGATGGTAAAAATTGTGTACAACCAGTGGAGAGGACCACGAGTGATGCGACTTCGGCAGCATCACGGCGCGCAGCCACGGCATGCACAGTTCGGCCCCCCAGCAGGCGACGGCTACGCAGACGTGGTCATAAAGGCGCACGCCATCGAGCAGTACGACATCTACGTCACGCTCCACCCGCTGGTAAGGTTCGCGCCCTACATCGACGACACCTCCCTCGGCATCAACGGGGCCACCAAGGAGAGCGTCATCCTGCAAGCGGTCGCGGCGGGCAACGCCTTCTTCAATGTGGCTAAGAAGGTCGGCGCCCGCATGAATGATAAGCTGGCGGTGGTGGCCAGCTCAAATAACATCGGGAAGGAAGTGGTGCGGCAGCTGAAAGTACCCACAGACATGAATCGCAGTCGGGCGACCTACCTGGGCGCGGACTTCGCGGGAGCACGGAGGAGGCGAGGAAAACTCCTTCGCGCCAAGCAACAGGCGCGCCACAAGATCTACAAGAAGAGGCTGCGCAAGCTGGGTCGTTTCCGACATCGACTTCCAGGGCAGCAGACGCAGCGGACGGCCAAGATCTTCCGAGCTGGAGCTCGACCAGCGGCCACCTTCGGCGTGGAAATCAACGGGCTCACTGACAGGGAGCTCCACAAGCTGCGCACGGACTTCGGCAAGTTCCGCAAACCCTGTCATGGGGGCGCATCGGCCTCGGCCAAGGTGGTGCTCCTGGGCGACCCCACGGTGGCGATTGCAATGGCGCCAGTGCTGCAGTGGTCGCGGCTGGTCTGGATGGCAGTATCGCAACCTGCGCAGGCACCAGTACCTCTGGCACTACTTACGACGTGGTGGAGGAGAGCGGTGGAAGAGCCTGGGGTATGCAGCTCGTGGGGACTTACCCGCGGGCCTCTCCAACGAGCTGCCCTCTCGCTGGCGCGGGCAGGCTGGACAGCAACCTCGGCACTAAGGTGGCGTCACCATCGAGGCGACCCGGTCTGTGTGGAGCAGCTCACCCCAGGACTACTGCTCCAGATGTTGCAGCAAGGTGTTCAATGTCAGCATGAGCGAGACCTAGCGAACAAGCTTGGCCTTGGTGAGGGCAAGCGCGCCACCTTCGACATCCTGGCCCCCCTGGTCTCCCTGCGAAGCAAACGGTGCACGGCGCGCCACAAGTTCTGCATCATGAATGTCGCGTGCAGTGGCGTCTGGACAAAGACGAGAGCCCAGCAGCGTGGATACAACACGGATGGTAGGTGTCTTTGTGGAGCTCCCGACTCTCTCGTGCACCGACTTCTTGATTGCACCAGACCTGAAGTTCAGCAAGCTCGCGCTGATGCAGAGGTCCCCCAAGATTTCTTCGACGAGCTACGTCAGCATGCAGATGAGCCTGGGTATGTTGAAGGCACCTGTGGATATGCTTGTGCTGATGTTCCGTCAATGAGCTTGGGCACTACCAGCGTTGTCCTTGACGGCCAAGGACTCCCAGTTCCTGATGAGGCTTGTCAGGAACCTGAGCAGATGGCAGCCTGCTTCCTCAGGGACGATGACGCTAGCATGGAGGTCGCCATCGACGGCTCGTGCACCAAGTCGCCCATCAAGGAATTCCAGCGCGCAGGGTGGAGCCTCGCCCTGCTCGACCCCCGCTCAGACAGGCCGCTGGCGACCATGCACGGAGCAGTACCTGCATCCTTGCCCCAGGAGTCGGCCGTCGGAGAGCATCTGGCGTCGGCGTACGTGTCGCAGGTTGCGGACCGACCCTGCACCGTCCACGCCGACTTCAAGGGCGTCATCCACCTGGGCAACAAGCAGAAGGAGCTGCAGCTGAAGGCCAGGACCCCCTATGCGTGCATCGCCCACTTCGCGCAGTCGCCCGACGGCTTCAAGCACGTGCAGCAGTGCGCCCACGTCAAGGCGCACCGCTCTGGGGACGAGTACGCGGCGCTCTCCGACAGCCAGAGGAGGCTCACGGACGCGAACATCGTGGCGGACCTCAGGGCCAAGGAGGCAGCGGCAATCCACCCCGCCCCCGAGCAGAAGGTAGTCGAGGAGATGCAGAAGGCCGTCGGCAGGATCAGCCAGATTGCGAAGCTGGTCGCCCACGCCATGCCCATCTTCGACAAGGACGACCAGATCAGGTGGACCAGGAGGGCACCGACCTTGCGGCGGGCAGCGAGCACGAGGAAGGCAACCTGGCACCAATGGCAAGATGGCGAGCTGGGCGCGCAGTGCTCCACCTGCCTACAGCTGCACACGCCTGGGCAGCCGCTCCCCCTCACGGGGTGCCCTGGGACGCCCACCTTCCTGCTGGACCATCGGCGCAACCCCAACGGCCACAAGCTGGTCGCGGTCAACCAGAAGGGCACCTTGGAGAGCGGCGCGCAGGACACCTACAAGCCAGTGCTCATATGCGTGAAGTGCGGGGCTTGGGCGATGCAGCGGCGCAAGGCCAAGTTGCGGCAGCCATGCGCAGCTGCCACCACCAAGGGCCTCGAGGTTCTCAACAACCTGAGGCGCGGCGTCGGTCCCTTCAAGAAGCTGAAGAGGTATATCGACCGCACCACCCCACTTCGACGGCTGGAGGCGACGAGCGAGGTCCACACCACCTTCACGAAGGTCGACATCTTCAGCGGCACGGACGCGGCGGCGCCTGCGGCAGGCTTCGAGAGCAGGATGGCCGCACTTCATCAACGAGTGCGCGAAAGGGCACATATATGGCGTGGCGAACAGGAGGGGAGGAACACCATGTTCGGGCACGCGGTGGCCAGAGGAGATTTCCAGCAGGAGGCAGTTCGCGGAGCTCGAAGGGATAGGCGTGCTGGGGCACGACTTCGGGGAGCTCAAGGAGCTGCTGCTGCTGGTGGGCCCAGCGCCGCCGCCAGCTCGGGTCCGCGCCGCGCGGCCACGCAGGGCGTCTCCTCCTCGGCCGCGGCGGACGTCGTGGAGCACATCGCGGAGCGTGCTGCTGCTGGGGCTGCTGGCGCTGGGGCGCCGCGCGGCTCGGTGGCGAGCTTCGACGGCTCGGACGCGCTGGACGACCAGTACGTGGACGCGCTGGGCGACGACGAGCACGACACCGAGGCTGCAGCAGCTGAGGAGGCGCTCGGCCTGGTGACGGACTGCTTCGACGGCTCGGCCGCGCTGGACGTCCAGGTCGGGGGCGCGCTGGGCGACGACGAGCGCGACGCCGAGGCTGCAGCTGCTGCGGAGGCGCTCGGCCTGGCGATGGACCTCGACAGCTCGGGCGCGCTGGACGACGGCCTCCTGGGCTCGCTGGGCTTCGGCGCCGAGGCTGCTGCTGCTGGGGAGGCGGGCAGCTCGCTGGCGGTCGTCGACGGCTCGGACGCGCTGGACGTCGACACCGAGGGCGCGCTGGGCGACACCGAGCACGACGCGGAGGCGCCCCACGGAAACCGACCACTTTTGACTGAAAATGATCGGTTTTGCCCTGCTGTGGTGCCGGCTCGCCCCCCTGCCGTCGACCGCGCGGGCGCGCTGGGCGACACCGAGCACGACGCCGAGGCGGCTGCTGCGGGGGCGGCGAGCGACTCGGCTGCGGCCGTCGACGCCTCGGACGCGCTGGACGGCAACGCCGCGACGGCGCTGGGCTCGCTGGGCTTCGCCGAGCGCGTCGCCCGTCTCCTGGCGGCGGCTGGCGCGCGAGAGCAGCATGCCCCAGGCGCGGCCGCCCCCAGCCTGGGCGAGCGCGACGGCGCCAGCGCCTTGGCCGCGCTGGAGGGCAGCGGGCGCGGCGCCGAGGCGGCCGCAGAGGGGGCGGTGCGTGGGCCGACTGCCACGTACCCCCCTCAGCGCCACGGGCATGCCTGGGAAAGAGTTCCCGCCCTCGGCGATTGGCCAGGGCCGTGGGATCCTCGGGCCGCACCGAGCGTTCGAGGGCAAGGACGTGGACACGGCGGCGCCTTCGACGACCGCGTGGCCGCGCTGGACGGCGGCCGCCGCGCCCCGCTGGGCGACCTCGAGCACGACGCCGAGGCTGCTGCTGCTGGTGCATCGCCGCGGGCGGCTCGAGCCAGCGCCGACTCCGTGGAGTCGAAGGCGGGCGCGGAGGCCAAGGCAGCCGAGTTCAAGAAGCTCGTCGCGCAGTTCGGCGGCGGGCGGCAGGCGCGGAGGACGTGAGCCCCTTCGACCAGTTCTTGCTCCTCATCTGAGGAGGCGGGCCAGGCGGCCGAACCCTGACCTCAGGGCTTGTCATCATCATCATCATCATCATCATCATCTTCCTCCTCCTCCTCCCCCTCCTTCTCCTCCTCCTCCTCCTCCTCTCTCCTCTCTCCTCTCTTTTCTCTCCTCTCTCCTCCTCCTCCTCCTCCTCCTTTTCCTCCTCCTTCTCCTCCTCCTCCTCCTCCTCCTCCTCCTCCTCCTCCTCCCCCTCCTCCTCAAGACGCCCACGACCCGCCTCGCCCTGCCCTCGACCCGCAGGGTGACGTCGTCCACCCACGAACGCACCGAGGCCCCTGGGCCCCCGCGCGCCGTGGCCTCCAGGATGTCGCACAACACGCACCTGGAGAAGTCCACCGCGCCGCCGAGCCCGGCGATCATGCTCATGTATGGGTAGAGCGCTGAGGGCCGCCGCGGGTCTTACCTTCGCTGAGGGCTGCCGCGAGGCTGGCCCAGTTCTCTCGAGCAATTCCACCATCCTCTCCGGGGGCACCGAGGTGGCGAAGCAGCTGCAGCAGCACTTCGCCGACCATGGCTTCCAGGTGAAGGTCCAGGAGGTCGCGGCCGACTTGGGCGTTGACAGGGGCCGAGTGGGTGCTCGCCGCCCGAAGCAGTCGGCCAGGCGTGCAGGGGCAGGCCGCCGATTGGTTCGCCTGCGGCGCTTCGCCCGGGGTTCGGTCCGGAGGCGGATCGCCACCAAGGTGGCGCTCATGGGGGTCCTGCCCATGGGCGGCTAGTCCGACAGGGTGTACGGCACGGCCCCTTCGGTCATTCCTGGGTTGGCGCTGGGCTGTAGCCCAGGCGATGGCAAAGAGGTGGCCCGGGCGATGCTTGACCAGTCTACTGCAGCTGGAGGTGGGCGCCAAAGGCCCGCAGGTGCAGATGGTCCACCAGGTGGTGGAGTCATGAATGCAGGTGATCTTCTCGGCCAAGCTCGACCCAGCGCTGGCCCGCATCACGCGGGCCAGGGCGAAGGAGAAGCTGGAGGGGCGAGAGCGAACCTCGAGGTGGAAGGGCGTGACGGGCATCGTCGCCGCAACGATCGCCACCCTGTTGGACCTTGGCTGGCCCCCGACGGGGCCCTGGGGCTGGACCAGCGAAGACGGGGTCCAGCTGCGAGCGCCCGACTCCATGATTAGCCAGGGCCCGCAGGACATGTGACATGCCTGGCATCGCTCGGGCGTGTGCATTTTTTCTCGGCGAGGGCGATCGAGGAACATCCTTGATCATTTGGCGAAAAAAACACGCACGAAACCGCAAAAAAACACAGAAAATGGACGTCCGAGCGATGGCCAGTGTGGGCCCTGAAGACGGAGCTCTCCGCATCGATCCAGCGCTACATGTGGAAGAGGGCCGCGCAGCGCTGGCACGGCAAGGGCTCGGAGGGTGGCGCGGACCTCTCGGGTGCCCGTCGGCACCTCAAGGCTCTGCGGAAGAAGGGCCAGCATCATTTTGCTGGCGCGATGGGGGCCGTCATGTCTGGTGCAGCGTGGACTCGACATCGCGTGTCCTCGATTGCGCAGGGCTCAGTGTCCACGGTGTGCCCCAGGTGCTTGGAGGAGGAGGAGGAGGAGGAGACCGATCTTCACAGGTCGTGGACTTGCAGGTGTAACTCTGACTTCAGCAAAGTCTCGAGGAACCTCAAGGAGCGGGCCATCAGCGACGTGGACGCGCTGTCATGTCTTTGGCTCAGAGGTATCCTCCCCGCGTTGTGGACACACGTCGAGGAGCCGCCCGACAACCCGCTGGGGGACCAGTATGGCGACGCGGGCTCGCTGCAGGGGCGGCGGTGGCTGCTGGTTGGAGGCGACGCTAGTGGAGGAGAGCACTCGGCCAACGCAAAGCTGAGGCGCGTTGGATGGGGTTATGCGGTTGTTGACTGCGAGTTCGGCGACGTCGACGGCGTCCACCAGCTCACCTCGGTTGCGTCCCCCTTCGGGCGTGGAGGCGGCCTGGCGGGACCGAGGCAGACGATCAACCGCGGAGAGACCCAGGCGCTCCTGGCTGCGCTGGTGGACCTGCAGTGACTGGGCGCGTGGATCACCTACGTCACTGACTCCTCCTACGTGGTGAGGGGGTTCGGGAAGATCGTCCGGGGCATCCTCCCGAGGACGAACATTGATTTGTGGCAGAATATCAAGGAGGCGCTGCAGGGTGCGCCTCACTTGCTCTCGACTGCCGTGGTGAAGATCGAGAGCCACTTGGACCAGGAGGTGGCGGAGGCGCGCGGCGTGCCACCGAATTGGTACGCTGCCAACCAGATCGCGGATGAGCTGGCGGGTGACAGGGCGTCGCGGGTCCAGGTGCCTTCCAGCACGGTCACCAGCTTGGAGATGGCCGAAGCGATCGGGTCCACGTTGCGCACGCATCTCACGATGGCGTTCCTGAAGGCCTCGGAGGCGGAGCCGCGCCGCATCAAGCCTACGAGGGTCGGAGCACGAGCTGAGCGGCCGTGTGGGCTCGAGTTTCCACTGCAAGGGGTGCGGCTGCAGCGCGAGCGGCCCGCGAATGGAGGCTTTTCTTGCCACGCCATGCCACAAAGGCGTCCTGCAAGGAGTCCAGATGGTGGGCCAGGGCAAGATCACCGTGCAGGGGGTGGAAATCCACTCGTCCCATTTGTTGGGGTATTGGCCCGACCTGAAGACCCATGCTTGCCTGAAGTGTGGACACGTTGGGCGCGTGTTTCTTCGTGGGCCGGCCCAGCCATGCGGCGAGCACTTGGGCCACTATGGGGTGCAGACGCTGCGCAAGCTGGCGTGCGGAGTGCTGCCTAAGGCGAGGCTCTGTCCGTACGGCCAGTCCGGATCGTCGTGCCGCCGTTCTTGACGTGGGCGTGCTTCGGCGTCTTCGCGCGGCCCGCTCGTGCAGCAGCTCGCGGCCTCCGCGTGAGTCGCCATCAGGAGGCCGAGGCTTGCTGCGGGGACATGGCCGTCCCTCTCATGTTCTTGCGCTTGACCTGTGCCGCCTCCCTGGCCTCGGCTTCGGGCGGTGGGGTGCAGAATTGCCCTGCAGCGTACAAAATACTCCTCCTCCTCCTCCTCCTCCTCCTCCTCCTCCTCCTCCTCGGGGCAGGGGCCAGCGGCGCGCCCTAGGGGGCAGGCAGAGGGTACCCCTCCCTGCCTTTGCGGCAGACCCCCCCCCCGCCCGCCCCCTGAGGGGCCGCCTGTGGCGTCGGGGAAGGCTCGGAAGGCTTCTCAGAGGGTCTGGGGGGCATCTGGGAGTAGTCATGGCGCCAACATCGCAGAGCGGATCTCGTTTGGAAAACGATAGGGTGTGCCTGGAGTGTCCTGGAGAAGTTCGTTCCAGATCTCGAGGTGCATTTCGTGCGGATTTTTTGGGGCGGCCAGGAGCGAAGGCCAACAAAACATCCACGCGAAAATCACTTCGTTTTTCGCTCGCCGCTTCGGGCAACAATCCACGCAGAAATCGAAGCAGAAATCCGCTGCAGCACGTCTGCAAGGCCGGTGCAATGAGGATAAGGGAACGAACAATGGCATAAAAAGTAAGATTCGGAGGTCCGCGCGGATTTCTCGGATCGGCGCTGGAGCCCTTGGGGGCGCCTCCGCCGCCGCCCGTGGCTCGCTCCGCGCGCCGGGGAGGAGGGTCCAGCGCCGATGCGAAAAATCTGCGCGGACCTCTGAGTTTTTATATGTATGCCAGTCTTCGTTCCCCTAGAGAAGCCCCGCCACCTTCTCGGAAGGTCTGGGGTTATGTTGCTCCCATCGTACTTAAGGACCACATCCCAGAAATAATTCCGAACACCCAGAAGTGTATCGAAACAGTGTCGAACGAGCATCGCCTCGCAGGGCCCGACGCGCGAAAACCATCCAGTTTCGGTACTTCCTTGGTGCTTTCAGAAGGCTTTTCGGAAGGTTTGGTGGCATCTGTCTAGGCCTCCAAGATGGGGTCCGAGTAGATGGGGTCGGAGGATCGTGCCGCATCGCCGATGCATCGGCGATGCGGCTCGATGCGGAGCACGATTTTCACGCAGACGTCGCCGCTGCATCGCCGACGTCGACGCTACATCGCCAGTGCATCGCCTTTGCATCGCCGATCTATCGCCGATGCATCGTCGATGTATTGGCGGTGCGTCGCGATCCACAGACCCCATCTACCCGGACCCCATCTAAGAGGCCTCTAATCTGAGAAGCCCCGCTACCTTCTGAGAAGGCGAGCCCCCTGCGCCATCCCCCTCCCAGGGCAAGGACGGGGGCGGGGCAGGCTCCAGGGGGAACGCATCCTCCCCCGATCGCCCACGCATCGCCGTCGGGGGCCTGATAGCCCAGCCCGCCTGGGAACCTGCGGATTCGCTACCAGGGGTTCTGTCGCCGACCTATCGCCGATTACAGCTTGATGGTTCCCCTTCAGAGCCGGTCCCCCATCATCTTCCCCCCAAAGAGGGTTCGTGGTGATCCACCGGCTCCTGGTGTCCTGGGAGATCGGGTCCCCAGGCGGTGGACCTGTACACGTTCTAGCCAAGCTAAACAAGGGCAGGGCGAGGCCGTAACGCAGAAAGATGACGGGTTTTGTTGGGGCGATTGTGGTATTTGGGTATCTTCTCGGGTGCATCTGGAAGACTCTTCGTCGCCACGGCTGCTTTCACAATGAAATTCTGGCCAGAACGCACCCAGACCCTCGAACATGAAGGATAAGGGTTCTGGAGGAAAGGGGTCCTCCAGTTTGGCCGCGGCTCTCGTGCTCCTGAGGGCCTCCCTGGGGCCCACGAGACCTTCGCAGAACGGCTCGGGATGAAGAGCTGGCCTCCCAGGAGGGCCTCGGGACCAGGCTCCGCACTGGGAGCCCTTTTCTCTAGGCCTCCCACACGGGGTCCGATTAGACCGAGTAGATGGGGTCGGCTGATCGCGCCGCATCGCCGATGCATTGGCGATGCAGCTCGATGTGATGTAGAGCCCAATGCTCTCTACGCCGGCGATGCGTCGGCGAGGCGGCGCGATCCTCCGACACCGTCTACGCGGCCCCGACCTGGGAGGCCTCTGCTTGTCCTGCACGCCGAGAGGAAGAGGCTCCGCATCCAGGGGGGCTCATCCTCCAGAGAGCTTCGGCCCTTTGGGCGGATGACGGTCGGGGGCGGGGCGGGGGGGGCGCTGCTAGGGTTAGGTCCGGCATGTCCCTCTACAGGAAGAACATTCAAACATAGTTTGAACCTAGTCTGGAGACGATGTTTCCATTATTTGGTTCGATTATGTTTGATTACTTTTTGGAATATTTTTATTATTTAAACTAGTCCTTCAAACCCGCCTGTAGGAGGACATGCCCGACCTAACGCTAGGGCAGACGGGGTTGCAGGAGCAGGGGCTCCGGATAGCGTTTCCTGGAGCTCGGTGGGCACGAGAGGGGGGGAGGAGGAGGAGGAGGAGGAGGAGGAGGAGGAGGAGGAGGAGGAGGAGGAAGAGGAGGAAGAGGAGGAAGAGGAGTTGGCGGAGCAGGAGGAGGAGGAGGAGGCGGAGGATCTGTGTAAACCCAAAACTCATCAGCGATATTGCAATAAACCTTCGCTCCAAATTCCGATTCATAGGCGCCTACACGGAATCGTTTTCATTGAAGGAACTGCCCCATTGGAAGACATGTTTGGAAATCCGGAAATGTGCCAGAATGGCATGATTGGAACCTTCACGCCGCGAATCACTGTTATTGTTGCGCTTTGACGATTCTGACTCGTGCCAGAACATTAGTCCCGGGACTTCAACACCGCGCATCAGCGTGACTGTTGCGCCCTGGCATTCCGACATCGTGCCAAAACACAATTTCTGGGACGGTATTATGAAAAGGCGCCACCCTCCATCCTAAAGCTCTTACAGATTTTGATGCGAACGCGCGTCGCGCAAAGGCACGACCCACATGTCGGAAAGGAGCCGCCCTTTGTCCGCGGAGCTCTCGTGAACTTTTAAAACGAGTGTGCGCGGCGCTCAGGCGAGAGCCACATTCTGAAAACGGACCGCCTTCCATCAGCGAAATTCCTGCGAATGTCTGAAACGAATGCGCGCGGCGCTGAAGCGAGTGCAGTATTTTGAAACCGGGCCGCCCTCCACCCGTGAGTATGATGCAGCGTCAAGTTTCAGGAGCATGAATCGTAAGGGGTTCGCAGGCGGAAGGCCCCGCCCGCCCTTTCGACTGGCCTCGGGGTGCGTCAGGGAGGAGTTATTTCCCAGGAGTGAAGGAGGAGGAGGAGGAGGAGGAGGAGGAGGAGGAGGAGGAGGAGGAGGAGGAGGAGGAGGAGGAGCTCTCGCCGCGCGGCCAGGAGGAGCTCTCGCCGCGCGGCCGACACGCGGCCGCCGATGAGGAGGAGGAGGAGGAGGAGGAGGAGGAGGAGGACGAGGCGCACAACCGTTGCGCCTCCCAGAAGAGCAGAAGCTCGACTGGGAGGTCCGAGTTCGAAGAGCTCCCGCGGGGCACAAGCGTGCCAGGGGGAGAGGGCAAGGAGGGGCCCCGCCTAACCCCGTGGGTCATGGCGCCTGCGCGCCGCACTCCGTCTCGCCGAAGTGGAAGAGGGCGTATGCGGGTGGCGGGCGCGGGCGACGACACGACGGGGGGCGGGGCCAAACAAAACTGAATCTGAACTGTCCTCGTCCCCTCGGGAGGGGATCACGCGGGGCGACACCAATGAAGGGGAGGAAACGTGAGCACCTCCGCGCCCGTCCCCAAAAAGGGCAGGGGCGGGAGGGGCACCATTACCTTCGCACCCCGCTCCGCGGCCAGCCGCACAAGCCGCAGCGGAAGCGCGGTCATCAGACGCGCCACACGGGCCGAGGAGCGAAACGCCAGTGGTCGGGTGGAGCCCTCGCTCCGCCCTCCTGATGCCCATGCGCTGGTTCGCACGGGTGGAGGCCACTGCGCTGGGCCCTTTGCAGGGCCCCAACAGATTTCTGAAATGAGCAGGGACCCCATGGGCAGAGCACCGCCGACAGACGAACAGGGGCCCCACCTGAAAGGGGTCGTGGCCGAGATCCCTCATGGGTCCCAGCGGGTCACCCACGGGCTGGGAGGGGCCAGCCTCTAAAGACTCCAGAGCTTCGGAGTCGGGTGCCAGCTTCGCTGCGGCCTCACAAGCCACACTCACAGCGTCACTGCGCACCACGACAAACGAGGCCCCGTGAACTAGGAACCACTCCGCGGTGGCCGTCCTCTGGAGAGCAGTGGGGTCGCACTCGCGGGTGTGTCTATTAGTGAGGAGGGCCTTGAGGGAGGCGGGGGTGCGAGCAAAACGCCCACAGTGCTTGCACCTCCACTCACTTCGGGCCTCAGACCTCCAGAGACAGTGAAGGGTGATCTGCACCTTGGGAACAGCAAAACAAGAGCCGGCCAACCGAAGTTTCTCAGGCAGCTCACCCGTCCACTCACCACTTTTAAGCAACTCCAGGGAGGCCCAAGCTAAAAACTTCAGCGTGGATTTGTGGTGTTTGAATTCCCCCGCCAAGGCCTTCGAGAATCCTTCCGGATAGGAATGGGACGCCGCTCCGAGCCGAGCAAAGAAACCAGCCCACAGGTTGCCAGCCCAAAAAAGTAGGCTGGATCTTTTTTTTCAAGCACCTCGTCGAGCGAGAGGTGCGCTGGCTGCCAGAAAAAAAACGCGGGGCATTCTCACAAATCTGGTAAATATCAGCCCAAATCGCAGCATGCTTAGAACAGCCCCTGGCGGCCTCTGGACTCCAAGAGTTCCCGTCTCCCACCGTGGCTTGACGATCTGACACGATGAGGTTCGTATTCGAATTATGAAACAGGGCCTGTCGCACTGCCCATCTCTCGGCTCTCCCGATGGTTTGCCTGGGCCCTGGGAGAGCTCCGTAGACAGCACGGCAAGGCAGCAGACCAGAGGAGATCTGAACGGCTCCCCACCCAGCTCTGGCGACCTCGGGAACGCTGGACTGCAAACAACTTCTGTCCATAAAGCTTTCAGCACCCCAAACGCCACACACGTCCCCCCACTGCAACACCACAGGATCGGCTTTGGGGGCCTGAAGCGCACTAGCCTGGGACAAGGAAGGGCAACCAACAGTTAGGTAGGTGCTGTCCACCTGCGGCTGTTCAGTGACGTCCATCGCTGAGGCCGTTCGGGCGGCACGGTGGCAAAAGGTGTGCCTCGGGGACCAGACCACCATATGGGTCCAGATCGTTTTGAATAAGGCCTTGGCACTGGTACCACACATGGCCGTAGGTCCCGCTGGGGTACAGGCACACGCGACAGTGAGGTGAAACCATGTATCCCTGCGCTGCCATCGCAGCGGGGAGTGGAATGGCGTTGGCCCAAACGGCTGCCAGAGCTGCGGGCTGCCTGGGACACTTGATCTCTTTAACTCCATTCCTCAGCGCACGATGCCAGATCTGCTCACTGCCATCGGACACAGAAACATGAGACAGGAGCCGCCGATGCTGCCACCGCTGGATGCCCTCGACGATCGCGAGTTTCACGTCGTATGGCGGCGTGTGCAGCAGGCTGATGGCGTCGCCGAGGTCCGTGACGAAGGTGTGGGCGCTGCGCTGCACATGTCCCAGTTGATCCGCAGGAGAGTGAGCCACGTGCAAGAGAGCAGTCCCTTAGCACTCTGCCACGTCGGGTTGGTGCGCATCTTGGACCGAAGGATGGCCCATGCCCTCTGCAGCCTGCCGAGGGAAAAGCGTGCGTCCCAGATCCAAACCGCATATCTCGCAGCGATGTGGAGCGTGCAGTCGTACACAGGGTCATAGAGCGGGTCGGGGTGCATGATCACGTATGCCGTAACACCGCGATGCGGCTTGCCACCAGCCAGCGTGGCTGCGAACTGCCTGGAATATCGGAGTGTCGTGCCTGAGGCGCTTGCGACGCCTGCGCCATGCGCAGCGGCTGGCATGGCGCCGGTCCTGACTCGCCTTGAAACCTTGCGGCCGACTGCACCCTTGAGCGCGAGGAAATTCCTCCCCCTGGTCTTCAGCGCACGGAGGTGAATCTTCTCCTGCGACCTTATCACTCGGCTCGCCGCAAGGTCATGCCCCAGGTTCCTCATCCAAGGGCGAAGCTGCAACTTCAGCGCGGCGGCTTGCTTCCTAAAGAAGTGCCGCCCACGCCTGGCGGCTGCGACGATGCCTGACTTCTTGGGCTGCGTGAGGAGACCAAACCCCGCAGCCTCCTGCGTGAAGGCGCTGACAGTGCGCTTCAACCGCCGAACATCCGCTCTGTCGCTAGTGACCAGCTGGATGGAAATGTTATCAACACATGCCCTGGGTGCGATGCAGGGGGCCACTTGCGAAAGGCGCTTGAGCGCCCTGCAAGTAATGAGGTATAGAATGCCAGCTGCGTGCGAGCACCCCGCGAGGATGCCCTGAAACGTGGTGAAGAGGTCAGTCGCACCGCCGAAGGCACTCAGCCTCCGCGGGATGGCGTAGAGTTGGACCAACATCCAAGCCAGCCTCAAAGGGAAATTCAGCTCCTTGGCTTCCCTCAAGGTCTGGGCAGGCAATATCATTTCGAAACACTTGGTCATGTCAAGCAACACTGAAATGGAAATGCCTCCAACGAGAGTGGCCACCTCTGAGCAAAGGTCATGCGCGAACGCGCTGTCAGAACTGCTGCAGCCACGGCGGGTGCCCCAAATCTCGAGGCAGCCGTGCGCTACCTGCCAGTCTGAAGTAACTGACTGTCGGATCTTGCCCCAGATTCTGCAAGAGGTGTTGATTAACGCGATCAGCCCGGTGCCTCCTTCCGGTTTGGCCAGCCCTTTCAAATCAGTCCAAATCCTTTCGCTGGGCCAAACGAGAAGGTCTTCGCACTTGTTAAAAAGCATGGCCAGGGCCTCGCAGGCCCCTTCAGGGATATGCAAAAGCGCTCTCGGCGCGGTCATAGTGGGTCTTGGTGCTGCATCCCCGAGCGACCCCCCGAATTTGGCAGGGCTGTATGGGAGGAAGGCTGGGCCACCACTGGGCCCCATCGGGAAGCGGCTGAGCAGCGCAGCCGCGGGTCAGCCAGACCTTCTTCCACGGCCCCAATTCGGCCTCCACGAGTGCGCGGGGCTGGGTGTCCAGACAGCACTAATAATCTCCTGGGCGGCCCGAGCCCGAGAAAACCGATGAGCCAAATAGGCGCCTTGCGAAACGCCATCACGAGTCCAGCGCAACCAATCTTTTCGAGCGGCATTTTCAGCCCCTTGGATTCTGGCCTTGGCGATGGTTTAAATATGCGTAGGCATGCACGGGAAATCAGGATGCACGAGCGCCAGCAGGCCCTGGCGGAAAAAAATCCGCCAGTGGCAGCTCGAGCTGCTCGAGAACCTTTTTCTTTTCGCGACTGAAGCCATGAAACTTGCAAGCTCGCAAAACGCTCGGACGGCCCTGGTGCACTGCTTCGTAAAAAGGTCGCAGACAGCGGCACTCATCTGAAGGCGCTGAACCTTCTCAGCCAAAAACTTTCGGGCCTTCCCGAGACGCGCGGCCCATCAGAGGGCCGTGGCCCACGCGTTCGCGCCGCTGTCGCGGTAGGAGCGCCGTCTCGGGGGAGCCCCGGCAAGCTTCTTCCACTTAGTGGAGGGGGCCTCGGAGTTGCCGAAGTGAGCCTCCGTCTTGGGCCCCGCGCGGTCCCAGAGAAACTGAGACGCACATTAGATGCCCTCAGAGACGAGGTCCCAAAGTCCTACTAAGTTCTGCCTATTATTCACTTGCGGGCCAGCAGCCTCCATGACAGCTTGCCGCGGGAACGCCGGTGGCCTCGCGCGCCCGATGGGAGGCGTCGCTGGGGCTGCCTTTTTTTTCACACGGCACATTGCCCGCGTCGTGACTGGGGCGGCGAGGGGAGGCAGACGCATTGGAAGACGGGGAAACGTGGCCGCCTCCTCGTCCACACTGACCTCCCTGCCCAGGAACTGGAAGAGCGAGACGCTGGCGACGAAGTAGTCGATGCACGTGCCTGGTAGTGCCTGCCTGCAAGTTGTGGTGGTGGGCACGCAGGTCACTGCATTGACGGCATTGGCCCAGTTGGATTGGCATAGTACGGCTCTGTCCATGTTCCAGTCTCCACCCACCACCCATGGTATCTGTTTGGAATTCAGAAAGCACAAGTACTGCATGATGGCCCACAGCATATCAGTGTTGCGTGGCCCCAAACCCTCACCGCCCTGCAGGTAAATAGAAAGCACCACCATGCCACCAGGAACACCCCAATTGACGTGGCAAGCAACTGCTCGACCAGGAATGATGATGTGCGAATCGCCTGGTGGCGCGCAGAAGCCAGTGTGTGATGGAACTATCACAGCCACCCCACCAGTAGTTCCAGTGCCGCCTCCGTCACGGGGGATGGCTGGGGCCCAAAGGCCACGGTAGCCAGTGTCAAGCACTGCGTGCTGTTTGTCTGCAAGCAGCTCGGGAGTAACGTGATGCTCCTGGATGGCGATGACCCATTCTGCGGCACACGCCAGGTAATCCAGCATGGGCCCATACGATGTAGTGTTGACCGTGACGAGCGACTGATATTTTGATCGCTTGGCCCTCACCGACTTGGCGACGCCTTCGGCCGCTGGAGGTGACCTGGTACGAACATGATGGCCTCCGCCCGCTGGCGCCATGCTCTGGGCTTCGGCACATGGCCTTCATGCCCCCCCCCCCCCCCCCCCGCTTCAGGCGCGCTCCGCGCGCAGTCAGAAGACAATGCAGTCGCACCCGCCGAAGAGGACGGTCTCGTAGAAGCAGACGGTGGTGAGCGCGCGCCCTCCACCGAAACCCTGGGAAGGGTCTCAGGCTTCTTAGGGTCCGCGTCAACACCATTCAAAGACTCCGGCTGTTCCATGCCTGTTCGCACCGTGGAATGTACGTGACGTGAAAAGGATCCCGCATCGCCTCGGACTGAGCCACTAGCAATGCCGCGAGACGACACTGTCGGATCGTCCTGGCGCGGGGTGGGGACGGTCGGCACGCCCGCCTCCATCCTCCGCAGAGTGGGCACGACAGCGTGGGTTCCAGCCCGCCGCCCCCCCTGGGAGACGCAGGGAGTACTCGTCCTCCCCCTCCCCCCCACCGTGGCCAGCGGTGGTTTGACTCCTGAGTGGCTCGAGGTGGAGGTGCCTCCGTAGTCTGCGATCCCGCTCATGTCGGGCTCGCCGTCCTGGTGCATGTCGACGTCGCGGATGTCTGCGATGTCTGCTGCCCCCGAGTCTCCCCCAACTGGCAGGGGAGAGGCGCTGGTCACTCGGGCTGCCTGCTGTGTCACTGGTCGCTCAACCCTCAACGGGCCCGCGGCAAGGTCCTGCGCCCCGCGGGGCACCAAGCCTTCCACACCGGGCTGCTCCTGGGCCCGCTGGTCGGGTGCACGTTTCCCCTCAGCCCGCAGGGGCTGGGACCCGCGACCAGGTGCAGGCTGCAGCATTGCGTTGGGGGCGTCTGATCTGCGCCCTCTGAGGCGTGGGCGCGTGGGCGTCCACCTGTCGCGGGCGTCCACCTGTCGAGGTACACAGTGGCATACAAGACCAAAAGATTTGAACTAGGCCGCCTTCTTGAGCTTCTTGTGTACCGTGTCGAAGGAATTGAGTTGCCTCTTGAGTTGCCCCCGCAGTGGCGTTGGGTCGTCGTCCCCCTCCGTGGGCACAGGGACTTCAACGCCACAACTTTTGAGGTGCTGGCGACACGTCTCGGCGTCGAGGTCGTCCACGTCGTCCGCTGCAGATTCGCCCACCTCCATGTCGGGCTCAGGCGTGCCAGGCATTCCGCCAGGCGCCGCCTCGGGGCCCTGCTCCTCAGGCGCCGCCTGGGCCTGCGCCGCGGCCGCCTCATCCTTGAACCTGCCAACGCAAGCTGCCATAGTGGCGAGGTCAGCGGCAAACTTCTCGCCGCCGCTGGGAGCCTGGGCGACGGCCCCCAGCTGGTCCACTGTTGTGCCCAGCCCTGAGATGACGTCGGTGAGCTTGGGCGAGCCGTTGGAGCTGTGCGTGCCCTGGGCCACGACACCCCGTAGCCTGGCCCCCAGCTCCAGGATGGCAGTTGCGGGCTCCGTCTCGTCTTCGCGGGCCTGCTCGAGAGCCTGCTGCGCCTTCTGGACTGCAAGCTCCGCTGCCTCACGCTTGGCCTGGCAAGCGGCCTGCTTCCTGCGGGCACCCTGGAGCTTGTTGGATAGGACATTGACATGCTTCTTGAGAGGCTTTGCGGCTTCGGGACGGGCCTGCAGCT
This sequence comes from Prorocentrum cordatum, assembly GCA_963575745.1. Classification (NCBI taxonomy): domain Eukaryota; class Dinophyceae; order Prorocentrales; family Prorocentraceae; genus Prorocentrum; species Prorocentrum cordatum. Next base: position 616,373 of record CAUYUJ010003224.1, read on the forward strand.
CGTCCCGCTCCTTGACATGTTGGGCACGGGCTTGTCGGTTTGTCTCGGTGTCACCCAACAGACTCGACTTGAGAAAGGCATTAATGTCATCAAGCCGCTTGCGTTCATCGGTAGGAGGCTTCCCCCAAGGGGGGGTGGGCGCGGACTGCCCTGCGGCGGGCCCGCGTGCTCCTCCTCCAGCCGAGGAGGCGCTCCCTTTGACCAGCTCGCCCACTCGCTTTTGCATGTCGGCCAGCTGCTTTGTGAGGGCGATCTCACGGGCACTGGCAGCTGCAGGCGAGCGAGCGGCTGGCGGGCCCTTGGCAGGAGGGCGCCCCTTGAACGCCGACCCCTTGGGAAGCCCGCGTTGCGCACACCATATGTGGTCCGCGCGGTTGATCCACGGGGTGCCCGACGGCTTGTGCTCGCACCACTTGCAGAACCAAGGTTGTGCGCTTGCCCTCCGTTGCTGTCGCCCGCCAGCCATGGCGCCGCTGCGAGCGACCAGAGGAAGAGAGCAGCCCTGTGGCGGGTGATGGCTGCACACTGCCGCCGACCGCGAGGTCACGGCAGCAAAGCCCGCGACGCCAGGGCAAGCTGACGCGGGCGGGCGTGGAAAGGGCGAGTTCGGAGATGCACGGGGGCCTTGAGCCGCCCCCGCGGCTATGTTCAAGCTCCAAGCGCAGGAGCAGACGTTTGGAACTTGAGCCAAAATGGCTACGGAGAGGAGGAGGAGGAGGAGGAGGAGGAGGAGGAGGAAGAGGAGGAGGAGGAGGAGGATCAGCGAGCTCTGAGGGGCGTGGGTCGTCGCTCCTTCGCCCGCCCGCGGGCCCGCAGGAACCCTGCATCTCCAGCGGCGTGATCGGGGTCCCTCGCCTCGGGGGCCCTGCGCCGCCAGCGGTGCGGTCATGAGTCAGGACCTCATCCACGCCCGCGAGGAGCTCCTCGAAGGCCAGGCGGCGGCACGGGCAGGAGTCCGAGGCGCTCAAGCTACACAGCCAGCTCGGACTGGCCGTTGCCAGGGGCCCGCTTCCGCGCCAGCCACCACAGCGTCGCCGCGCCCTTCTTGGAGGGCGAGCCGCGTCCAGCTTGGCCGCAAAGGGCGCTGGTGCTCGCTGTGGGGCCGGCTTGTTGGGCTTGGCAACGCCATGAGTGGTCTCTTGCAGCCAACGGCGGCGCCCACGGCAAAGACCCACATCGCCACGACTTCCTTGTTGGCCGCCACGAGCTTTTTCCTTGCCTGAAGGTCTTTCCGCGCATGACCAGCGGCACTCTTGGCGGCCTTGTCCGCCAGCTTGTTGCCACACCTGCCGCGGTAAGTGATCTTGCCTTCCGCGACTTGCCGTCGTGAAAGGTGGGCAAGCACCTTCCTCAGCATCAGCCCGTGCTCGCCGAGGCCGCCACACTCGTCCAGCAGCCGCCGCACCTCCCGCCAGAGGCGAAGTTGCTGTCTACTATCGCCGTCGCGGGTGGACTGGCGAACCTCAGGACCGCCAGTAACGCTGAGAGCTCGTCACCGTTGATGTCCATGACGGGGCCGCACATCATGGTCGATATGCCCACCAGGAACACTTCAGCGGAGGAGGAGGAGGAGGAGGAGGAGGAGGAGGAGGAGGGTCCGTAGCTGTGTTTGTTCAAACCATTTTGGCGTAAGGCGCGCCCGGGGGGGCTGGCTTTACGCCCACGGCCGCGCCGGCGGTCTGCCATGCCAGCTGACCGCCGGCCGGTCATAGGCTTACCAAATAATGCCATGAGAACCTTTTTGCGGTCTGCACGAATTGTTCTTGGAACATTTCTGCCTGAGACTGCCTTGTTTTACCACATCGGGTTTGCGCTATAAGAATGTATAGCCCTTGTTCGTACAACAATTGCTGGGCTGTAAGAACATTGCGCGGTAGGCCTACAGGAATGCTGGGACGGTCGGCCCCTGCTCAACTCAGGGCGGTCCGGTGCGGGCGGGGGGGTGCCCACCCTCACGGCGGCCATTTTTCAGGAGGAAAAGAAACACACAGGCACAATTAATCTTCGATATCCCAGAAAACATGGAAAAATATTTGAAGTGGGGGGGAAGCCAGAAACCCAGAACATATGGGAATACATTGGGAATCGTTTTATTTGTGTGTATTGATTTGTGTGTCCTGGGGCCCCTTCAATTTTTGTCGGGCGCGACAGGTGGGTGACCTGGGCGCCTTGGCCCGGCGCGCCGCGCGCCGCGGACGTTCGGCTGCGGTCGAGGCAGCTGCGCGGCGAGCCGCGCAGAATTACGATACCAAGGGGGGCACCAAGCACGGCAGCAAAAACGACGAATTCGCCACCAGGTACGGCACCAAGCGCGGTACGTGCGACAAGTACCGCAGGTACGACGCGAAGAATGACAAGTACGGCGACGAGCATTCCGAGCAAGTCGGTAGGAAAGACGCTTCCGCGTTCAAGACATTCCGTTACAGGCAGCAGTACCAGTTTTTTCAGTACAAGTACTTTGCCATCGAGGTCACACCTCTATTGCACCTGCGGCATCTACTACAGGCACGGCAGCTTTATCCTATATCGATAGCGGCTTGTACTCCTAAGCTCCCCAGAGCTACTCTGGCCTCCAGGGCGACGACGGGCGGCAGGGCTGCGACAGCCTCCGGGGCAACACCGACATCCAGACAGTGGAGCCCTACGGCATGGCAACCGGCGGCCTCGATCTGGATCCCGGGGACTGCGAACAGATCGTGCCCTCGAGGCCGACAGAAAGCCGAGGGCAATGCTCAGAGCCACGAGAGCCAGAATATGTATCCGGCCGAGTCTTGAGATGACGAACCAACAACACACACCCAAACCCATAGGGGGGTCGGAGAGGGTTATGGGTACGTGTTGTCGGATGGGGGTCCCCGCTCGAACGGGAGCGTTCCCCAGGGTCCGACAACCCGCACCCATACCAACAGCGAGTCCTCCTCACAACGACCGCCCTTATGGGTATGGGTGTGCGTTGTTCGTTCGTCATTGGGATGTATCCGGCCGGGTCTCGAGACGTGTCTGTATGACGGCCATCTGTCATGAGATGGGTCTTGAAATGTGTCAGGATGGAGATCTCGTCCCGGGGAAGGGCCCCAGGGTCCAGCAGACACCTTCGCAGAGACAAGTGCGAGAGATGCAGAATCCAGCCACGGATGCGAAGGAGAGAAGTTCAAAACGCGCTTTGGGATGAAATCGTGCATACGCTGAGCTAGGAAGACAGTAAGACGGTGAGCAGCTTCATTAGGCGTGCAAGCGTCGATCCAACTCCAATCGGAACGACGAATGGACGACCGAATGGCAGCCCAGTTGGCAAAGACCCGTTTCCCACAGGGCACGATTCCCCCATGCGAAGCACGGCCCCCCGCCTTTCTGCAGCACGCCCAGCATCGCACGTGAGACTTTCCAGAGAGGGCCTCGCCTTCGAGGGTCGAAGGAGCTGCCATCTCCCCCTCGGCGGATGCTGGCGGAGCAAGTGTTAGCGCCGAGACATCGGTAGGCCTTTAGGCTAGCTCACCGCAAAACTTCCAGCCGAATGTTCGAGGGAGTAGCGACGTAAAAAAGGAAGGCTGGCGGAAGCAAAACGAGGCCGCCTCTGCCAGCGGAAGCCTGCGGCAGTGAGGTGTGCGCCCCAACGAGATTGCAACATGTTTGGGACCAGGGTTTCTGGAGCACGCCACACGCCGCCGCGCCGCAGGTTTTCGAGCCCGATCTCTCGACGCACCCTCGGTATCAGGGGGAGGAGTGGGAAGAGGAACGGGGGAGGAGGAGAGAGGGTCTGGGATAAGCTAGGCGGGCTCGAGCCATATCTGACACCCAACCCCTCCCACCCGTAGCTTCCCGTTGTGGTGAATTCGGTTACTTTCATATCCACCCACTGGGCTGTCCTAGAGGACGTTGATCCAGAGCAGTACACCAGGGTGCAATGCGGGATCAGAAACAAGGGTTTTGTCCAAAGGAGGCGGTAGATAACGATAACCGAGGATGGGGAGGAAGAGGAGGGAGGAGGCGGGAGGAGAAGGAGGAGGAGGAGGAGGAGCCAGGAGGAAGAACAAAGGAAGGATGGATGGAGGGAGCGAAGGAGGGACGGAAGGAGGGAAGGAAAGAAGAAGAGAAGCAAGGAAGGAAGGAAGGAAGGAAGGAAGGAACGGAGGAAGTGGGAGGGAAGGAGGAGGAGGAGGAGGAGGAGGAGGAGGGCCTCTGCAGGACGAGGTGCCTTCTCAGACGGCCGTCTCCGCGTCCTCCGCATCCGCGTCCGCGTGCGCCTCCTCCTCCTCCTCCTCCTCCTCCTCCTCCGCCGCCTCCTCCTCCTCCTCCTCCTCCTCCTCCTTCTCCCCCCCCGCACACCCGCACACCCGCACACCCGCACCCCTCGCCGCCCGAGGCCAGCCTGAGCGGCTCGGGCTGCGCAGCGCTGCCCGCGGAGAAGCGCGCCGGGCCCGACGCGGCGGCGTGGGCCCAGGCGCGGGCCCGCCTCCCAGAGGCGGCGATAGGGGCGAATAGCCCAGGGGAGAGCCGTCTTTGGCGGCGCGCGCAAGGGGGAGGGGGGGAGGGGGGGGGAGGGCTTCTTCGAGGGAGGCTGCTTCTTAGAAGGCGCCGGCCTTGCATCTAGACATAAGGCCCGAGCCTTCTAAGAAGCCCTTCCCCCTCCCCCCACCCCCGTGCGCGCGCCGCCAAAATCGATGTATCCAGGCGCGCCGACGATCTATGTCTTCGAAAAGGCTACCGGGCGAATGCGTGCGGTGCCCGCCCCTGGGCCATTCGCCCTTCTCTCGTCGCCGCCGGGCCACGGGCAGGGCTCGTTTTTCGGTTCCTCCGATCCGATTCGGATCCGTTATGACGGCTTTCGATTCCGATGTGATTCGGCTTCGGATTCCGACGTGGGCTCCGAGGTTTTCGTGGAGGCCTCCTGGGCGGCCGATGTCCGCCGATGCGACGTCTCCCGTCTCGGCTGCCGACCTCCGCCGATCCCGTTGAGGTCGGTTGCCGAGCCGATTTGTCGACTCGGCTCGGGGGGCGCCTGGCCTCGGGCGGCAGAGGTCCAATTCCCGCCAGGGCCCATCTCGCCCCCACTCGCTGCCGAGTTCGTGCGCGGTCGGACCGAGGTATACAAGATCGAGGTCGGTCTCGGGGAGGGCACCCTAGTGTTCTCTTCGTGCTCGTTGGATGCTCTTGTGTGCATCCTGGAAAGGGGTACCCTCGAACGTCCTTCAGCTTGGCCGGCGGAGGGACTCACGATGCTCCTGAAGGGCGTTCTTCTTCCGCAGGTCCGGCCGTGACATGCCGACGCGGCCGCAAGGACCGCCGGTTTGGGCTCCTCTTTCTCCTCTTCTCCCTCCTCCTCCTCCTCCTCCTCCTCCTCCTCCTCTTCCTCTTCCTCTTCTTCCTTTTCTTCCTCCTCCTGCTACTACTCCTCCTCCCCCTCCTCCCTCCTCCTCCTCCTCCTCCTCCTCCTCCTCCTCCTCCTCCTCCTCCCGTTCGGGCCGCTGCCCGGAATTCTTACGTCAGGGGTCCCGCCCGTGGCCGGGGCGCGCCTGGGCCAGGAGAGCCCCTCGCCCCTTGCCCTGCGCTCCCCGGGAGGGGGAGAAACACACAGACGCCGTCGATCGGCGACTCCCAGGGACGTGTGGAAAATATGGGAAGTGAGGGGGAAGGCGAAAGCCTGGAGGGGGAAGACGAAAGCCTCGAGGGGGATCTTTAGAGAAAATATAGAAAATATAGGAAGTGAGGGGGAAGGCGAAAACCTGGAGGGGGAAGACGAACACCTGGAGGGGGATCTTTAGGGACAATATGTAAAATATGGGAAATGAGGGGGAAGGCGAAAACCTGGAGGGGGAAGACGAAAACCTGGAGGGGGATCTCTAGGGAACATATGGAAGATATGGGAAGTGATGGATAACATGTACAGGAACATGGGCCACCCTGGGAGCGTTCCTCCTGCCAGCACGAGGACTGCAGATCTCCCCCCTGGGGCCCGAAGGCCATCGCGCCTCGCGCACCGCAGCCTGCGCTGGCGAGGCGCCCTTCTCCAGGGCGGCGGCGCGAAGGCGCGAGGAGAGCCACGCGTAGCACATCGCGGGTTGTGATGTTCCAACCTGCTTCAGCCTTGAGCACCAGAAAGGATTTCGAGCACCAAGAAAGTACCGAGACTTGAGGGTTTTCACGCGCTGGGCCCTGGCAGGCGAAACTCTCTCGAAACCGTTTCGATACTTCTCTGGGTGCTCGGAATTAGTTCTTGGGTGTGGTCCTGAAGTACGACGGGAGCAACATAAATCGCGGGGCGCGATGCGCGACGTTGGCTGACCCAGATCTCGATCGGCCTGTGCCTCCTCGATTTCGATCTTGAGGCGATCCGAGGCGGCCCGGTCCCTGCATGTCGCTGCTGTGCATCCTGGCTTGGTCGATCCGTCTCGATCTCCACTCCGTGCCGACGCAGCCCGGTCCGACGCGCATTCCGATTCGACGTGATTAATCTTGTGCCCCCTGTGCCCACTGGCAGCAGGCAAAGTTAAGCAGCACTTCGCGTTTCGAAGTTCGTTCGCCGTAGAGGAAGCGTGTCTTGCGGGAAGCGGTTCCTGCTGGTTGTTGATTCTAGTTGGCCGCCGTTGGTACTCCACGGGCCCCAGGGTTGTTAACACCACGGCCCGCCATGAAGAACTCGTCCCAGGGAAAGTGGTAGCTCAAACGCCCACAGGGATCACGTGCACAGCCGAGGGATCAATGACACCTCCGACCTTGGATTCTGACAGCGACCTGCATATGCAATATCGCAGCACTGTCCAACGACGGTTGGCGTCGATAAGCCCCGAACCTGGCCAAGCCTGACGCGAGCTCAGCCTCAACCGCGCAACGCACGTCGTTCAACACCGAGCGAGCACCACTGAATGAACAGTACGTAGAGGGAGGAGGAGGAGGAGGAGGAGGAGGAGGAGGAGGAGGAGGAGGAGGAGGAGGAGGAGTCCGCAGCCATTTTGACTCAAGGCCGTTGCCCAAAGCCTGCCAGGGACTGGCAGTACTCGGTTAGGGCTCAGGGTGCTGCAGGGCGTCACGAGACCCTACTTCATTTTCCTGTTTCACACTGCGCTGGTCCTCCCTGTTGGGAGCATGACAGATTGCTTATCCTTCTCTGTTTGTGCGCACGGATGGCCAGCGGGCAGGACGCTGTCGTCGACTGTGACGAAGAACAAGGACGGGCCCCTCTCGCGGGCTGGGAGTACCCTGACGACTGGGCGAGGGCCACCTCTCAGCAGCGCCAGGCTGCGATGGCTGGCCTCTCTCAGGCCCCGACGTTTCCAGAAGATTCAGGGCCGACCTCCGTCTACTCCGATCGGGGGTATTGCCACTCCGATTCTTGCAGCGGTTGCGACTCCACAGCGTGCCCGGTCCTCGAGATTCAGATGGCGAGGTGGAGAATAAGCGGCCCCGTGCTACGGACGCCGACCTCGAGGACCTCAGGCAGCACGTGGACAACACCATGGCCGAAATCATGCGCTCGCTCGCGGCGGCCCAGGCGGGCCTTGCATCTGTCGGCAACTCATTCACCAGCCACTGTCACACTCTCGATCTGCATATGGAGAGACGATTCAATCAAGCCAGTGTGGAGATCCGTGAGCAGAATTCCAAGATCACGGCGCTCCAGGAAGACGTACGTGACCTTCGGCAACTTTTGGGTGCCGTACGTGCTGAGAAACCTGAAGCCACAGCTGCCGCGGCTGGTGGCAATAGAGGCTTTGAGCGGAAGACCGACAACACGATAATCATCTTGCGCGCGAAAGATGCCGTCCCCAAGCCGAACGCTCCTGTTGGCTTCCAACCTGTCCTGGAGACGGCCAACGTCCCGATCGAAGATGTGGACATCGAAGGCGGCCCTCTCTCGAACAAGTTCCAGGTCCGTTTCAAAGGTGCTTCAGGTTATGCGACGAGAAGGGTCAATCAAACATTTTCTGCCATGCGTGTGCTGGGACCTCAAGGTGGCTGGAGACAACTCGCAGCCAAGACTGCGACGAACGGCGACGCGCTCATGCATGTCAGCAGCGACAAGAACGCGTTCCAGATCCAGCGAGAGATTGGGCTCAAACGTCTCCGTGGCGGACTCGAAGAGCCCCACCCAGGCAGGCGCTTTTATTCGGATGAGATCAAAGGCGAGATCAGCCTCAATTGGAAGGCAATCGTTCGTCTCACCCCGAAGCCTGGTCAGTCCGAGCCCCCGCCGCTGGAGTGGGCCAAGAACCACATCGAGGCCGCCGGCTTGGACACGACGCAAATGGCCGCGAAGGGCGAGATGCTTTTCTCTCAGGCAGACGACGCTGCTCCTGAGCGGTGTCTTTAGCGAATTCTTCCACCTGTGGGCAGGCGGGCGACAAGATTTTAAATCTCCATCGTGCAGCGGCTGGAATGCCCGCTCTCTCTTCCGCCACGACCCCCACCTCCGCGCGATTAAGTTCAACTACCTCTCTTCCCTACTCTCCAACTCCAGCATCGCAGGCGTCCAGGAATCCCGCGGCAGAGAAGCTGAACTAGCCAACTACCTCTACCACGCCCACAAGAAATGTGACGTGTTCTCCTCCTTCTGTGTCAACGATGCCGGGTCCCGACGTAATGCCGGTGGTGTGATTGCGTTCTCCCCTCCGGGTCCTCCTACCTTGCCTGGCCAGGGCGCTAGCTACGATGAAGGTAATCACCTTAGAGAGCTTCACGAAGCGGGCGCCCTTTTCAGATGATGGTTTCAACGCTGCTTACTCGCAGCTAGTCGAGCTTGTGGCGGGGCGGGTGCTTCGGGTCAAGCTTATCCTCGGGGGTAGTGGCGCTTGGGTTACTCACTACACCATGCACAACTTTGGGCTTGCTGCCACCGAGAACCGACGGGTGATTTTGGCTATCCGACGGGACCTGGCGGCCGCAAAGGAAGCACCACATACCCGACTTCTTTTGGTTGCAGGTGAATTTAACATCTCTTCGACACCGCCCGGGGCGCTGGTGCCAGAGAATGTGCTGAATCCTGGGCACGGCTACAGCGACTGGCGTGCCACTCTGGACAGACAGTGGACCTCCCTCTTCTCCGCCCTCACCGAGATCGACATCGACGGCCCCGCCCACATCTCGACTGCGACGGATACGACGTCCACGGTCGACCGACTTTTTGCGTCTCTGCCAGGCTGGGTAGTCACGCAATGCCATGCGACGAGATACACCTAAGGGCAGGTTGAAATTTTGAACCACAGGGGGGCGTCCGACCATGTTGGGATAGCCGTGGACCTCCCTCCGTCCGACTCCACCCAGGGACCCCTCTTCCCAACCCATCCCCAAGGCCATCTTCAGCTCTCTCGTCTTCCGTCACTTCGCCCAGGCCAACCTCGACGCCTGCGACCTCTCATCCCTTGCCCCCCCCCTCTGCGACTCCAGATTTGCAAACAACTACTTCGGGGCGCTGCAAGGTTTACTCGTCAGGCTATCCTAACTAAGGAGTCCCACTCACGACTGGCGCAGATTATGCTCTTGCGGTCGATTGCTCGCGTGGTCTGGGGGCGAGACGTTCGCCTGGGCAGTATTATGGTGCAGGCGCACCTCCTGGCCGCTCGGCGACTTGAGGTGTCGGTGGCTGCCCAAACTGTTTCGCCGCGCTTTCCTGGGGAGTTTTCAGACCTGCTGGGCCGACCCCAGAACGGGGATTTAGAGCACGAGCGAGCCGAACACCCGCAAGCCTTACAACAACGTACCCAAGCTTCAACTCAACGTACAATCAGGCAGCGTCTCCGACGGCTCGAGACTCGCGCCGGGATTTGGGCCCCGTTTGACCGACGTCTCACCCTGAGAGCCATCGAGGTGGAGACCGAGGTTTACGCGGGCCCCGGCCAGAAGCAGGTCGAGATCTCGAAGTACTGGGGGGGGGAGGTGTTTTCGCCGAAAACGATTTCGAGCAGCAAAGCCAAAGCCTACATCGAGCGGTTCTCCGCCCACCACGACCTCTCCGACCCCCCGCCCCCGACCTACCGACAGCTGGAAAACCACTCGGCGCCAACACCACTCCGAACCGGGCCCCGATAGGATCCCTTATGCTGCGTGGCAGCAGGCCCCAGGCGCGATCGATGCGCTCGACGCTCGTTTGCGGTGGGAGCTGGGCGGCGGCACGCTCGGCCACGATTTCAATTTCTTGCCGGGCGCTTTCCTGCCAAAGGGGAACCAGGGCGGGGGCGAATCCAGGGCCATCCGTTCTGCGAGTGATCTACGGCCTGTTGGGCTTAAGAATACTGACAAGATTTTGGTGGGGGCGTGCCTAAGTTCGTCTGCGCGACGCTGGTCGGCTCTGGCACGCTCGATACAGCGTGGCTTTATCGCAGGCAGACAACTCGGCGACAACATTGTCCAGTTGGACACTGCTGCCAGGTGCTACGCCATGTCTAGTTCGGCCGACGTCGACCTTCCTGCTCTCCTCTCCGCCGACTTCTCCCAGGCTTTCCCCTCGCTGGCTCACGAGTGGATGCTGATGGTTCTGGGTGCTCTCCACCTTCATCCTCCCCTCTACGGCTTCATCGCTTACATCTACTCCAATGTGATATGCTGGGCCATTCTTGGTGGACCGATGGTCTATCTCTTCGGCGTTGGCTCTGGCATAATTCAAGGCTGCCCAGGGAGTGGGCTTCTCTACGCGGTGACCACAGACTGCTTCCTCCTGGATTGCCAGAAACACATCGACCTTAAACGTCGGGGTGAAGGCAAAGCGTGTGCTGATGATATCGGAGCTACGATAAAACGATTGCAGTATGTGGTCCAACCCGCGCGCATCTTCGAGGTCGCCTCCGGCGTTGCTCGGCTCTTTATGAAGGCGGTCAAGTGCATGATCGCCTCGCTCAGCGGTCCGTTCTCACCAGCACTGGCCGCTCTGTACAGGCAGAAGTTGCCCAGCCTTGTCCCCGATTGGAAAGACTTCGGAATCGTTGAGAACCTTCTGTGCCTGGGAATGCGGTTGGGACCGAATTCTGAAATAAAAAGCTGGAGTGGCCCGCTTAATAAGCATCGGGAACGAGGCCTCTCACTTGCGAGTTTGCGCGCCCCGTCCATGATCGCTCGGAGTCTGCGTGCTCGGCGCGTCGTCCGCGCGCCTGGCTACGCGGCGCAATGCCCCCCCCATCCTGTCGACCTCCATCGGCATGAAGATGCGATGTTGGCGGGAATATTTCGTTTTCCTCATTGTGGGCTAACTCGCTCGGCATGGCACTCCATGGACTCCTTGGGCGGTCCGAAGACCCCCTCCCTCCAGGTGCTCTCCCTCGCCACGCGTGTTCGGGCAGCAGCCTCGACGTTTTTGCATTGGAGAAATTGCCACCGCAGGCTGGAGCTGACGGCCGTGTCCAGCCTGAACCTCGGGGAAGTTGGACGTGGAAAACGGAGCCCCAACTGGTGGAGCTCGAAAGCCATATGCGAGCACATGTCTGGTGCGCCCGAGTCCTTTCCCTCGCATCTGCGTCGCAGAGTCCCCCGCCCCCTTGTCGCCCAAGCTCTATTGGATCGTGCGCGAGCCCTGAGCCGTAGCAGCAATGAGTATAAATTACAGCGCGCCCTCACCCTCTCGCACAATACTGCCGCATTCCTTGATGATGGGACCGATGTGTTCCGTCGTCGTCTCTCTGATATGTTCCCGAATCATGCCCTGATTATCCGCGGTCAGAATTGGCCCGAAATTCGGAAGAGTTTGAAAGCCATGAAACCTTGTATCTCGTTAGCTGTGCTTAGGACCCTCAGTAATAATTAATGCACGGACAGCAGATTCCAGCATGCGACGGAATCCCGCTGCGCGTTCGGCTGCCCACAGGCTCCCGACAGCTTGTTCCATTATCTTTCCTGTCCTCGTATGAGTTCCCTCTGCCCTCTTACCCTCTGGCCCTCCTTGGTCTCATCCACCCATGCCGAGAGAATTTCTGGCCCGCTGTGGCGGTCTACTTCCTATGCACGGAGGCAAAGGCAGCCTCGCGCCAGCATCGTGGTGCTGCCCTCGGCGATCCCGAGGCCGTCGCCCTTTTTCCTGCTGTGCGCTTTGCCATGGGCAGGTAGAGTGGGCGAGCAGGACTTCGCGGGGCACGCTTGAGGAGGAGGAGGAGGAGGAGGAGGAGGAGGAGTTGGAGGAGGTGGAGGTGGAGGAGGAGGAATAATGGAGGAAGGAAGACAAGGCGGATGATTAGAAGGAGGGGGCGGAAGGGCGCGAGGGAGGGGCTGGGGGAGAGGGAACCGGGGAGGGCGACTGGGAGGATGAGAGAGCGAGGGCGAGGATGGGCGAGGGATGGGAGGGCTGCTGGCTGGAGGCCGTAGCTCCGAGGATGATCGGGGGGTGGCTCGCGGCGATCGGTCTGCTTGAACGCGGCCCCTCGAGAACCGTGAGCTCCACCGCCCTCTTTCTCCTCCGCTTGTTCCTTTTCATGGTTGTGCCATAGTGGAGACCCATGCCAAGAAACGCCCTGCTTGCCTCCAAGGTGTCACGGTTTTCTTGGGTTACGATGGTTTTGCGATGGAAAGCGTGAGAGAGAAGAGAGATATAGAAAAAGAGAGAGAGAGAGAGAGGGAGAGAGAGACAGAGAGCGCACCGCTTCGAACAGCGTCACCGTCCAGTTCTTTCAGCCACTCGTGCTCAATGGACCCTCGCAAAGCGGGGGGTGCCGCGTGCTGAACAGGTGTGGTGGGATGACCTCTCCACTGGCGCGGGCAACTGGGATCCGCGGCTTGAAAAATGGACGGCCGGCGATGATCAGACCTCATTGGGCCCGTCTGCGATACCGTGCGGAGTGAGGCGCCGGCTTTCAGCGCACGTTGGCGCGCGCGCCCTGGCGCCCTGCGAAGAGAGGCGCCGCCTGCGGGCGTCCCCCGCAGCGGCCCAGACGAGGCAGACAACGGAACATGTGCCACTTGTTCACGCGGCACGCCGGCAGGTGCAGCGGGCACCACCCCCACTGCGGGGTGCAAGGGCTTCCCCTCTTGACCTGAGGGCAGCAGGGCCCGGCGCCAGCGCCCGTGCAGACACGGACTCCCCCGGCCCCGCCCGAAGCCCCACCGACGGCGCCAAGAAGCCCCGCCAGCAAGGGGGCCAGGCAAGAACAGGGGAGATGCAAGTGCCCTGCCACCCCGCGGCGCAGGAGGGATTTAAACCCCCCGTTGGTGCCGACTGTGGGAAAGGTGAAAAAAGTTTTAAACAAGGAAGGCCGCCCCCCTGGACAAGCCCGGGGGGTCTCGCGCGACGAAGCATGCCTCAGACCGCGCAGCAGGTCCCGATCTGCCCGGGCGCTTGCCCGGCGGGGCGCGCGACAGGGGGCGCAGGAGGCAGCGGCGACGCCAAGGGGCAGCGAGAGACTGGGGGTGGAGCCACCAAAGGACGCAGGCGCCAGTCATTCTTCGGATTGCGTCGAAGCGCAGGGATGAGCGGTGTCGTCGTTGTCGGGGCATGTCGGTCCCCAGCGCTTGTTAAATGTGTCCAGCCAGGTCAAGCGCTGGTTGAGGTACCTGGTCGTATAGTGACAAGAGTCGCGCGACCTGTATATGATGGACCATATGACTTCGAGAGGCGCATGACAACGCTGCATGAAAAAGGACCCGCGCAAAGAGGGAAAACCGAAGCAACCGACTGGCGGCATCAACGCCATGATCGGCAACAGTGGCATCTTCAATGCGACTCCGAGAGAGAGTCGTCCGTAACTCGCGTCCAGATTAACAAGCCGTCTGACTTCTACGAGGTGGAAATATACCCCTGCCATGTGAGGGGCTAGGCCTGAGGAGGCAGCGCGAGGCAGCCCTGCCAGGCGAGGGGGTAGGCCTGAGATGATTGAAGGAAGCAGCGCGGGCTGCTTGTCGGCAGGGATCGGCGTTCCTGGCCCCAACAGTACGGTGGAGGCTCCTGACTGGCAAAGAGTGCGTGACGCAGTGGAGGACAAGGGCTCGGGCCCCGACGAGGCGATTCACAAGACCGCAGGTGCTAGCGGCAGCTGCACTCGGAGTGGGAAGGTTGGTTCGGCCAGCCGAGGGGGTCGCTAGAGCTACGAACGCAGCGAGAAGCACGGTCGGGGGGCCACACCGACGCGGGAAGATCATGGGCATGATGAGCACGGTGCAGCAGCCCGGTGCAGCAACCCAGTGCCAGGCGAGGGGGCAGGCCCGAGACGCGCGTGGGCCGCGGCGTGGCCGCGGCCATTTCCCCTGCCAGGCGAGGGGCTCGGCCTTGTGGTGGAGAGCAGGACACGTGACTGCAAGCGCGTGAGCGGCGACAGGTGAGCAGGTGGCCAAGAGGACCAGCACGACAGTGGACGACGAGGACGACCTGTTCCAACAGTTCGGTCAGGACGGGGGCATCATGGACACAGACGGCTGGGCGGCCTCCCTGCGCGGCGAGGCGGTGGGCCATCCAAGGGAGAAGTCGATCAGCGCAGCGAGTTCGAGAACTCAAGGAGTTGCGCGACGCCGTCGGCCCCGATGGCCACCTGGTCGCCGAGTTCTTATGTTTTGTCTTGTTGTTCAGTGTTCCACACGTGTTTGAATCCTCGCCGTCGGCCCCGTTGCCGTCCATCGTGTCCGATGGCCACCTTTGCTCGAGTCTTTTTCCAGGTGGTGAAGGACGCCCTCCGCCCCCTAGTCGACGCGGGGGTCGCGGGCGCCCGAGAGCTGGCCCGTGCGGGCCCTCGCGGGCGCTCCTGCCGAGCTGCCCTTCGGTGCCGCCGTGCCCGCTCTGCCCGGCAGCGCCTCCGTGCCCCGCCTGCCCAGGGTGCCACTGCGCCCGCGGGAAGGCGCCTGACGGTCCCGGCCCGGCGCGCCGGGCGGCGGAGGCGGCGAGCCCGCCTGGGTGGGCACCTCCGAGGCCGCGCCGCAGTGCGACGCGCTGGCCGCCGCGGTGCGGGAGGTGGCGGAGCAGAGCACGGTCTGCCTTGACGCCGGCTGGCTCTGCGCGGCGGCGCTGGTGCTGGGGCTCGGGCTCGGGGGCCTGCTGACGCGCGTCTGGTCGGCGAGCTCCGGGTGCGATGGCGCTGGTGCAGCTGCGCGGTCCCCGCTCGTCGGCGGCGCCCTCGGCGAGGCTGATCCCGGGCTGCCGGGCGATTGTCCGCTACGCCGAGGACGACCTCTGGCACGAGCGGATCCTGTTCTACCCGGCCGCATCGGACGTTGAGGGCGGGGCCTGCTGGGTCGTCCTGACCCTGGACGGCGACGTCTACATCGAGGAGCTGGAGGGTGGCTCGCCGGACGACAGCCCCGTGGAGTGGCAGATCGTGGCGCGAGACTTGCGGCTGCCGCCAGGGCTGTGCCGCCCGCGCCGCTTTGGGGGGGACCAGCCGGGGGAGCTGCGGGCCCTGCATCGCCGGGCGCATGCGGCTTCGACGGCTGACGCTCGGGCTCGCGGGCTGCAGCTGCCGGCGCCGCAGATGATCCGCACCCAGCAGGGCCGCGACGTCACGGTGGAGGAGGCGTTCGGCCGCAATTTCTTCGGCGGGCGGCGCGTGACCGGCAAGCAGGGCGCGCCTGCCGCTGGGGGCGCGCTGGCGGACGGGACGGGCGTGCCGGGCGACCAGGAGGAGGACGACGGCGACGCCCTCGCCGTCCCCGCGGTGCCCGCCTCCGCGGGAGGCACCGCGACTCCGCCTCCGCCAGTCTGGCGCGCCGCGGAGCCCGACAGCTCGCGGCCGATCGAGGTCGGCGACTGGGTCGGAACTCCGAGTCTGGCCTTGCACGAGCGCGGGCTGTTCGAGGTGGCGCCTGGGCGGGCCATCGCGGTGCACCTCGCCGCCCTCGACAAGGACGCCTTCGTTGCCTCTCTCAGGCCCGCCGCCTCGTCCGGCGAGGCCCCCGTCGGCGGCGCGGCCGCGACGAGCGACGCCCGCGCCCTCCCGGTGAGGACGGGGTCGCGCGGTCGCGGGCGCGAGTGGCGCGACGTGGTGGACTCGTGCGAGGAGGAGCCGTTCGGGGACTTCCCCGTGGCAGGTCCAAGGTCGACTTCGCGGCGCCTCGACTTCCTTCGGCGGCGGCACACTCCGACGGACCACCACCTGATGTTCAAGACGACGGCCCGGCTCCAGACGGAGCAATGGGGCGTTCAGGAGCACGAGCAGCTCATGAAGTACCTCGAGCTGGCCGGCGCCTACGACCAGCTCGACCTCGGCAACTGTGCCTTCGCGGAGGCGATCCTCCGCCGGGCGCAGACCATCGAGTGGGCGTACCACGATCGGCTGCGTGAGGCGGACTCCGCGAGTTCGAAGGATAAGATGAGCCCTGAGGAGTTTGCAGCGTTCAGCGGCTTCAGCAAGGCGGGCGACCTCCTCACGGTCGCCCCACAGCTGCTGGAGTACGTCAAGACCCAGGTCGAGAAGGACGCCGCCATCATGAAGAACATTCGCAAGGCACGAGAGGAACGAGAACTCCGCCGCAAGGGCCCCGAGGCAGGGGGGGGCGGCGGAGGCAAGGGATGATGCAGCAGCAGGGGGGAGGTCTTCATGCGGCCGCCTCCTCCCTGGACCTCGGGGCCGCCAGGATGGAGGATGCTCCTTTATCCACGCCTGGACGAATTCAAACCGACTATGCAGCTGATCGTCGGGACTTTTTTCCTGCCCCCCTCCTGCGCGTGGACAGCCAGGCGCCCGCGGAGGGCGCGGTGTGCCGCAGCGTGCGGCGGCGGCTTCTGCGGCGAGACGCCGTCGTGCAGGAGTGCAACCGCGTCATCGGGGCCCTCAATGACTTGGCCGGGAGGCCCCAGGCGCCCGGCGCCCCGGGCCTGGCGGAGCGGCTTCCCAATCGGCTGGTGCATGAGCGCGACCGCCGCGCTGCAGTCGAGCTGGGCCCGCCGCCACCCGACCTCACTCCCGCGGGAGCCCTCTGAGAGCTCCGCGGCGCCGGCGCGCACGAAGACCTCGACTCGCCGGCGGTCAGCTTCGACGATTCCCTTGTCTCGCTGCCGGAGGCCGGCAACACCCCAGTGCTGCTCGGGCAGCTGCTCCAGGACGTGGGCGATTTCGATGTCGAGGCCCCAATGCACGAGCAGCTTCTTCGAACTGAGGAGGCAGAATCCTATCTTCTGGCAGCTCCGAGGCAGCCATATATGATATATGGACACGATCTTGAGAGGTGATCCGCGGGTCTACTCCCGCTTGGTCAAGCGGCTCGCCGACGCCGGGATGGTGACCTACACGGACACCCCCCGCGAGAGGTGCGGCTTTTTCTTCGTCCGCAAGAAGTCAGGCAAGCAGCGCATGGTGGTCGACTGCCGACGGGCCAACTGTTGGTTTCGACGGCCAGCCTCAGTAGCTCTTGCCACCGGCTCGTCTCTGGGCGAGCTGGCCGTGCCGGAGGGCAAGGAGCTCTACGTCGGCCACGTGGACATCTGCGACGCTTTTTACCACTTCGGCCTGCCCGAGGCGTTTCGGGATTACTTCGCCCTGTCGTCCGTGAAGGCCGGGGACTTGGGGACGGTGCGGCTTCGTGAGCGGCCGCTCCAGCCTGGGAGCCGCATCTGGCCGGTGCTGGCCGTGCTCCCGATGGGCTGGTCGCACGCCTTGTACTGGTGCCAGACCATCCACCGATCCATTGTCAGCTCGATTCCCGAGCTGAGTGACGTGCCGTTCGTCTCCGACAAGAGTGTCGTGCCGGGGGCGCAGCCGCTGGCGATGACTATATACGTTGACAATTTTTTGGTTTTGGGCACCGATCCCGAGTCGGTGCGGCGTGCCGTCACTTTAGTCAACGCGGCCTTGACACAGAAGGGCCTCCCCACTCATGAGGTGTGCATGTGCGATCACAATGCTGACATTCTGGGCTGGGAGATCCGGGGAAGAGAGTGCGAAATCCGACCCAAGAGATCAAGGCTGTGGTGACTTCGGCTGGCGCTCGACTGTCTGGTCAGTCGCAATGCCGTGGGCCCGAGAGACGTTGAAAAAGTGTTGGGCCATTGCACGTTTGTTGCCTTACTATGTCGAGAGCACTTGTCCATCGTCAATTCGGTGTACTCGTTCGTGCGGAGGCTGCGCCACTGTACCGCAGTACCCCTCTGGGAGTCAGTTCGCTGGGGGCTGAACACCTTCTCGAGCCTTCTGGGGATGATCTCGCGAAGTCTGTTGGTTGCCTGGAGTCCGACGGTGATGTGCAGTGACGCGTCGTTCTGGGGCTTCGGGCTGGTCAGCAGGGGCTTCAATGAGGACCTTGTGGGCTCCGTGGGCGGCTTCTCGGAGAGGTGGCGTTTCCTGGAGGGCAGCAATGTGCAGTCTAGGGCCTGGGCTGGAGTCGGCGAGGGGCCTCTCGAGAGCTCCAAGGAGTTCCAGGACATCGTGGGCTCGGAGGAGGCCTGCATCAACGCCCGCCAGTCGGCCGTCAGTCGCCTGCCTGCTGAGTTTCGGGAAGAGGGTGGGGCTGTCGCGGGCTCGCACAAGTGGGGGGGCCCGCCCGACAACATCGTTGAGGGGGAGGCCCGGGCGCTCGCGTTTGGGGTTAAGCACATCTGCCGTTCAACAGCGTCGTTTGGGCGCCACCACCTTCTCCTCTCGGACTCGCTGTCGTCCGTCTTGGCTTTGAGCAAGGGGCGCTCTTCGGCACCAGGAGTCTGCGGGGCCCTCCGCGCAGTCGCTGCCCATGTCGCGGCAACAGGCCTCGGCCTCGCCGCCCGGTGGCTACCCAGCGAGTGGAACTTCGCAGACGGTCCGTCGCGAGGCCTCTGGCATGCTGGATATGCCCGCGCAGGAGGCGGCGGCGCTGACGCGGAGGCGACCTCGGACGGAGGCTGTCGACGCCAGCGCGCTGCCGCGGACGAGGGCTCTGACGAGTCCGCCGGCTGCGACGGCGCCGCGCCTCCGCCGCCTGCTGGACGAGATGGGCCCGATGGGCTCGGGTGGCCCCCTGCCGCCCTCGGGCTCGACGGGCCTGGCAACCTCGCAGGGCGCGAAGCGGCGGAAGCTGGCTCGGCGGCTCGCGAAGCTCACCGAGGAGGGCTCGCGGGATATGTTGAGAAGGAGCACTGTTCGCACCCAGACCGTCAGGACCCGCTACCAGCAGTTCGACGACGAGTTCGACGAGTGGATGGACGAGCAGGGCCTTCCGCGCCGGCCTCGCTTCTCGGTCGACCACGGCGAGGTGGGGCCGCTCTCGGCCTCGGACGTCGAGAGGATCGACTTGGCGCTCGCCGAGTGGATGCTGTCGCAGTACCTCGAGGGAGTCGACCACTGGCGCGGGGTGCAGATGTTGGCGGCGCTGCAGTGGAGCGACCCGCGGCTCGGCCGCGACGGGTCGGCCTCGCTGCCGGCGGCGCGCCAGACGCTGCGGGGCTGGAAGGTTCTGACGCCTCTTCGGGCGAGGCTGCCACTCCCCGAGGAGTTGGTGGCGGCCATCGCGTGCGAGCTGGTCCTCATGGGCCAGTGGGAGGCGGCTGCCTGCGCGGTGCTGTCCATGGTGTTCTACATGAGGCCCGGCGAGTGGGGGCGGGTGCTGGCGCGCCATGCCGCCCCGCCGCGCGCCGCCGGCAGCCTTGCGCCGCGGCACTGGGCGCTGCTGCTTCACCCGCACGAAGGCGAGGAGGCGAAGGCCAGCGAGACCGCGGAGTTCGACGAGAGCCTGGTCCTCGACCTCGACTGCGACCAGTGGTTGTCGGGGGTGTTCCATCGCCTGGTGGCCGGCCGCAGCGGGGACGAGCCGCTCTTCCCCATCGCAGCGACGGAGTTCGCGACGCTGTTCAGGCGGGCAGCGCGGCGCCCGGGGGTCACGCCCGACCCCGTGCCGCACCTGCTCCGCCACACGGGTGCCAGCAGGGACTTCGTGAACCAGCTGCGGCCGCTCCGCGAGGCGAAGAGGAGGGGCCGGTGGAAGACCGACGCGTCGGTGCGGCGCTACGAGAAGGGCGGGCGTCTCAGCGAGCAGTTCGCCCGCCTCCAAGGACCGCTCCAAAGGCACGCCCTGCGGTGCCACAGCGTGCTCCCCGAGGTGCTCTTAGGGGGGCTCGCTGCCCCGCCGTTCCAGGCCTGCTGAAGGTGCGGGTATTCTTGGAGAACTTCTCGGGCTCGGGGCGTCTCAGCCGTGCCATGAGTCGACGCGGCTACCACGTCCTGGCCTGGGACATCCGACATGGGGCTGAGTGCGATCTGAGGGGCCCCGCCAAGCGCCGCCTTGTGCGCGGCTGGATCCTGGGGGGTCTCGTTCTCGGGTTGCATCTCGGCACTCCGTGTGGGAGCTGGTCGAGGGCACGCGATATTCAGCCAGGCCCCCCGCGCCTTCGCTCTGATACGCACGTGCTCGGCCTGCCTGATTTGAGTGCCTCCTCTCAGTCTGCAGTAGATTTTGGAAATCAGATGATGAAATCTTCGGCGTCGCTTCTCCTAGTGGCGAAGCGCATGCAGGTGCCTTGTTCTATGGAGAACCCGAGCACCTCGCGGATCTGGCTCGCTCCCGCTGTCGCGTCTCTCATCCGTTGCAGGGCCTGGACGTTTGTCAACACTGATTTTTGCCAGTGGGGCGCGCCTTGGAGGAAGCGCACTTCTTTCTTGGCCACCCACCTCGATCTCTCCCCACTTGTTAAAGTATGCAAGCGAGTGCAAGGGTGCTGCAGCCGGAGCGGTCGCCCCCACCAGGTCTTTGAAGGTCGGGCTCCCGATGGTCGTTTTTGGACGGCTGTCGCAGAAGCTTACCCCTCGCCCTTGTGTCGACGGCTGCTCCTCTTCGATGATGCCATCGTCTGCCGGAGAGCGTCGGCTATGCAGAATGTTATGTCTCGAGTGTAAATGCATTATTACGGCCTTCGGCCATTCGACTGTTTTGGGCAAGTGTCTGTTTTGGCGAGTTCGAACTAAATCTCGATTTAATCATGGTTTTATCTGGCTCGGCTTGTGGCGTGTCGCTGTCTCTCCAGAGAAAAACGGAGCGCCTGGCCCTGCATAGCAGGCGCTTCGCGCATGGCACGGCCAGACGGCAGGGGATACAGTTCAGTGTTCCACACGTGTTTGAATCCTCGCCGTCGGTCCCGTTGCCGTCCATCGTGTCCGATGGCCACCTTTGCTCAAGTCTCCCTCCCTCCCTCCCTTTTTTCTCTCTCTTCTTCTGCACCCTCAGCCTGCAGTTGGCGAGTTCGAACTACATCTCGGTTTAATCATGGTTTTATCTGGCTCGGCTTGAGGCGCGTCGCTGCCTCTCCAGAGAAAAAACGGAGCGCCTGGCCCTGTATAGCAGGCGCTTCGCGCACGGCGCGGCCAGACGGCAGGGGATACATATTATTATTCACTTTATTCTTCTTATTATCATGATTGTTGTTATTAGTAAAGAAATATTAATATTAGTGTTTTTGTTACTATTGTTAATTTTATGATGATTCGTATTATTATTATTATTGTTATTATTATTGTTATTATTAATGTTATCATTATTATTATCATTATCATTATTAGTATTCCATTTTGTATGATTATAATGGTTTTTATTTTTATTAGTATTATTCGTGTTATTATTCCCATTATTAATATCATTCCTCCTCTTCCTTCCTCTCATCCTCCGTATCCTCCTCCTCCGTCTCTTCCTCCTTCTCCTCCTCCGCCTCCTCCTCTTTTGAAGACGGCCAGATGTATCGATCGGGCTTTCGTCCCCGTGCCCACCTAATACCTCGAGCAACTTATTATGTGCGACTTCGTACTGCACCGAGAGGCCGCCCTCTATGCCGATTGGCGTATGAGTGATCATGCAGCCGTGGTCTTGCGCATGCGGCCGCGGATATCCATCGACCGCGTCGAACAGAGCACCCCCGAACACATTTGAAAAGGCCCCGATGTACGCCGCGATGCCGGGGGGGGCATGCAGGGAGAAGTGAAGAGTTGTATGAGGAGGAGGACGAGGACGAGGAGGAGGACGACGACAACGACGACGAGCGAAGCTCCAGGTGACCGCGCCGACGACGCAGCGGCTGGCGTGGGCAGCGCCGCCGCCGGGGCATGAGGAGGCGCATCGGCTGCGCGCCGAGCTCGCCGCGGCCGAGGCCTATTGGGCTCGAAGGAACACGACATGGTCGTCGTCGTCGTCGTCGCCGTCGTCAGGTTCGCCGAGGTTTTCCGCACCTGTCGTCCTGTGGTGGCCCACTTCGGGCCCTGGAGCCGGCAGAAATTGATCCGCGATGAAGAGCTGCCCAGGATGAGCCACGAGAGGGGTTCGGGGAACGATTTTGAGCAGAATGTTGTCGGTGTCGTCCCCGTTGAGCAGAATGTCGTCGTTATCGTCCCCGTCTCCGTCCCCGCCCCCCGCTGTCGTCCCCCGTCATCGTCGTCGTCGTCGTTGTCGTCGTCGTCGTCGTCGTCGTCGTCCCCGTCATGGTCGTCGTCGTCGTTGGCATCGTCATCGTCATCGTCGTCGTCATCGTCGTCGTCTGAGTCTGAGTCGTCCGAGTCGTCGTCTGCGTCTTCGTTCCCCTCGCCCTGGAGAGATGGAGTGGGGAGGCAAGGAGCGATGAGCCCAGTTGAAGAGCACAGTTCAAGTCGTCCAGAACGCTCGGGAACGGATCTATCCTCGTAATAGCCCCGCCTGGTGATGCCTCTCGGGCCTCCCGGGTCCCCATACTGGCGACGACAAGAAGCTAGTCTTATGCGAGATGGCAAAGTGACATATAGCGCGGCTTTACGCGGCGGCCCACGCAGACCGCCGCCGCGTGGAGACGAGGGTGCCTTAAGCCGCGACCTGACGCGGGCAGCTTGCGCGCCAGTGTCGGTGAAGACAGGACAGGGAGGGATAAGCAGCTCCAGGGAAAGCCGAATACGCCAGGGAAGCCGCGTCGATGTTCGGCCGTGGCCTCCGAGATTGGATCGGGGCGTTCGAGGGAGAAAGCCACCAGGCCTGGCCGGAGGGGGCTGCCTGGGTTTCTCGCGCGCCGCTGCCGCAGGCCCCAGAGGTTTCCGGAGGCTCCGCAAGGCCAAAGACTTCCGAAAGTTCCGCCCCTCGACCATCCTATGGCTCCTCCTACTCTTCCTCCTCCTCCCCTTCCTCCTCGTCCTCCTCCTCCTGCCTGTCATCCTCATCCTCGTCTTCCTCCTCCTCCTCCCCCTTTTCCTCCTCCTCCTCCGCCTCCTCTTAGGTCATGGTTCTCACGAGTCGCCTGCAATGTAACAGCAGCGCCTGGCCAGATTTTGGGATGCCTCGCTTCACTAGGCTCGTCGGGGATAGCTTCGGGTCCGAGGGCCATTGGCCGCTTTCCAGGCTTCCCTGCTTGCCGTGGAATGGGCCTCACTTTCCCTTGTTCTCGCTTGTCTCCTCCTCAGGTGACTCCTGGGAACTGAAAGCGGACGGCCGCGGACCCTTCGGACCCTTTTCAGAAGCCTTCGACGAGTCTATCCACGAGCCGCGCGGGCAGCCAGTCTATCGACCTTCCGCCCCCCAGCCCTTCCCCAAGGAATGATCGAGGTGTGGGCCCGTTCGCGAAGCCTTTCGGTTGCCCCCTCTCCCGTTCCTGGCCCGCAGTGGGCCCTCCCTAGGCGTTGTGCCCCCGAACAGTTCGATTCAGTTCAGCACATCAGACTACAGCAGCACGGCGGACCAGCTCGGCAGACCACGGCAGCAGGGCAGACCGCAAGAGCACGCGGCAGACCACAGGAGCACGCCAAACCCGCATGGCAGACCATTGCAGCACGGCAGACCTTAAGAGCACGGCAAACCACAGGAGCATGGCAGACCGCAGGAACACGGGATATCACAGGAGGACGGCAGACCACCACAATGAACCGACAGCAGTTCTGCTGGTCGTCTGTGCGTCGTTTCCGATCTTCTTTGAGGTTCTCGACAGGATGGTCTCTGACAAATTTCGCTGACAAAAGCGACGCTTCCCGTTCCTGTCCGGTATGATTTCTAAAATGGCCATTATGTCCAGGACATCTTCAAAACATAGTTCCGGACGGGGCTCCGAGTCGCCCGGAGGGGGGCTCGCCGTGTCCCAAAGCAGCCTCAGCAGGATTTTTGGAGGACCCACAAAGGGCCCCAAGAGGCCCGCAAGAGAGCCCCACGAGGCCCTCCTCCTCCTCCTCCTCCTCCTCCTCCTCCTCCTCCTCTGATTCCTCCTCCTCCTCCTTCTCCTCCATTCTTTCTCCTTGTAAATAATTTCTCCTTGTCGCACCCCGAGGCCAGTTTTTAGGGCGGGCTGGGAGTTTTGCTCGAGATTTCCTCACCATTTATGGCTCTGAAGCTTAAAAGTTGGCAACCGTTTCGCAGATGAAGGGCGGGTGGTTTTCAAAATGTGGCTCTCGCCTTCGCGCCGCGCACATTCGCTTTAAACATGTGCAAGAGTTCCACGGATTGAGGGCGGGTCGTTTTCAATATGTTGTTCTCGCCTTGGCGCCGCGCACATTCGTCCATAACATTTGACAGAGATTCACGGATTCCCATGATCAACGCATGTACCAGAAATGGTGCTTTGGAGGGATTCAGGCTTATGCGGGTGCAACAGTTATGTTGATTCGTGTTGTTGAATTCCTCAAAACGGCTTTCTGGCAAGATTCTAGATCGTCAAGACGCAGCAGTCAGGTTGATCCGTGGCGTTGAAATCCCGAGAACAATGTTTTGGCCTGCTTCCGGGTCTTCAGGGGTGTCTCCCAACGAGGCAGTTCCCTCAATGGAAATGAACCGTTGTAGGCGCTTGTGAAGTGGGAGCTTGGAGGGAAGGTTAATACCATATTCGTTGATGACTCTTTGGTTTGCTCTGGTCCTCCTCCTCCTCCTCCTCTTCCTCCTCCTCCCAGACGGTCAAAGATAGCCCAAGATGGCTCCAAGACAGCATGGGAGAGCCCCCACAGAGACCTAGCACACGCCCAGGCAGCCCAATAATCCCCCAATAGTCCCTCAGGCCCCCAGGATGCCCCAAGTTAGCAAGTTAGCCCCAGATTGCCCCAACAGCTCCCAGCCTCAAAAGTTCACGAGGACCCTCTTTTTCGACGTGCTTTTTCTCGGGCTCCTTCCCGTCCTCATTCGTGGTTGTCGTCGTCCTTCTTTTCCTCCTCCTTCTCCTCCTCCTCCTTTTCTTTCTTTGTCTCTTTTTCCACCTCCTCATCCGCTTCGTTCCTCCTCGGACTCGTCGTCCCCCATATCCTCCTCCTCCTCCTCCTCGTCGCGCTTGTCTTCCTATTCGTTGTCCCCCTGCTCCCATCGCTGCCCTCCCCGCCATCCACGCTGTCTTCCTCGTCATCCGCCGCCTCGGCGTCGCCGTCACCCTGACGAGCCCAATGGGCAAAATCTGCGCGTCCCCTTGTTGTCCGGTCCGGTATTTGGGGTGCGTGCAGGTCCTTGGCCAGTTCTTACTTGAGGGAGCCAAGACACATCAAACAAAACGGAGAAACAACAACAAACAACACATTCTCTCAAAAGCAAAACCATAAAAAAAGCAAACATACAAAAGCACGATAAGACCAAGGCCCAGCTGGAAACCTTCCAGCGTCCCGGCAGAGGGCTTGGCCCCCAGCCAGAAGCTTCCAGCCTGGCCACACGCTCGGCAGCCTACCTATTGGAGGAGGTGCCTCGCCCTGCCGTGTCGGTAGAGGAGGGGGGCCTCTCGCCCCCGGGGAGGCTGCGCCCGCTCCTGTCGGGCAACGAAGAGGGGCATGAACACAAGAACTCGGAGGGCCGCGCGGATTTCTCGGATCGGTGCTGGACCCCCCTGGCGGCGCCTCCAGCGCCGCCCCTGTCGCGCTCCGCGCCCTTGCCGAGCCCGCCCCCGCTCGGGCCCTTCCGGGGCGGGCCCTCCGGTGAGCTGCTCGGCCTCGGCGGGAAGTCCCTGGCAGTTCTCTGCCTTTGGAGCCGGTGTGTCAGCGGCGCACTGTCGAAAACCTCCTCCTCCTCCCTCCTCCCTCCTCCTCGGCCTCCTTCTCTTCCTCCTCCTCCTCGGCCTCTTGCTCCTCCGCCTCTTCCTCCTCCTCCTCCGTCTTTTCCTCCTCCTTCTCGGCCTCCTCCTCCTCCTCCTCCTCCTCCTCCTCATCATCATCATCATCATCATCATCATCATCATCATAACCATCACCAGCATCAATATCAGTATCAGTATCAGTATCATCATCATCATCATCATCATCATCATCGTCATCATCATCATCATCATCAGCAGCAGCATCAGCATCAGCATCAACATCAGCATCAGCATCAGCATCATCATCGTCATCATCATCATCATCACCATCACCATCATCATCATCATCATCATCATCATCATCATCCGCCTCCTCTGTCTCCTCCTCCTCATCATCATCCTTCTCGGCCTCCTCCTTCTGCTCATCCTCCGCCGCCGCCTCCCCCTCCTCCTCCTCCTCCTCCTTCTCCTCCCCCTCCTCGGCCTCCTCCTCCTCCTCCTCCTCCTCCTCCTCCTCCTCCCAATTCCTCTGCCCCATCGCCCTCCAGGTGAAGCTCGGCTCGACGCTGCAGCGGCTGGCCGCGCAGGAGGCCCTGGCCAGGGCGCACGACGAGGCGTCGTCGGCGCTGCTCGAGGCGTCGGCGGCCGCCGTTGATGGCGTACGCAGCCAACGACGAAGATGCCGACGATGATGCCGACGACGACGACGACGACGACGACGACGACGACGACGACGACGACGACGGTAACGGTGACGACTGCGACGACGATGACGGCGACGACGGTGACGACGACGACGGCGACGACGACGGCGGTGGCGGCGACGGCGGCGTCGACGGCGTCGACAGCGACGGCGGCGTCGACGGCGACGGCGACGGCGACAGCGATGACGACGATGACGACGATGACGACGACGACGACGACGACGACGACGACGACGACGACGACGACGACACGACGACGACGACGACGACGACGACGACGACGACGACGACGACGACGACGACGACGGGGGACGACGACGGGGGACGGCGACTACGGAGGACGACTCCGATAACGACGTCTCGGAGGACGACGATGGCGACGGAGGAGGAGGAGGAGGAGGAGGAGGTGGAAGGGGAAGGTGGAGGAAGGAGGAAGGATGATCGCGACGACACGACGACGATGACGACGACGACGACGACGAGGACGAGGACGAGGACGACGTCGACGACGACCCCGATGATGCGCAGCGGGCGGCCTTGGCCGCGGAGGCCCGGGGCGAGAAGGCCGCCAGGGCGCGGAGCCTCGCGGGGGAGATCGCCTCCAGCTTCGCGGCCGCGATCGAGGCCATAGACGCTGCAAAGAAGGAACCCACCGACGGCGACGGCGAACGACGACGTCAATTGCGGGGGTGCATAGGATGGGGGGGAGGAGGAGGAGGAGGAGGGGGAGGAGGATGAGGAGGAGGAGGAGGAGGACGAGGAGGACGAGGAGGACGAGGACGAGGAGGACGAGGAAGGGGGAAGGGGGGGGGAGGGGAGGGGGAGAGGGAGAGGGGAGGGGGAGGGGAAGGCGGAGGAGGCGGAGGAGGATGATAGGAGGAGGAGGGGGAGGAGGAGGAGGAGGAGGAGGAGGAGGAGGGGAGGAGGAGGGAGGGAGTGAGGGAGGGAGGGAGGGAGGGAGGGTGGTGGGGTTAGGAGGAGGAGTGGAGGGGAAGGGAGAGGGACGAGGGAGTATGTAGGAATGAGAGGAGGAGGAGGAGGAGGAGGAGGAGGAGGAGATAAAAGGAGGAGGAAAAATACGAGGAGGAGGAGAAGGACTGAGCCACAGAGGAGAGGCCTGAGCAAACCGTGCTGGCTGTGGTGACCTGCTCTGGGCTGGGCTCCGAGCCGTATCCCGCCTTCTGCGGCCGTGCAATGCATGTTGAATTCTACACGCCTCTGAACTGCCTCGTGCTTGAAACCAGAAGCTAGGAAGAGGAGGAGGATGAGGAGGAGGGCAGGCGGAGGAGGAGTTGGAGGAGTTGCAGGGTTGTTGAGGTCAGCAGCGGCTGAGGATGAATGAGGGAGGATGATGGGAGGAATGATGATGAGGAAGGGGAACGAGGATGCCGAAGACCTCATTGGCGTCTGCTTGCGATAGGGCCACTGCGGTTGAGGAATATGGTAGGTAATCTACGCTAGAGCCGATGGACACGCACGCCACCAACTTCCGTTTTCGTCTACGGCCGCGTCGGAGGCCGAGTCTGTTGCACCGCATTTTTTCCCCCGTGTTTCTGCACTTACCGTACCAAGCTCTGAAAGTGTTATTTTATTGAGCAATGTCTGGAGCCAGGGATGGCTCCGCGGTGCCTTATGAGGGGGTTTGTTCCTGAAGTCTCTTAGCGATCGGACTTGGCATCGAAGGTTATCTACAGCTCTCTCAACAACATTGTATGACCACTCCATGGGTGGGCCTGCTTTCGGAGCCATTTGCCCACTTGGGTTGTCAAGGTTCTCTGCTTCAACATATATGATAGCAGCGCACGGCTTTTCAAACTTGTCCCCAAATTCGATGGAGTACCGTCTTTAATCTGCTTGCCAACGTGTCACGGCGCTTTAGGTCTGCATTGGGCCAACGGAACATTGTCGTTGAGAGTCTTAGCTATGTAATTATCGTGCAAGACATGTCTTGGAAGTTTTTGGCATGGGTCGTAGCACCTATGGAAACGTCTGAGCCCAAACGGCTATGCATTCGACTAACGCTTGCTTGGAAGCTGGTACTCTTTACTTTGGCTGCCGACTGGGGTGGGGAGGTCATTCCAATCGATGCTGGCCCGCCGCAGGCTTCGATAATCATGTTCTCCTACTCCTTGCCCAGACTCCCACTCCCCTTCCCGTTCCCTGCCCTGCTTACCTTCGTTTTGCACCGGTCCCCCTGCTCGGCCGAGCGACGTCCCTTTTGCGGGCCGATCCGCAGCTCCTCCTGTGCAGCTTCCCTGGCGCTGGACTCTCTGAATTTGCGTGCTGTGTGTTTATATGATGAAAACCATGCATCCGCCATGTAAGTGTGTTGTTATTCCAATTATCCAGGGAAGCGGATTTTCACAGCGCCGACTGACACACAAAGGCATTGGTAATCATGACAAACGATACTGAAGCTTTACATGTCTTGCTTCGGCCCAGTTATCCTTGACGAGCAAAGCAATCCTTGTCAAACACAATCAACATGTGATACAACATCATGCTCATGAGCCTCTGGGGTTGTCCGGTCGATTGGTCAATGATTCTGGCATTCCAGCTGCCTGGTCGCCCAGTCGTGTCGTCTGGTCGTTTGGTCGTCCGTCGTCTGGTCGTCTGGTCGTCCAGTCGCTGGTCGCGCGGCCGCCTGCTTGTTTGGTCGTCCGGTTGTCCCGTTGTTCGGTCGCCTTCGTTTGGTCGTCGGGTTGTGGGGTCGTGGTCATTTGGCCGCCTGGTCGCGCGGTCGCCTGGTCGCCCGGTCGCCCAGTCGTCCCGTCGTTCGGTCGCCAGGCCCAGCCTCGGCAAAATTGCACCATCCGTCGAAGGCTTCGAGGGCGGATATTTAAGTCTCTTAGAAAGGGTCCAAGTAGATGGAGTTGGAGGATCGCGCCGTATCGTCGATGCATCGGCGATGCGGCTCGATGTGGAGCCCGATTTTCTCCACGCTGGCGTCGCCGATGCATCGCTGATGTCGCCGATGCATCGCCCATGCATCGCCCATGCATCGACAATATATCGCCGATGTATCGGCGATGCGGCGCGATCCTGCGACTCTACTCCGAACTCATCTGGGACGCCTCTGGGAAAGAGTACGGTGTTTCGCTCCTTGCGATACAGAGCAACGAGTCTTCGGGCGACTTATAGTCGGAACGGCCAGGTACATTTGGTTTCGGCCATTGTGCGGCCGTTGTGGTTCACGGCAATTGTGTTTGCGACCGCCATTAGCGAATTTATTGGGAGGCCTAGCGGCCGGTGCCGCCGACTCTGAAAGGGGACGGCGACGACGACGGCGGCGGCGCCGGCGGCAGCGGCGACGACGACGACGACGCTGACGCTCTGGAGCCTTTTTGGGGCCCCTTGGGCTCTGCTTGGGCTTGGGCTTAGGGGCCGCGGCTGGGGCCAGGGCCAGGGCTGGGGCCGAGGCTGGGGCCACGGCCGGGGCTGGGGCCGGGGGCCGGGGGCCGGGGCGCCGTGGCCGGGGCGCCGGGGCCGGGACCCGAGCTGTCCCCCTCCTATAGGGCTGGGCTGTGTCCGGGTCCGGGGCCGGGGCCGGGGGCGGAGCGGGGGCCAGGACCGGGGCAAGAGCGGGCCCGGGTGCGGGGGGAACGTAGGTGTCGACCCCCCCGGGACCCCCCTAACACCCCCCAGGCCCCAGGACCCACCGGGACCTGCCCCCCCTTGGCGCTGGGAAGGGATCAAATAGGGCAGGGGTTGCCCTTCGGTTCCACTCCAAGGTAGTTCAATTTTGCTTTGGACGGCGCGTATGAGGAAGAGGGCCCAGGCAAATGGAAAAGAGTGGGACGGAGACGACGACTCCAACGGGAAAGCCTGATCCGAACGGAAAAGCCCTTCACACGCCGACAGGGTCGGCGGATTTTAAGGATGCGGCCCGTTGTCGGACAACTGCTGGCTTTCTGGCAGCACGGATTCCCGCAAGCCGCCCCACAGTCTTCAGCACCTCGTTGACGACAGTGAAGGGAATATTTAAGCCTACGGCAGGCATTGGTAAGATAGCGTGAGAGAAGGGGCCTTCGCGGGGGGATCGCCTAGCAGGGATAGCGTGCCTTTCGGATATCGATGTTGTACGCTACAGACGATGATGATGATGCTGCTGATGATGATGATGATGATGATGATGACGATGATGATGATGATGATGATGATGATGATGATGATGATGCTGCTGCTGCTGCTGCTGATGCTGATGCTGATGCTGATGCTGATGCTGATGCTGATGCTGATGCTGATGCTGATGCTGATAATGATGATCCCGCGCAGCGGATCGACACACCGTACATTCGCAAGGGATAAGAGTCAAGTTGGGCGTGTCCCTCTATAGGACGAGTATTCAAAAATAGGCAAAACATAGTCTGGGGGCTTTTTCTTACTATTTCTGACCGTTGGGGAGCATTTCTGGCGCATTTTTTATTTGTCATCCAAAATCCACCTGTAGGAGGACACGCCCGATCTGACAAAAGAGTGTCGCCAGGGCCGCCAGGGCGACACGCAGAGCAACAGCTCCTGACCGTATCGTTGCAGCTCCCACCGTGTAGCGCGCTTGGTAATCCTTCCCCGCGTCCCCCGAGGAGCTTATCCTGGAGGGCTCCTCTGCCGGGCAGCGGTTGCGAGAGCCCGCCCCGTCGCCGCCGACGGGCC
>CAUYUJ010003224.1:652500-685000 GCA_963575745.1 Prorocentrum cordatum
GCGCGAGAGCGCGATTTTGGAATACATCGTGAGAAAATATCCAGCGGGAGCCGCTGTTGTTGCAAGCCGGGGGCCAACAGCATATCCTGAGCCCCAAGACCTTCACGTACAAAAACCGGGTGCGAGACCCAGGATGAGCAGCTTATTCTACAAACACGATGGGCAACAGGGGGTGGGATCAATGACAGCTATTCGCTAGCAAGGACAAGCCAGCAACAATCACAACAACAACAATCATTTTAATACTGTTCGCCCTTATCTGCTCGAGATTCCCCAAACCCTCGATACCCGCCCTCTTCGTCTTCGATCGAAACCGTTTTGGGGTATACCGTTCTTCCCTGCAGGCCGGGCCCAGGCAAGCGGCGGGTCGGCCGCGGACCGTCGGCTTGGCCAGCGGCAGCGCTGATCGGCGGGACGGCCGCGGACCGTCGACCCGACCCCAAAAGGGACGGACAGGGAACCGACCACGACGACGACGACGACGTCGACGACGACGGCGACTACGACGACGACGACGGCGACGACGAGCGAAAGCGAGAGCGAGAGAGAAAGACAGCAGGGCCACGAAGGACACGAAGTCAGGCCACGAAGGGCGACAGCGGGGACACGAAGGGAATGCGTATGGTGTCACGAAGAGCGCGAACGAACGGGGGCCACGAAAGGAAGATTTTGTGGGGCCACAAAACGCAACGACGGGGCCACCGAGGGTGGCAACTGGGCCACGTAGGACAGCGAAGGGGGCACAAAGGGCGACAACGGGGCCACGAAGGGCATGCACATGGGGCCACAATGGGCGCGACTCCTGGGTGCCTGGGTGTCGGGAGCGCGGCGCTTGAGCAATTTGCAGGACATTCCGACGCAAGGGCGTTATGCTTCAGTAGATTTCAAGCAAGTCCCCAGCGAGAGCGCGACTCCAGAGCACCGGGAGAGCGATTCTTGAATAACTTGTAAGGGAGCCTCTTCCGAGGCACAGCATGTCCAGTCCGGATGGCACAATGCCTTCTCAATCGTTTTGCCCACGCTTTCATTCTAAGTATCACCGCGCCCGAATGGTTCAAAGCCTTTGGGAGAGGCCCCACAACATGTGAGAGAGTCCCCCGAACCCCCTGGACAGCCTCTGGAGCCCGTTGCAAGGCCCCCAGAGCCTTTCAGAGAACTTCAGACCCTTTGTGGGGAACATGAGGGCCCCTGGGAGACGCTTGAGAACTGAAATCGAAGATGTCGGGGCGTCTTGAAGGAGGCGTCAAGGCATTTGTGGAAAAACGTTTAAACAGGAGGAGCTTCTGAACCTCGGGAGAGGAAGAAGAGGAGGGAGCAGGAGGAGGACGAGAAGGAGGAGGAAATAGGGAACACGGGGGGGAGGTTGAAAAGGAGGAGGAGGAGGACGAGGCAGAGGAGGGGAGGGCGGCGACGATGAGGAATACGACGACGTCGAGGACGACGGGGTCGCCGCCGCGGGCTCTCGGGCCACCCCTGGCACGCGGAACGCGCCAGGGAGCTGGCGCTGACCTCCGACAATGCGCGTTGCATTTTTGAGCATCGGCACTAGGGATGAGGGAAGCCCCGAACAAAACAAACAGAGGAAGTATCGAAGGGGAACATCGTTGTTTGCAGGGGCTGCGTTTGCGGCGCCGACGCGGGAGCGCCGGTTTCGATTAAAAAACGACGAACCATCGAGCGGGAGCGTTGTTGTTGTTGGCAAGCCCGCTTTCGGCGGCCAGAAAGAGCCCCAGTCCCGAGTAGGAAAGGAAGTGTCGAGCGGCAGCGTTGTTGTTGTTGTTGTTGTTGTTGTTGTTGTTGTTGTTGTTGTTGTTGTTGTTGTTGTTGTTGCGGTTGTTGTTGTTGTTGTTGTTATTGTTGTTGTTGTCGTTGTCGTCGTTGTTGTTGTTGCTGCTGTTGCTGTTGCTGTTGCTGTTGCCGTTGTTGTTGAACTCCTCACTTATGAAGAATATTTGTTGTTGATCCCCCCTCACCTGTGCATACCCTTTCTTCTCCATCAAAGTGTGCCCCTCAACGCTCGCACCCTGGTTTTTTGACAGGGAAAGTCTTGATGCTCAAACTGTGCCCCTGGCCCCCCGGAGTACAACAACAACGGTTCCCCGTTGAGATTTCCTCCAAATTTAGTCGGGACCCCCGCTCCCGCCTGAGAGTTCTTCACAATTTACTCAGGATCGGTGCTCCCGCCTGTGACCTCCTCGCAATTTAGTCGGCCCCCCCACGCCCATCTGAGATTTCTTCAGACTTTACTCAGGAAGGGCGCTCCCACTTGAGACTTCTTCGCAATTGACCCAAGACTTCCTTGCAATTTGATCAATTCCCCCGCTCCCGCCAGAGAGCCTTTCACATTTTATTTAGGAATTGCGTTTTCGCCTGTGACTTCCATGCAATGTATTCAGAAATCGCGCTTTCGACGCTCAGGAAACACGCTGCGCCAAGGACGCCGCCACAATTTACTTAGGAATCGCGCTTTCGCCATATTCACGCATCCCGTTTGAATGTCCCACCCGCCCGACCCGCCCGTTAGGGGATCGCTCGCCCGTCGTGGGCTCCCGCCCGACACTTCCTCCTTCCTTCAGGAGCGGCGCTTTCGCGTAGGACTCCCTCGGACATTCACGCTCTTACCTTCCTGTTCCTCCTCCCTCTCCCTCCTCCCTCCTCCCTCCTCTCCTCCCTTCTCTCTCCCCCCTGTCTTCCCTTATCCTGCCTGTCTGCCCTATCCCTCCCCTGTCCTGCCTCCTCCCTTTTTTTTTTTTTTTTTTTTTTTTTCTCTCTCTCTCTCTCTCTCTCTCTCCCCTATCTCTCTCTCTCTCTTTCTCTCTCTCTCTCTCTCGTTCTACCTTTCGTATATGTTTTTCTCTTTCTCTCTCTCTCTCTCTCTCTTCTTTTCTCGCTCTCTCTCTCTCTCTTTTCCCATGCCTCTAATCAACCGCCCCCCTCTTCGCTCCTTCTCTCCTGGCGTGTTCCCTCTTCTTTCGTCCCTCCCCCTCCCTTCCTCCCACTCTCCCAGGTTCTCCCCCATCCTCTTTCTGCAGGGCCCACACCAATTCCAATGGCGGGCACATGTACGCCCACGAAGGATTGTCCGCCCGTTCGGGTTTGCCCGCCTGTCGAAGCCCGCCGCCCCCCGCAAAGAGAATCAATCCGTCCAGAGGGGGCGTGATCGAAGACAACAAGGGCGAGTATCGAGGGTGTGGGGAACTCGTTTTGAATGACACACGGGCAAGTAAGATCGAATAGTATTAGAATGATTGTTGTTGTTGCTGGTGTTGCTGCTGCTGCTTCTGCTGCTGTTGTTGTTGAATTCTCACTTCTGAAGAATAATCATTGTTGATCCCCCCGCCCCTGTGCACGCTTTATTTGTTCGATTGAAAGTCTTGAGGGTCAAACTGTGTTGTTGGCCCCCGGGTTACAACAACAACGGCTCCCGTCGGATACTTCCCCACAATTTAGCCAGGACCCCCGCTCCCGCCCGAGACTTGTTCGCTCCCGCCCGAGACTTCTTCGCATGTTATTCAGGAATCGCGCTCTCGCGTGGGACTTCTTGCGATGTATTCAGGAATCGCTCTCTCGGCGCTCTGGAGTCGCGCTCTCGCTGGAGACTCGCTTGCAATTTGCAGAAGAATAGCGCCCTTGTGTTGGATTTCCCGCGATGTGCTCAAACGCCGCGCTCCCGACACGCAGGCATCCAAGAGTCGCCCTCACGCTCAGGACTCCCTCGCGGCTGAATTAGGATCTCGCTGCCCTCCGTGGCCCCGTTGCAGCCCTTCGTGGCCCCCTCGCTGCCCTTCGTGGCCCCGTTGCAGCCCTTCGGTGTCCCGTCGCGTTGTTTCGTGGCCCCGTTGCAGCCCTTCGTGGCCCCCTCGCTGCCCTTCGTGGCCCCGTTGCAGCCCTTCGGGGCCCCTTCGCTTTGTTTCGTGGCCCCGTTGCAGCCCTTCGGGGCCCCCTCGCTGCCCTTCGCGGCCCCGGTGCAGCGCCTCGTGGCCCTGTCGCTGCCCTTCGTGGCCCACTATACTTTCGCTGCCCTTCGTGGCCCCCTCGCTGCCCTTCGTGGCCCATAAATGTATGCCCTTCGTGGCCCGCTCGTTCGCGCCCGTCGTGGCCCCATATGCATGCCCTTTGTGGCCCCACTGTCGCCTTTTCGTGGCCCAGTTGCCACCCTCAGTGGCCCCGTCCTTGCCCCCCGCGGCCCAATATACGTATGCCTTCGTGGCCCCCGCTCATTCGCGCTCTTCGTGGCCCCATGTGCATGCCCTTCGTGGCCCCGTTGTCGCCCTTTGTGGCCCCCTCGCTGTCCTACGTGGCCCAGTTGTCACCCTCAGTAGCCCCGTCGTTGCGTTTTGTGGCCCCGCATTATCTGCACTTCGTGGCCCCCGCTCGTTCGCGCTCTTCGTGGCCCCAGACGCATTCCCTTCGTGTCCCCGCTGTCGCCCTTCGTGACCTCCTTCGTTCCTTCGTGGCCCTGCTGTCGTTCTCTCTCTCGCTTTCGCTCGTCGCCGTCGTCGTCGCCGACGTCGTCGTCGTCGTCGTCGAGGTCGGTCCCGTGTCCGTCCGTCTTGTGGTCGGGTTGACGCCGATCAGCGCTGCCGCTGGCCAGGCCGACGGTCCGCGGCCGCCCCGCCGCTTGCCGGGGCCCGGCATGCAGGGAAGAAAGGTATACCCCCCAAAAGGGGTTACGATCGAAAACGAAGAGGGCGGGTATCGAGGGTTTGGGAAATACGCGTTAACAGACATTCGAGCACGTAAGAGCGAACCTTATTAAACTGTTTGTTGTTGTTGTTGATGGAATATGTTGTTGTTGGTGTTGTTATCGTTGTTGTTGTTGGTGTTGTTGTTGTTGTTGTTGTTGTTATTGTTGTTGTTGTTGGTGGTGTTGTTGTTGTTGTTGGTGTTGTTGTTGTTGAGTTTTCACTGTGGAAGAAGAATTATTGTTGATCCCCTTCCGCTGCACATTGTATGTTTCAATTGAAGTGCCCCTCCGGGCCCGCGCCCTTTTCTTATCAGGGAAAGTCTTCCTCCTCGAACTGCGTTGTTGGCCCGCGGTTTACATCAACAGCGGCTTCCGCCTGTGGCTTCCTCACAATTTACCCAGGACCCCCGCTCCCGCCCGAGATTTCCTCGCAGTGTATTCAGGAATCGCGCTCTCGCTTGGGGCTCCCTTGCAATTTATTCAGGAATCGTTTTCTCGACGCTCTGGAGTCGCTCTCTCGCTGGAGACTCGCTTACAGTTTACTCAAGAATAGCGTTCATGCGTTGGAATTCCCCGCAATGTGCTCAAGCGCCGCGCTCCCGACACTCAGGCGCCCAGGAGTCGCGGTCACGCTTAGGACTCCTTCGCATATTATTGAGGAAACGGGGTCTCGCTGCCCTGGTCCCGTTGCAGCCCTTCGTGGCCTCCTCGCTGCCCTTAGTGGACCCGTTGCAGCCCTTGATGCCCCCTCGCTTTGTTTCGTGGCCCCGTTGCAGCCCTTCGTGGCCCCCTTCGATGCCCTCCGTGGCCCCGTTGCAGCCCTTCGTGGCCCCGTCGCTTGGTTTCGTGGCCCTGTTGCAGCCCTCTGTGGCCACCTCGCTGCCCTTTTGCGGCCCCGTTGCAGCCCTTCGTGGCCCCGCTGTCGCCCTTCGTGGCCTCGTTGCACCCCTTCGATGCCCCCTCGCTTCCCTTCGTGGCCCCGTAGCAGCCCTTCGTGGCCCCCTCGCTTTGTTTCGTGGGCCCCGTTGCCGCCCTTCGTGGCCCCCTCGCTGCCCTTCGTGGCCCCGTTGCAGCCCTTCGTGGCCCCCTCGCTTTTTTTCGTGGCCCAGTTGCAGCCCTTCGTGGCCCCCTCGCTGCCCTTCGTGGCCCCATATATATATATATATATATATATATATGCCCTTCGTGGCCCCCTCGCTGCCCGTTGTGGCCCCATGTGCATGCCTTTCGTGGACCCGCTGTCGCCCTTCGTGGCCCCCTCGCTGCCCTACGTGGCCCCGTTGCTGCCCTTCGTGGCCCCGTCCTTGCCCTCCGCGGCCCAATATACGTATGCCTTTCGTGGCCCCCGCTCGTTCTCGCCCGTCGTGGCCCCATGTGCATGTCCTTCGTGGCCCTGCTGTCGCCCTTTTGTGGCCCCCTCGCTGTCCCACGTGGCCCAATTGCTACCCTCAGTGGCCCCATCGTTGCCTTCTGTGGCCCCGCATTATCTGCCCCTCGTGGCCCCCGCTCGTTCGCGCTCTTCGTGGCCGCATACGCATACCCTTCGTGTCCCCGCTGCCGCCCTTCGTGGCCTGCTTCGTGCCCTTCGTGGCCCTGCTGCCGTTCTCTCGCTCTTGCTTTCACTCGTCGTCGTCGTCGCCGTCGGCCTCGTCGACGTCGTCGTCGTCGTCGTGTTCGGTCCCGTGTCCGTCCGTCTTGGGGTCGGGTTGCCGCCGATCAGCGCTGCCGCTGGCCAGGCCGACGGTCCGCGGCCGCCCCGCCGCTTGCCGGGGCCCGGCCTGCAGGGAAGAAGGGTATACCCCCCAAACAGGTACGATCGAAAACGAAGAGGGCGGGTATCCAGGGTTTGGGAAACACGCGTTAACGGACATTCGAGCAGTTAAGAGCGAACAGTCTTAAATTGATTCGTGTTGTTGTTGTTGTTGTTGTTGGTGTTGTTATCGTTGTTGTTGTTGCTGTTGTTGTTGATGCTGATGTTGTTGTTCTCGTTGTTGTTGTTGTTGTTGTTATTGTTGTTGTTGTTGTGATTGTTGTTGTTGGTGTTGTTGTTGCTGTTGTTGTTTTTGGAAGGCCAGTTCTGGCGCAACCCCGAATAGCCTGAGCGCGAGCCTAATTTTCAAAGGAAATGCAGCCATCGCCGAGGCGAGAGCGCCAGTGCGGATGTAGGGTGTCCCACAATAGTACTTGTCTAATAGTTCAGTTTCGTCATGGACCAGGAAAGCTTTAGGGCCATTGGGAGTCTTGAGCAAAAGCGGAGGAGGTATCGAACGGGAGCGTCGTTGTTTGCAGGGGGGGCCGCTTGCGGAGCCGAGGCGGGAGCGCTGGCCCTGAGCAGAAGTCAAGGCAGTATCGAGCGGGAGCGCCAGTCTTGTTGGAAAGCCAGCTTCCAGCGGCGAGCAGGAACCTTGGTCCTGAGTAGAAAAAGGAGAAAATATCAAGCGTGACCGTTGTTGTTGTTGGGGGGCCAGTTTCGACTCACCCTCGAAACGCTTGAGCGCGAGTCGAGTTTGTCAAAGGAAATGCAGCCGGCGCCGAGGCGAGGGTGCCAGGTCGCCTGTAGTGGGTCCAACAACAACAAGTGTTCAGCAACGAAGACTCAACAACGATATTTGGAAGACTGGTTGCTCTTATTTGCTCGCGGGTTTTGAACACGTGTATTCCCACCCTTCGATACCCGCCCGCCCCGTCTTTGATTGTACCCGCACTGGGTGTGTATATATATATATATATATGTATATATGTATATATATATATATTGCCTGCAACATGTATTTCGTGCAGCCCCTAAGACAGGGGTAGAGAGAACGGATAGAAGGACCGGACAAGGGGGAATGAGGAGGATGGATCACTGACCAAACAGCCAGGATTGCGAGCGGGCCGCCCTTGCATTGTCCCTGGATGCAAGCAGGGATTGACAAAGGGGGACACCCCTCTTCTGGGAAAGCCCCTACTCGCAGCCTGCTATTGCGGTTTATTCACGGGGGCGAACCCTGGCTAGTAACCCACAGGGGAAGGAAGCTATCAACATGTGCGGGCTACGACGGGCCTGAATGCAAAAAAAGGGCATGCATTTGTTGAAACCCATCTTTTGGAGGCGAAAGGGGCGGTGGAAATACAGTGGTTGGTTGTTTTTTGGCAGTCGAGCTGGAAAGTTGAATATTGTCGGGAACAACGCCAAAGTGACAAGAGTTCTCTTCCAAAGCTACTGCTGTGGGCCTCCACCCACGCACAACCAATCAACGCCAAGGTGACAAGAGCCCTTTTTCGAAGTTACGGTTGCTGGTCCACCTGCGGGCGGCAGGGCCGCGGTCGACGTTTGCCAACACCAAGGAAACAGCGCCCTTCCCGCCCTGGATCGTTCCGCCGACGACCTCGGCCCTGCCGCCCGCAGGTGAAGGGGTGAGAGGAGCAGCAAGAAACAGCAGGTAGGAGGTGGAGGTGGCGCTGGGTGCCCGCGCGGTCGCGTCGGGCCCAGAAGCGGCAGGTGCGTGGCTCGAGCCAGACGAGCTAATATTGTGAAAACAACGATGCGGCAGTCGGCATGTCGGTGCTCCTAGAGATGGCTCTACCCAAAGGTCCCCCCCACACAATCACCAGACCCTTCGGTTTGGCCGAAGATGCAGCTCCCCTCTGGTCGCCCCCCAACAGTGCATTGCATGTTGCCTGCTGGCGCCCCCCACTGATACCTACCAGGCGCAGTGCCGCCGAACGATTGCGGAACACGAGGAACGATGACGATCCGGACTGCAATGGAGCAGCGCCGTGATTGTGCTATTTTCCCCAGCGCGCAGAAACTGTGCCGACTGAGGTGCGGGCGGCAGGAGTGGCTGCCGTTAGGCGACCTTTCTCATGTCCCGTCGGCATCCCGTCGGCACAAGGCCGCCCTGCCCCCCCTTGCACGGGGGGCTGCACAGGTTGTCACCCTTCAAACAGGGTACCCGCCCGCAGAATCGCGGCGGAGGGCGACCCTCTGGGGAGAAGGGCTGGAGTGGCCTGCTGTTGGAAAGGAAGTGCGCGTGGAAGAGAGCTTTGCGTTGGCAGCATCCCGCGGCAAAAGGCCAGAGAAGGAGCGTGGGGTGAAGCAACGAATGAAGCTGAACGATTGGTGAAACCCTGCCCAAAGCAGTTGAAACCTCGCGAAGTCGGAGTACCAGGCCACTCTGCCTAAGGGCCTAACCCCTGCAGTGGTCGGGAGCAACTGGGGGGGCCGCGGAGGAAGAGGAGGCAGAAGAGGGGACCTGGTTCGCCGCAGAGCCCACCTCCCCTCGGAGCGCGAGCAGCGTGCTCAAGGGCAGCAAATCGCCAAGGATAATCCCGTTACCGCGCCGGCAATTCGGGGACCACTGCCCCTTGCGAGCCCTGTTCCAGCTGGCTGCCGCACGGATGGTGCCTTTGGCGGGCCGGCGCCTCTCCTCCAGATTGACAGCGGGCGCACCGCGCACTCTTCGAATACTTGCCGCGAGTTTGGCAAAAGCGTTCCGATGGCGGGGTGCTCTGTAACTCAGGAGGGGGACAAACACACAGACACAATTAACCGGCGGTTCCCAGAAAATATGGGGAAATATGGGCAGTGGGGGGGAAGACAAAAACCCAGAAAATATAGGAAAATATGGGGAATATTTTTATTTGTGTGTATTTATTTGTGTGTTCCAATTCCCCTTCAGTAACATAGAGGTTGTGTCCACGCTGGTCGCTGCGCAAAGGGCGGGGGATGGGCGAGGCCCGAGGCCCGAGCGCACCCTTCGAGGGGCAGCGGCGAGACGCTGGGGCGCGTGGGCTCCACCCTGCTATTCTCTGAAGTCGGGTACGCCCCTCTACAGAAGGAAGCTCAAACATAGGCAACAAAAATGTATGGGGACGACTGCTTCCCTATTGTTGGCCAGTCTGGGATCTGCTTGCATGATTTGTCCCCCATCAGTGCTTGCACTGAAGGGGTCCTAGCGGAGGTTGAAGGATGTGGCGAAAGTTTCCCGCCGATTCTGGTCGCACGCTGGGTTCCCGGGTTCCCGGTTCCGGGTTCCCAGGTTCCCGGTTCCCGGGCCGATTTCGGTGGGCGGCGAGGTTCCCAGGTTCCCGGGTTCTTGGTCGATCTTTTTGTCGATCGGTCTCAGCATCGATTTCATTTCCCACCTTTATCGATCTCACCATCGATCTCACAATGGATCTCACAATCGATCTCGCAAGCGATATCACCCAGAGATCGCATGAGTGATCTCGCGATCGATCTGCCCATCGATCTCATTGAATCGGTTTCACTCTCGGTCTTACGATCGACCTTACAATCGTCCTCTATCGATTCCACCATCGATCTCATTATCGACCTCAGAATCGATCTCAAGATCCATTTGACTAATTTTCAGATCATCCACAGATTTGGGTTTTCTCCAGTGTAATTGATTTTTCGTCCAAAATCCGCCTGTAGGAGGACAGGCCCGACATAATGCTGTTGGTGCTGCGCCGCTGGCAATGGAGGCAAGTCCAGTAACCTTGGCGCCACCACCTCCACTGGTGTTGTCTGCCCAGCGGCGCTGGCCGCAGGTCTGGCCGGGGTTGGCGGCGCACGGGGCCATCGGAACAACGCGAGAGGGAGTAGCAGGAGGGGTGCTAGGAGCAGAAAGCACTTGGCAGAACAAGCCGGGCAGATCAGGAGGGTAGATCCCAATGGGCGGGTCGGGAAGGCGGGCCCCGGCGGCCAGGTCGAGCAGGCGGGTTGCTGAAGTGTTCGTTCTGCACGAACCGCGAGGAGTCCTCGAGCGATAGGGCGATACCCCAAGTAAATCGTCAGGAAATCGACAGCGAGAGTGTGATTCCTGAGTATCGAGGGCAGGGCGTATACACTGCGAGGAAGTTCCACGCGAGCGCGCGATTCCTGTATAACTTGTTAGGGTGTCCCGCCCGAGAGCGCGATTTGGGAATCAATTGTGAGGAAGTATCAGGCGGGAGCCGCTGTAGTTGTAAGCCAGGGGCCAAGAACCCAATTCTGAGACCCAAAATTTTCCCTGATTGAATACAGGTTACGAGCCCCGGGAAGGGCACCTCAATTGAAAAACAATGTTGCCAAGAGGGAGGATCAACAATATTTATTCTTCATCATAGAAAGTTCAATCATCTTGAAACTGTTCCTTTCTACCTGCTCGCGTGCCAGCCAACACGTATAGCCCAAACCCTCGATACCCGCCCTTTTCGTCTTCGATCGGTTTCCCATTCGGGGCATATCTTTCTCACCTGCAACGTGTATTTCGTACAG
Organism: Prorocentrum cordatum; assembly: GCA_963575745.1. Classification (NCBI taxonomy): domain Eukaryota; class Dinophyceae; order Prorocentrales; family Prorocentraceae; genus Prorocentrum; species Prorocentrum cordatum. The sequence goes on from CAUYUJ010003224.1 coordinate 663,435, forward strand.
TCCCTAAGGCAGGGGTCGAAGGGACGGATGGAAGGAAGGGTCAGGGGGCGGGCGGGTTGCTGAATCAGCGTGCGTTTTGCATGAGTCGCGAGGAAGTCTCGAGCGATGTCGCGATTCCCAGATACATCGTGACGGAATCCATAGCGAGAGCGTGATTCTTGAGTGTCGAGAGCGCGGCGCTTGAATGGATCATGCGGAGGTACAACGCGAGAGCGCGATTCCTGCATACATTGTGAGGACGTCCCGCGTGAGAACGCGATGCAAAGAAGGATCAGGCGGGAGAAGCTGTTGTAAACCAAGGACCAAGGGCAAAGTTTGGTGGCATGTCATGCTCCCTCGTAAAAATCAGGGTGCGAAGCCGTGGAGAAGCAATTTGACAAAACAAATGCGACGGTTATTGGGCAGGGGTATCCACTTGTGGTTTGAGAAATAAGTTTCGGCATTGGGAACTAAAAACAATTACTCCGACGGAAGAACCCCACATAAGAATCCTCTGGGCGAATCTGGAAAAAGCCATCACCGTCGTCCTCGTGGTTGGTGAGGCGTCCTGGCTGTCTCTTCTGCGTATATTTCCTCTCGCCTTGGCGCGGGCCCCCCTTCCACTCCTTACGTTGTCCCCATCCTCGCCCCCCTGTTTGTTCCGCGCCCCGCCACCTCCTCCCCTTCCTGTTGCATGACGGCCAGCACAGGCGCGTTCTCTACTGGTCACGTCGCGCAGCCGTTGGGACAACCCCGCGGGCCAGGCTGTCGGGACAACCCCGCGAGCCGTTGGCGCGCAAGACCAAGCCGTTGGGACAACCCCGCGGGCTTCGAGCGAGGCGCAGCCGCGCTCAGGCGGAAGGCAGCACGAAGCCCAGCTCTGCCGCGAGCTGCTTCGCCTCCGCCCTGGACAAAACCGTTCTCTTGTCGAACTCCAGGAGCGCCTTCCGCAGGGACGCCGGCGGCCCGCACTCCAGGAACTCTCGCGGCGGCGGCCGCAGGATCAGCATGTTCCGCATGCACGTGGCGCGGGAGAACATGACGTAGAGGTGCAGCCACCACTGCTCGTCCGACATGCCCGTGCGGCCAGCGTCCTCGTCTCTCGCGCAGTCGATGGTGACGCCCTTGCGCAGCGTCTGGCCCTGCGACAGCGTGGAGGTCAGGTAGGACGCGTGCGTCAGGGTGAACCCCGAGCGGCGCACGCTGTGCGCCCCCGAGCTCTGCCATGTGAACTCCCTTTCGCTGGGCCTGAACATCAGCAAGCTCCGCGCCCGCGCCTCGGCCTGGCCGTCGTCGTCGGCGCCTTCGGCGCCCTGTCGCAGCACCTCGGCGACCTGAGGAGCCCAAAAACTTCCTTGTTGCATCCAAAGTGTGGCCTGGGAACTGCGTTCTGGCAGCGCGAGAACCCAACATTGACGACAGTTACAGGTTTTGGATGACCTGCTCGGATTACCAACATGATCTGCGGGCCCCATAGGGAGGGGGCTCCCGCCTGAGACTTCCTCGCAGTTCACTCACAGACGAGGCTCCCGCCTGAGACTTCCTCCATATTCAGGCTTGAGGAGCCCAAAAGTGACGACAGTTACAGGGTTCCGATGACCCGCTCGGATTACCAACATGATCTGCGGGCCCCATAGGGAGGGGGCTCCCGCCTGAGACTTCTTCACAATTCACTCAAAGACGAGGCTCCCGCCAGAGACTTCCTCCAAATTCAGGCTTGACGAGCCCAAAAGTGACGACAGTTACAGGGTTCCGATGACCCGCTCGGATTACCAACATGATCTGCGGGCCCCATAGGGAGGGGGCTCCCGCCTGAGACTTCCTCGCAGTTCACTCACAGACGAGGCTCCCGCCTGAGACTTCCTCCATATTCAGGCTTGAGGAGCCCAAAAGTGACGACAGTTACAGGGTTCCGATGACCCGCTCGGATTACCAACATGATCTGCGGGCCCCATAGGGAGGGGGCTCCCGCCTGAGACTTCTTCACAATTCACTCAAAGACGAGGCTCCCGCCAGAGACTTCCTCCAAATTCAGGCTTGACGAGCCCAAAAGTGACGACAGTTACAGGGTTCCGATGACCCGCTCGGATTACCAACATGATCTGCGGGCCCCATAGGGAGGGGGCTTCCCGCTTGAGCCTTCCTCAGAATTCACTCACAGACGAGGCTCCCGCCTGAGACTTCCTCCATATTCAGGCTTGAGGAGCCCAAAAGTGACGACAGTTACAGGGTTCCGATGACCCGCTCGGATTACCAACATGATCTGCGGGCCCCATAGGGAGGGGGCTCCCGCCTGAGACTTCCTCCAATTCACTCACAGACGAGGCTCCCGCCTGAGACTTCCTCCATTTCAGGCCTGGGAGCCCAAAAGTGACGACAGTTACAGGGTTCCGATGACCCGCTCGGATTACCAACATGATCTGCGGGCCCCATAGGGAGGGGGCTCCCGCCTGAGACTTCCTCACACTTTACTCAACGATGATGAGGATGAGGATGATGAGTGGTGGTGAAGATGAGTGGTGAAGAGGATGATGATTGATTGTGGGTGGTGGTGGCGATGATGATGTTTGAATGAGGATGATGCCGATACCGATGATGACGATGATGTTCGTGAGCGTGTGAGAGAGTGCGAGTGATGATGATGTGTGTGTGAATGAGTGCGAGGAGAAGAGGGGGTGAGTGTTCCTGCGCGGGGTGTCCAGAGAAAACAAGAACCCCACTTTGGATGTGGGGAACTACAATCGCAGCCACAACCACAACAACAACGATATCAACAATAACAGCAGCAGCAAACAGCAGCAACAAAAACACCAATCAGTTTAAGAGTGCTCGCTCTTACTTGCTCGCGTGCCAATCAACATTTGAATACCAAAACCCTCGGTACCCGCCCTCTTCGTCTTCGATCGTACCCTTTGAGGGGATATCCTCCTTACCTGCCGCGCGCAACCGGCGCAACGCTTAAAACAGGGGCAGAAGGGACGGATGGAAGGGGGGGGGGGAGAATGATGGAGCACGGGATTAGCATGAAGGGGGCCAGGAGCAGAAACCACGTGGCAGAACCAGCGGGCCCGTGGGGCGGGTAGACCCCAACGGGCAGGTCGGGAAGGCGGGCCCAAGCGGCCAGGTCGAAAAGGCGCGTTGCTGAAGCGCGAGTACTGCATGAGTCGCGAGGAGCTCTCGAGTGACAGCTCGATGCTCACAGTAATCGTGAGAAAGGCCAAGGCGAGGGCGTGATTCCTGAGTGTCGGGGGCTCGGCGTCTAAAAGAATCTTGGGGAAGTCCCACGCAACGCAGCGAGTCCTGCATAACTTGTGAGTGCGGCCCTCGCGAGAGCACGATTTTGGATACAATATCAGGGAGTATCAGGCCAGAGCCGTTATTGTTTCGCTTTAGTTCGGGACCCAACAACACAGTTTGGCCACATCAAGCCTTCCTTTATTAAAACCGGGTGCGAGCCCTGAGGGGTGCACTTCAATTGAACAAGCACAACGGTAGTCGGAGAGGGGTGAACAACAGTATTTGTACATGTTATACATCAGAATTCAACTATATTGCCCGAGCGCCCTGTGATTTTGCAGCATGCATCCACCATGATAGCTCCCCTTATCATAGGGGGCTTGTTCTTGCACCAGGGGGTCGATATTCCTTTACCCAGGTTCCCGCCCGAGGAGATCTTGACAACACCTCTCCCGCGGCACCTCAACATCTCCACCCTGGATGGCACACCGCCTTCGCCATTGCCCTACCCATGCCTTGTTTCTAAGTATCACCACGCCAGAGTGGCCCAAAAACCTTTGGGAAACGCCCCGCAACCTTTGAGAGAGCCCCCGGAGCCCCCTGGACAGCATTTGGGGCCCTTGGAGAGTCCCCAGAGTTTTTCAGAAAAGCTTCAGAGCTCCTGTGGGAAACATGAGGGCTTCTCGGAGACGCTTTTAAGCTGACTTGGAGGTTTCCAGGGCTTTTTCCCGAAGGAGGCTTCGGGACACTTTTGGGAAAAACCCGGATCGGAGGAGCTTGTGGGCCTCGGGGGGGGGAAGGAAGAAGAGGAGGGAACAAAAGGAGGAGGAAGAGGGAGGGATGACAAACGGCCAGGAAAAGGAGAAAGAGGAGGACCCGAGGCTTGAGAAGATCGCCGCGGCTGCTAAATCAGGGCGCCTCGAGGACAGCAGCGCTACTCGCTGTGGAACCCGCCCTGTAGGGGGATCCCCGTCCGAGGGTGCCGACCCGCCTCGAGATGTCTCAAGGCGGTCGTCCTGAGACGACTACTCTCCCAGCTAACAGGCCCTACACATGGGGCCATCAAGACGGGACATTGGCGCGTGGATGCTAATGCACCGCAAACTCGACAAGACACGAACGGGCCACAGGAGGCCATTTGATGGCCCCTGATGACCTCGGTGATGACGACGATGACGACTACAACGACGACGGCGACGACGATGACGACGACGACGACGACGACGAAGACGACGACGACGACGACGACGGGGTCGCCGCCGCGGCTTTGCCGCCCCTGGCACGCGGAACGCGCCAGGGAAGCACGGGCCGGCGCAGGCCTCCGACAGTGCATGCTGCATCCTGCAGGATCGGCACTGGGGACCGGGAAAGCTTCTAGGGCTCTTGAGCAGAAAGCGGATCGAACGGGAGCGGTGTTGTTTGCAAGGGGGGGCCTCTGCGGCGCCGAGGCGTGAGCGCGAGTCTCGAGTAACAACCAGGGAAGTACCAAGTTGGAGCGCTGGTGCTGTTGGAGGGCCGGTTTTGGCGTAACCCCGAAACGCTTGAGTGCGAGCGTAGTTTTCAAACGGGTTGCAGCCGGCACAGAGGCGAGAGCGCCAGGGCGGATGTAGGGCGCAACACAAGATAAAACATTGCTTAAAAGGTCAAGTTCAACAGGGATCAGGGAAGCTTCAGGGCCTCGTGGAATCTGGAATAAAAGCAGAGGGTACATCGAGCGGGAGCATCGTTATTTGCACGGGGGCGTTTGCGGCGCTGGGGCGGGAGCGCCGGTCCTGAGCTTAAAGCAGGGTGCTATCCAGCGTGAGTGCCGATTTTGCTGGACTGTACGCTTTCGGCGGCGAGCAAAAGCCTTGGCCCCGAGTAGAGATGGAGGATGCATCGAGCGGGAAGGTTGTTGTTTGTGTTGTTGGTGTTGGTGTTGTTGTTGTTGTTGTTGTTGTTGTTGTTGTTGTTGTTACTGATGTTGTTGTTGGTGTTGGTGTTGTTGCTGTTGTTAGTGTTGGTGTTGTTGTCTGTGTGGTTGACTGTTATTTACTACACAAATGTTATTGTTGGACCCCCCTGGGCGCTTTGACGCTCTCGCCTCGGCGCCGGCTACACTGTCATTGAAAATGAGGCTCACGCTCGAGCGTTTTAAGAGGGCGCCCAAACCGGCCCCCCAACAACAACAACAACAACAACAACAACAACAACAACAACAACAACAACGCTCCCGCTCGAGACTTCCTCATTTTTTACTAGGGGCCAGTGCTTTTGCTCGCCGCCGAAAGCCGCCGCGTCAACAAAACCAGCGCTACCGCTCGAGACCTCCTCCCGTTTTACCTTGGACTGGCGCGCTACTATTTCTTTCATCGGCGCCGCCCCCAGCAACAACAACGCTCCCGCTCGAGACGGTCTCCCGTTTTTACTCAAGGCGGTGCTCCTCCTCGCCGCCGAAAGCCGCCGTCCCGACAAAACCAGCGGTCCCGCCCGAGACCTCTTTTCGTTTGACGCTGGAAACTCTCTTTTGAATTGGCGCCGCTCCCAGCAAGAACAACGTTCCCGCTCGAGGCTTCTCCCCTTTTTCCTCAGGACGGTGCTGTTCCTCGCCGCCGACAACCCCCGTCCCGACAAAACCACGGTTCTTGCTCGAGACTTGTTCCCTTCTAACTCAAGGCGGTGTTCCCCCACGCCGCCGACAACCGCCGTACCAACAAAACCAGCGCTCCCGCTCGAGACTTCGATGTGTTTTACGCTGGACTAGCGCCCTACGCTTTTCAGCATTTGGCGCCGCTCCCAGCAACAGCAGCGGCCCTGCTCGAGACTTCCTCCCTTTCTGTTCAGGGCCAGGTCCTTGCCTCGCCGCCGGCAGGCCCCATCCCCACAAAGGCAATCCTGTCGCTCGATACAGCCTTGTGCTTTACCCTCGGCGGGGGCTCCATTAGCGGTTTCGCATCGGCGCAGCAAGGCTCGGGCATGCGTTCTCGAGGCGGGATATGTTAAATTTCCTCAGGGGAGGTGTTTGCAAAACCTCATTGGGCGGGAGACCTGGGAATGGGAATGACGGACCCCGCGATAGAACAATCGTTCCCCATGATGGGGATTGTTACCATGATGGTCGCATGTTTCGTGTGGAGTCATCGCGCATGAGGGTGAACTGATTGCTGTTGTTGTTGTTGTTGCTGCTGCTGTTGTTGTTTGGGGGGCGCTGCGACCCCCCCCCCGAAACGCTCGAGCGTGAGCTTAATGTCCGCAAGAAGTGTAGCCGGCGCCGCGGCGACAACGCCAGGGCGGATGAAGGGTGTCCATCAATGAAAATTGTACACTATTCGCATCCAGCAACAACATAATATATATATATATATATATACCTGCCGCGCGTATTTGGCGCATCTGCTAAAACAAGGGAAGGAGGGGACGAGTGAAGAGAAAAGAGGGAGGGAGAAGGATGGAACATGAGAGAGGTTTGCAGGGGGATGGCCAGGAGCAGCAGCACAATCGGCAGAACCAGCCTGGCGTGTCGGGCGGGAGGACCCTAACGGGCAGGTCGGGCGGGCGGGCCCTGGAAACCAGGTCGAGCGGGCGGGTCGCTAAAGCGTAAAACCATCATGAAGGAAGTTTCGAACGATAACGCGATCCTCCTGCAAATCGCCAGGGAAGATGGAGCGAGAGCGTAATTTGTGAGTCTTGGAGGCACGGCGCCGCAAGCCATTGTGCGGAAGTACCACGCGATGGCGCGATTCTTGGATAAAGTATGAGGAAGTGCCGCGCGAAACCACGAATGTGCAATACATTGCTAGGAAGTATCGGGCGGAAGCCGTTGTTGTTGTAGTTCGGGGGCCACGGGCCCAGTTTGACCTTCAAGATTTCTTCCTGAAAAACAGGGTGCGAGCCCCGGGAGGGGCACTTCAATTGGAAAAATACAGTGCTTACCAGAAGGGGGAATCTACACATTTTTTTCAGAAGTGTGTGCTCAACAACAACAACAACAATAATACTAGTAATACTATTAGCGATAATAATGCGAATACGAATGATAATAATACTACGAATACTAGTACTACTATTACTGATAATAGTATGGTATACGAATACTAATACTTAGAACAATACTAATCCTTCACAACAGCAGCTGCAACAATACCAACAATCAGTTTCATATTGTTCGCTACTATTTGCTCGAGTGTCCGTCAACGCGTATTTCCCACACCCTCGACACACGCCCTCTTCGTCTTCGATAGTACCTCTGTTCGGGGGTACAATGCTCTTCCCTGCATGCCGGGCTCCTGCAAGCGGCGGGGCGGCCGCGGACCGTCGGCCTGGCCAGCGGCAGCACTGATTGGCGACAACCCGACCCCAAGAGGCACGGACAGGGCACCGACCACGACGACGACGACGACGACGACGACGGCGGTGACCACGACAACGGCGACGACGACGACGACGACGACGACGAGCGAAAGCGAGAGCGACAGCGAGAACGAGAGCGACAGCGGGGCCAAGAAGGGCAGGAAGGGGGGCCCCTAAGGGCGGCAGCGGGCCCACGAAGGTTACGCGTATGAGGCCACGAAGGGCGCGAACGAGCGGGGGCCACGAAGGGCGCAGAGAGCAACGACGGGGCCACAGAGGGCAACGGCGGGGCCGCTGAGGGTGGCGACGGGGCCACGTAGGGCAGCGAGGGGGCAATAATGGGCGACAGCGGGCCCACGAAGGGCATGCACATAGGGCCACGACGGGCGCGAACAAGCGGGGGCCACGGAGGCCATGCGTAAATTGGGCCACGGAAGGTAAGGGCGGGGCCGCTGAGGGCAGCAACGGGGCAACGAAGGGCAGCGAGGGGGCCGCGAAAGGCGACGGCGGGGCGGCGAAGCGCATGCAGATGGGGCCCACGACGGGCGAGAACAGGCGGGGGCCACGAAGGGCATGCATATATGGGGCCACGAAGGGCAGAGAGGGGAGGCCGCGAAGGGCTGCAACGGGGCCACGAAGGGCAGCGAGGGGGCCACGAAGGGTTGCAACGAGACCACGAAGGGCAGTGAGGGGGCCACGAAGGGATACAACGGGGCCACGAATGGCAGCGTGGCGGCCACGAAGGGCTGCATCGGGGTCTCGGGGGGGCCACGGAGGGCTGCAACGGGGCCACGAAGGGCAGCGAGGGGGCCACAAAGGGCTGCAACGGGGCCACGAAGGGTAGCGAGGGGGCCACGAACAGCTGCTAGGCGGCCACGAAGGGCTGCAACGGGGCCACGGAGGGCAGTGAGGGGGCCACGAAGGACCGCAACGGAGCCACGAAGGGCAGCGAGGGGGCCACCAAGGACAGCGAGGGGACCACGAAAGGCAGTGAGGTGGCCACGAAGGGCAGTGAAGGGCAGCGAGATCCCGATTCCTAAGTAAGCTGTGATCGAGTCCGAAGCGTGAGCGCGACTCCTGGGTGCCTAAGTGTCGGGAGCGCGGCGCTTTAGTAAATTGCGGGGACTTCCAATTCAAAATGTGTTTTCGGTTCCAGCCAAGCAAGTCTCCAGCGAAAGCGCGACTCCAAAGCGCCGGCGGCCCCTTAATGAAGAGCAAGGAAGTCCCAAGTGAAAGCGCGATTCCTGAGTAAAACGCGAGGAAGTCTCAGGCGGGAGCGGGGGTCCTGGCTAAATTGCGAGGAAGCTTCAGGCGGGAGCCGTTGTTGTTAAATTCCAGGTGACAGCAGCACAGTTTGAGCCCCGAGACTTTCCCGGGTAAAAAAACCGGGCGCGAGTCCCAGATGAAGCGTGTTTTTTTCAGTAATGAGAGTTCAGCAATAACAACAACAACAACAACAACAACAACAACAACAACAGCAGCAGCAGCAACAACAACAACACAAACAACAGCAACAACAACAACAACAATAATAATTTTAAGACCGTTCGCCCTTATATGCTCGAGTGTCCAATAACAGGTATTTCCCAAACCCTCGATACCCGCCCTCTTCGTCTTTGATCGAACCCCCTTTGGGGGTATACCTTTCTTCCCTGCAGGCCGGGCCCCGGCAAGCGGCGGGGCGGCCGCGGACCGTCGGCCTGGCCAGCGGCAGCGCTGATCGGCGGGGCGGCCGCGGACCGTCGACCCGACCGCAAGAGTGACGGACAGAGGACCGACCACGACGACGACGACGTCGACGACGACGACGACGGCGACGACGAGCGAAAGCGAGAGCGAGAGAAAACGACAGCAGGGCCACGACGGGCACGAAGTAGGCCACGAAGGGCGACAGCGGGGACACGAAGGGAATGCGTATGGGGCCACGAAGAGCGCGAACGAGCGGGGGCCACGAAGTGCAGATAATGCGGGGCCACAGAAGGCAACTATGGGGCCAGTGAGGGTAGCACCTGGGCCACGTAGGACAGTGAGGGGGACACAAGTGGCGACAGCGGGGCCACGAAGGGCACGCACATGGGGCCACAGCGGGCGCGACTCCTGGGTGCCTGGGTGTCGGGAGCGCGGCGTTTGGGCAAATTGCAGGAAATCCCAACGCAAGGCCAGTCTTCAGTAAGTTGCAAGCAAGTCTCCAGCGAGAGCGCGACTCCAGAGCGCCGGGAGAGCGATTCCATAATAAATTGAAAGGAAGTCCCAAGCGAGAGCGCGATTCCTGAATACAATGCGAGGAAGTCTCGGGCGGGAGCGGGGGTCCTGGTTAAATTGTAAGGAAGTCTCAAGCGGGAGCCGTTGTTGTTGTAACCCAGGGGCCAGGGAACCGGTTTGAGCAGGAAGATTTCCCCTGTAAAAAAACAGGGTGCGAGCGTCGAGGGGCACACTTTGATTTAGAAAAAACAGTATGCACCGGTGTGGGGGGATCAACAATAATTATTCTTCAGATATGAGAGTTCAACAACAACAACAACAGCAACAACAACAGCAACCACAACAACAACAAGCACACCAACAATAATAATACGAATAACAACAACATCGAGAGCAACAACAGCAGCAACAACAGCAACAAGCAGCAACAACAATCATAGTTAAGACTGTTCGCTCCTATCTGATCACGTGCCAACCAACACGTATATCCCAATCCTCGGCACCCGCCCTCGTCGTCTTCGATCGTACCCCTTTGGGGGTATAGATTCCTTGCTTGCCACGCTCATTTAGTGCAGCCGGGGAAGAGAAGTCCTAAGCGCCGAGGGCGCATCGCTGAAATCAATTGCGAGGAAGTCCCGCGCGACAGCGCGATTCTTCAATACATTGCGAAAAATAGCAGGCGGGAGCCGCTGTTGTTGTAAACTGGGGGCAAGGGGCGCAGTTTGAGGAGGAATATTTTTTCTGATACAAAATAGGGTGCGCGCCCCAGGAGGGGCACTTCAGTTGAAAAGGCACACCTGTTACCGGAGGAGGGATCAACAATAATCATTGATTTGTAAATTAGAACTCAACAAGAGCAGCAACAACAGGAACAGCAACCCCAACACCAACACCAGCACCAACACCAACAACACCACCAAGAACAACACCAACAACAACAACAACGACGACGACAACAACAACAGCAACAACAACAACAGCAGCAACAACAACATTAACACACGTGATGTGCCGTCATGGCGCGGCTTATTCGGTTCGAGCCTTTCTGGGTCGGGATGGGCGTTGCGAGACCCGACGGAAGCGGCACCCATCCCCGCCGATGGGGGCAGGTCGGCCAGCGGGGGCAGGGTTTCCCAGGTGAGAGCGGGAATGGTTCTGACTGTCCAGGAGGAGGAGGAGGAGGAGGAGGAGGAGGAGGAGGAGGAGGAGAAGGAGACTCCTCGTCATCCCCACCTGCCTCGCTGTTCTCTTGTGCCGGCGGGCCGCAGGCTCACGCAGGATTGGGTCAGACCCTTGTTGTGACTTTTGGCTTGGGCCCGCCCGAGTCAGCGACGCGGGCGCAAATATTCTGCTACGCGTAGGAGTGACCTTTCGCCAGAGCGACCTTTTGGTGCGTGACGTTCAGGGGGCGCGGCGGGTGGGCAAGCCCGAGCACGTAGGCCGCACCGCCTGCAACGATCAGCGAGCCGAGCACCAGGTGCCACCCCTGCTTAGGCTGATTCTTGCGTGTAGCCGAAAGATAAGTGGGCTTCGTGCCTATCCTTTTTTATCCCTTGCTATCCTCATCCGCCTCGTTTTTTCCCTTCCCCATTCCTCCTCGACCTCCCCTTTCTCTAGCCGCCGTTCGGGTTCATCAGAGCAGCGTGGGACATCAGGCGAATGACCTCACTCATCCTCCCTGTTCCTCCCGCCTCATTCCGCCCCTCATCCCCGCTTCGCATCCCTCACCTTCCCATCCTTCTCATCAGTATTCTCCCTCCTTCTGCCCTTCCGCCCTTTTTTTTCTCCTCCTCGTTTTCCGTTCCTCTCTTCTCCCTCCTCTCCCCGTTTTGCGCAAGATCCGCCCCTCCTGCGCTTCCCCTCCATCACCATGCTCATCACCCCCACCCCCATCACCATCCTCCGTTCTGCAAGTAAGCCGTTTGTTTTTTCTGGCAGGCTCAGGGCGTGGAGAGCTCTCGCCAATTGGCTCCTCGATCGCCCTGCACACACTCTTGGCATCCTGGGGCATTTACAGGTGGCTCCCGCACATCCCACCTGTCACCACGTACCAAACCACCCCAACCCAACCCGAAGCCCTCAATTTGCCCTCCATTTCCAGTGGGGGGGGAGTCGGGGAACGTTGAAAAAAAACATGGGACCCGTACCCCCCCAACCCGAAATTGGGGTCTAATTCGGGACTTCGGGTTGGGTTGGGGTGGTCTGGTAGGTAGTCAACCTGTCTTCCCACGGGTGCCACGTGCAACATTGGCCCAGGCATTGCCCGGCCCTCTCTACAGCTGGGCGGCGCGCACGAGGAGGCAGGGCGAGAGGGCGGCCTTCAGAGGAGACCTCTGCCTCTCCGGCAGCGTGTGGCGCACATATATGTATGTATGTATGTATGTATGTATGTATGTATGTATGTATGTGTGTATGTATGTATGTATGTATGTATGTTTGTTTGTTTGTATGTATGTATGTATGTATGTATGTATGCATGTATACATGTATACATGTATACATGTATACATGTATACATGTATGTATGTGTATATAATGTTCCCAGACCTCCAACGTATTGAAAAAAACAAGACGGAGGTTTTTCTCGATGTTCGGCCGTTCGGCCTCTAGCGGCCCTCGCCGGGCCCTGGAACCGTCAAAACACGACTCAGGATGAAAAACCGGGTCTGGGGAATGGGTCGAGTCTTCCGTGGACCCCGTATTGAAAATATCATGACGTCGGATCTCTGGGTTTATGTTATATCTGTTCCCCAATCAGAGCTTGTCTCTGTAGGGGCCCTCGCGGATTCATATGGTGAGGTTAGCTGTGGCGCCGATGTCGGCGGCACGCCTGGGTGCCCGCGGGTGCCCGGGTGCCCGGGTGCTCGGGTGCCTGGGTGCCCGTGTGCCCGGGTGACCAGTTGCCCGGGTGCTTGGGTGCCCGGGTGCCCAGGTGCCCAGGTGCCTTATAGCCCTACAGCTCTATAGCCCTATAGCTTTATAGCCCTATAGCCCTAATGGCCATGTGGCCCTACCGCCCTATAGCACTATAGCCCTGCAGCCCTAATAGCCTGTTAGCCCTATAATCCAATAGCCCTACAGCCCTATATCCCTATAGCCTTATAGCCCTATAGCCATATTGCCCTAGAGCCCTATATCCCCATTGCCATATAGTCCTATAGCCCTATAGCCCCATAGCCATATAGTTCAATCACCCTATAGCCCTATAGCCCTTATGCCCTTATAGCCATGTAGCCTTGTAGCCGTATGGCCCTATAGCCCTATAGCCCTATAGCTCGGTATGCCTATAGGCCTATAGCCCTATAGACCTTTAGCCCTACGGTTCTATAGCCCTATAGCCTCGTAGCCATATAGCCCTGATAATATTGTGTCTGGGGCTGTACCCCGGTATCATATACATATATATATATATATGTATACACATGTTCACGTACATCGAGGTACATGTATAGTTGGATGTAGACGTATGGATTTGCATGTGTGCCTGTACGTGTAGCTGTATATGCGATGTGGTTGTACATGCTTGTGTGTCTGTATATGCATGTTTATGTAGTAGGCAAACATAAATGTATGTGCATGAATGTATAGGTACATATGTATATACACATGCAGAGGTGGTTGTGTGTACATATACGCATACGTATATGCTCATGTGTGTATATACGTGTAGATATATGTACGTATGAGTGTATGTAAAAGTGGATTCGTGTAGTACGTGTATATGCACATGTGTGTTGTAGCTGTAAATGCATACGTATATGAATGTGGTTATATCTATATGTATTTATACGTATACAACTGTGTACATATTACATAGATTCTCACGACACCTTTCCATGGCCCTCCCTGCCCTGGGGCACCTTTCGGACGGCGCTCAGGCCTCCCTGGCTAGCCGTCCGCACTCCTCTTGACACCGCGGACGGCCCCCCAGAAGCCTCGCAATGATTCCCGAGATGAACAAACGCGCCCAAGGATGGCTGCCAAATGGCTCCAAGATTGCCACAACAAGACCTGACAGGCTCCCGAGAAGGCCTCAGGAGACCCCCAAAAGGGCAGCGAGAGGCAAAATTCATTGATTCCCCTCCCCCCGAGTCTAGAGTGTTGAACAATGCTGGCGTTATCGCCCTTTCGGGTTTCCGACAGCCCAAGACGTCCCCGAGATTGCCACAAGACGGTCTAAGGGGCCTCCAAGAGCGCCCGAGCACGGCCGAAGAGGGCCCCAAGACTTTTCAAGGATGGAAGGATGGCCCCAAGAGGGCGTCCGAGAGGGCCTCAAGAAGGCCCCTGAGGCTTCAAGGCGGCCTCTGAGGACCACAAGACGGCCCCAATGAGCTACAAGACTGCCAAAGAGGGCCCCAAGATGCTCCAAGAGGCCCCTCAGACGCCCCTGAGGCTTCCAAGAGTCCCCAATGTCCATAAAGCCTCCGAGAGACCCCCAAGAGGCTCCCAATATCCCTCGAAGAGCTTCTCAACAAGCCCCCCAGGGCCTCAAGATGGCCCAGTAACGGACACAGCTTTGACGTGACAAACAAATCCTAACGCCAAGGGTCTCAAGAGCGAGCGGCGCCATGAGCTCTCTCAGGCAATGGCCTGAAGCGACATCGTGGCTCCTGGCTCAACCGATCTTTCGTTGGTTCCTGGGCTTCTCTCGCCTCGCGATGCCTTCCAGCAGCTGCGCCTCGCCGAGTGCGTGTCTGGGGTACCTCGATTGTCCCGACCGGGCGCCTGAGGGATGAGGTATGGCCCGACGACCGCTCCGAGGAGGGCTGGTGTGCTCGACCTGCCGCTGCCCTCCCGACATCTCACCGGCAAGTGCGTCTCGCCGAGGGACTCCGGCTTTCATTGTGGTCATCACGTTGGCCCCACTCACGGAGACCCGTACTCATTTGACCAAGACCCCACTCTCGTATACCACCTTCGCCCCCACATGGCATGATCATCACCGCCGTGACCGTTTTTTTCCCGTATTACCATTGGCCTTTTCGCGGTCATGATTTGAACCCGTGCCACGGCCTTGCCCCTAACCTCCACCATGCTCATGATTGCAACCCCTCTCGAGGCCATAACCCTCACCCCCTCGTTGTCATGATCCTTCCCCGCTCCAGTCGCCCTCGCATGCTCTTAGGGAGACGAGGAGATAGGGCCGTCCCAGTCAGTTTGCATCGAAATTCGTCCAAAGTTGTCCGCGCTAGGACCAGCTGTTTGCCCAGCCCGGCTTCGGGGTGCCCATCTTCTTTTTTTTTTCCCCCTAAAGGCTTTTCTTTTAGCAGCGTTCAACCTCTCCATCGTTTCACAGGTGCCCGAACGTAAACGGACGCAGGACCAAGAGTCGAAGCGTAGCGACGCGAGCCATCAATTCATGTATATGTGCCCATACAAACGTACACGCATACACACGTGCATAGGTACATTCATACCTATGTTCTAATACGTGTCTGTATTCACATGTGCAGATGCATATATATATATATATGTTTAAGTATGCGCACATGCATCTACATTTCTGAAATCTGTAGTCAATAAATGTGTACATGTGTACGCAGTGAACAAAAGCGCCCTCCCCGGCCCAACTCCCTTCTGCTCGCCGCCAAGCAGCGTTTTTGCACGCGGCGCCCGAGCCAATTTTTAGTCTAAGAGTATTCGGCTTCCCGCTCCATGCGGGGGTGCCTGCGGCGATCCACATGCAGCCTGATCCCGCCAGCCGAGAAGTCACCCTCATCATCTCCAGCTCCACGACGGGGAGGAGGAGGGAGGGAGAGGAGAGAGGGGGGGGAGAATGGCAAGCCAGGCGCGCTCGCGCCATACCTGACATCCTACCCCTTTCCACCCATCCCTTCCCATTGCGTTGTTGTGAACTATCCGCCGACGCGTGACACATCGGACCTGGAACTCCAAAGGGGGCCCCTATCGTGTTATGCGCAATTGGCAATTGGAAGCATGTGCACATTGGAGGAGGAGGGGCTGGCGGATTAGCAGGAGGATGCACAGAAGGAAAATAATGAGGATGAGGAGGGAGGAGGACGAGGACAAACAGAAGCAGCAGCAGCAGAAGCTGGAGTGGAAGGAACGGGAGGACCAGGAGAACTGGGGGAAGGCGGAGGAGGGGAATTGATGGGTGCGACAACGATGGAACAGGACTCGGATCCAGAAAAACTGGCCGCGCTGGAGAGAGAGAGAGAGAGAGAAAGAGAGTGCCGATCCGAAAATGAGGCCCACGCTGCAGCGGGAGCATCATTCTGAACACACCGAAAGCAATCGGATTGCAAAACAATAGCATGACAAATAACAAGTTTTGAAGCGCTGCATTTCGGGAAATCAGTACGCGGACAGGGTCGAAAAGTTTCTGGACAGAGTCAGGAGCGAGAGAGAGAGAGAGGGGGAGAGAGAAGAGTAGTACAAGTACATGTGCAACTGTAGAAAAGGGGGGAGGAGGGGGGCAGGAATAGGAGTCGGAGGAGGAGGAGGAGGAGGAGGAGGAGGAGGAGGAGGAGGATGAAGAGGGCAAGGCGGGATGAGAAGGAGGATTCCGAGAAGGAGGATGATGAGGAGGGGGAGAGAGGAGCGGGAGGCGGAAGATGATGAGGAGGAGGAGGAGCAAGAAGAAGAGGAGGAGGAGGGAGAGGAGGAGGAGGAGGAGGATAAGGAGGAGGAGGAGGAGGAGGGAGAGGATGAGGGAGAGGAGGAGGAGGAGGAGGAGGAGGAGGAGGAGAGACAGGCTGGTGGAGAAGCTAGAGGAGACGGCTTCGGAGGCGGAGGAGGCGCAGGATGCGCAGCAGGAGCACGAACATAAACAGAAGCAGAGCGGGCTAAGGCAGAGGGCACGAAGAACCGGCCCCCTTTTTCGCACTCCAGCTCCTCCGCCGGCCGCTGCCCCTTGCCGTCCGCGCCCTGCTTCTCTGCTGTCCTTCGTTTCTTGGCGGCGCGCAGACAGTCCTTCGAAGGATCGAGGAGGAGGAGGGAGAGGCCGGGGAGGACGAGGAGAGTGTGGTGGAGCTGGTGGAGAAAAGGAGGAGGATGTGGAGGGTGGGGGGGAGCTGGTGGAGGAGGAGGAGTAGGAGGAGGAGGAGGTCGAGGAAAAAGAGTTGCATGGGCAATGGGGGAAGGCTTCTAAGAAGCAGGGGTGCTTCTAAGAAGCCCTCCCCCCTCCCCTCCAGCCCCCTCTGCGCGTGGCCGCCTCTCCCTTCTCTCAGCCACCCTCCGCCTCGATCGGTCCGTGGCCGCTGAAAGCCCGAGCCCCCTGCGGCGGCCCAGGCCCTCGGCGCGTGCACTGGCCGCTGCGCACGCCGGGCGGGTCGCCGTCAGGCGGCGGTTCGGCGCCGGCCAGGATGACCGACGTCACCAAGAAGCTTCAGAAGGCGGTGGCGAAGACAAGGACCCGAACTCAGCCACGCGCGGAGGGGAGATGGGGGAGGGGGGAGGCTTCTTAGAGGGAGGCTGCTTCTCAGAAGGCGCGGACCTCGTCTGTAGATGTAACGCCCGCCCCCTCCCAAGGAGCAGCCTTCTATGAAGCCCTCTCCCTTCCCCCTACCCCCCTCTGCGCGCCGCCAACGAAGATGAGAACGACAAATGCGGCCGGACCGAGGTATATGATCGAGGTCGGTTCGGAGAGGGTGCCCCAGTGTTCTTGGTGTTCGTGGGGTGTTCTTGTGCATCCTGGGGGAGGGCACCCTCGAGTGATCTTATGGTGTGGCGTGTTTTGGCCGGCGGAGGGTCCCATGTTCTTGAAGGATGTTTTTGTTCTGTTCTAGGTCCAACTGAACCGGGTTGGGAGGATGGGAGCGGGAGAAATGACCATGCCATCGATATTCCAGCGTGTGTCGATGGTGTTTACTACACAGTCGCGCCCCGTGTCTTCCCAACCCCTTCCCTCCCAACGCGGTAATGCTTTCCCCAGACGACGAGGACACTACACAAACATGCTTTCGGAGCTTTGCGCGGATCGCTTGGGTCCGCTCGGGGCTCCCCTGGCGGCGCCTCGGGCGCCGCCCCTGGTGCCTCGGAGCGCGCCAGGGAGGGGCGGCCCAGCGCCAGTCCAAGAGATCTGCGCGGACCACCGGAAGCTCTTGCTTATGCAGCCTTTTGTTGCTGTTTGCTGTGAGGACGGTGGCAAACCTCGGCACCGGCCCCGAGGACGTCCTTGGCGCCGGCATCAAGGTGTGCGTCCGTGTGCGGCCCTTCATAAAGGAGGAGATTGAGGGCGATCGCAGCGGTGGCAAGTGTGAGTGTTGCATCGAGATGCCGACCGTGACCTGCACCGTCATGAAGAGGCCAGACGAGGAACGCGCGTTCGAGTTCGATCGCTGCTTCTGGTCACATTCGAAAAACCACCCTTTGTTCGCAAATCAGCAGACTATTCAGGATGAGCTTGGAGAGACAATGCTGGACTGGGCCATCAAGGGCTTCAACAACTGCATCTTTGCTTATGGGCAGACGGGCAGCGGCAAGAGCTACAGTGTCTTAGGCGGCCCAGGGGATGACCGGGGCCTTCTGCCTCGCATCGTCGAGGCCGCATCCTTCCATTCCCCCTCCTTGTCTCTCTCCTCCCTCTCCTCTTCGCCGTCGTCATCGTTTTCCCCCTCCTGCAGGGCCTCTTCCAGAAGTTCGAGCAGATCCCCGAGGACGTGAAGAAGAAAACACTGGTAAGTTTCATGGAGATCTATTTAATGGCCTTCCGCTTATCCCGCTACCGTGCCTGAGCTGTGGGTACGAAGCCTATTGGATGTTCGTTGGTATCTAGTGGGGAGCCTCTTGGAGGCAGTTTTGAAGCGTCTTGGTGGCCGCTTTGGAGCCTCTTGGAACCTCTTTTGGGCCTGTTGGGCGCCGTGTTGGGGCCTCTTGGGGCCTCGTTTGGGTATCTTGTGGGCCGTTTGGGGGCCTCCTTGGGGGCCACTTAGAGGCCTCTCGGGGCCTCCTGGGCACCTCTCGGGGCCTCTTGGGGGCTTCTTGGGGCGGAAGACTCGGACTTTCGGTTCGTGCTCCCTATCCTGGGCCTCTTTTGGGATAGTCTTGGGGCGGCCGCCTTGGGCGCCTCGTGGGCCGCTTGTGACCGTCTTGGCCCTTCTAGGGGCCCTCTTAGAGGCCGCTTGGGCCATCTTGGGGCGGTCTTGGGGGCCTCTTGGGCCGTCTTGAAGCGTCGGGAAGCCGAAAAGGTGAGAAAGCCAAACATGATTCAAAACCTAAAGACGACCAATGATTTGTGCCTCTTGGGGCCCTCTTGGAGGCCTCTTGGGCCGTCTTGGCTGCCTCTCGGGCCGTCTTGGGGCCATCTAGAGCGTCTTGGAGCGATCGTTCGGCGACTCGGGGCCCTCTTGGACCGTGTTCGGGCCCTCTTGGCCCGTCCAGGGGCCCTCTTAGAGGCCTCTTGGGCCCAGAAATCACGCGACGAGACGCGCCAGAGCCCAGAGGGGGCGCAGCCCAGAGGGCACGCGCCAAGCCCCAGGAGATTTCCGGAAGTGTGGGCCCCGGCCACTTCAAGACTCCTCAGGACCGAGGGCTGCGGCTCCAGGGAATAAGCAAATCACCTGAGGGCACGCCCACTCCGTGCTCAGAGGCATAGTGGCGGACAACGAGGAGATCCGAGACCTGCTCTGCGAGAAATCGTCGGACCAGAAGGCGGAGAAGAAGCTGGACGTGCGGGTGCACCCCACGCTAGGGTTGACGATCCCAGGCCTCAAGGAATGGCCCGTGGACAGCGGCGAGAGCGTCATGAAGCTCGTCGAGCTGGGTCAAGAGAACCGGCGGGTATCTGCCACAGCGATGAACGCGTCAAGCAGTAGAAGCCATTGCGTCTTTACCTTCAAGACCGGCTTGGTAGAACCTGACGGCACCACGAAGACGTCACAGACGCATCTTGTGGATCTGGCAGGTTCGGAGCGGGCCAGCCGCACTAAGGCTGAGGGCGAGCGCTTGAAGGAGGGCGCTGCCATCAACAAGGCCCTCTCGACTTTGGCGAGGGTCATATCAGAACTCGCGAAAGCTGGCAACAAGAAAAGCAATCCGCCCTTCCGGGACTCGAAGCTCACCCATGTCCTCAAGGAGGCTCTCTGTGGGAACTCCAAGACGGTGATGATGGCAGCCATATCCCCCAGCGCGATTGATTTTGACGAGACGCTCTCCACCATGAAATTCTGCCAGCAGGTGAGCGACGCAAGAGGACTGGGTCGGCTGCGCCGGCATTGGCGCGTAGGCTTCTCGCGCGTGAGCGCTCTCGGTTTTTAAGTAGCGTGCCGCGCTGGCGGATCGCGTAAGCTGCGGCGTAAAGCTACGGTGTGTCATCTTGCGTAGGACCCGCTTCTCTCCGTCGCACAGGTGAAACTTGTGCAGACGAAGGCGGTGGCGAACACTGTGAACGAGAACGGCATCGAGGCGGCACTTCGCCGCGAGGCCGAGGAGCTGCGCAGCAAGCTGGCCATTGCCGAGGCCAACGCCGCGACCAGCGGCACCCTCGCCACGACGCAGATAGCTGAGGTGGAGGGGTAAGGACGAATAGTGGATGGGATTTATTACGATGCGTGATACGGTCGAACCAAGGTATAAGATCGAGGTCGGCTCGGGGAGGGTACTCTAATATTCCTCGTGGTTGTTGGATGCTCGTGTGCATCCTGGGGAGGGTGGGGGAGGGCACCCTCGAGTGATCTTATGGTTTGGGGGCGTTTTGGCCAGCGGATGATCTCATGTTCTTGAAGGATGTTATGAAGTCCTAGGTCCTAGGTTTAAGTCGGGCCTGTCCCTCTACAGGAGGAATATCCAAACATATTCAAACAATCGTATGGGGACTTTGTTTTGCATTTCTTGCTCATTTCTGAATCTGTTTTGGCTACTTTCCATTTTTCCTCGAAAATCTGCCTGTAGGGGGACAGGCCCGACCAAATCCTAGGTCCGACAGTACCCCACCCCGAGCCAAACCTCGAGGTTGGTTCTTGGGGTCGCCGCGGCGATCGCGGCGACCACAAATCGGGGCAGGGTTTCTGTCAGGGGGCCGCGTGCCCCCTCCCAGCCCCCCCCGCTCTGCGACGCAGAATCGCCTCGTGATTCACCATCTAGCGACAGAGATGTGCCAACTTACCTATCATATGGGCACTACCCTTTTTTGGTCAGGACTGGTGGGCGGAGGCCCAGATGCCCAATGGATTTTGAGGGCATGCTTTCGGCGGATCTCTGACATGTTGCATGGCTTCAGGAGGTTGTCGGCGCCTTTCAAAGGTCATCGGCTGTTTTCAAGGGTTTCTGGGATATTTCTGGGAGCATCTAGAGGTTTCGGAACGGGGAGGGAAGATGCTACTGGCACGACCGAAATGGTTACGGAAAGTACGGGAACAAGGACCACAGCAGTCTTCCCATTCTGATGCGGATCCGTTGTTTTCGTCGCCGCCGGCGCTGGACGTCTGAGACGCGAGCTCGCTTGCCCAGCAGAGGCCGATGGTCGATTCTGGACAGCGTGTGCTGCTGGGCATCGCGCTGTGTGTTCCCGTGCCCACTGCGGGCGTGCCACGGGCAGGGCGACGGCGGGCGGGCGGGCGGGGGAGCGGTGGCGGTGCGGGGTTGCTCGAGGGCCAGCGGTGGGCAGAGAGGTGGCGCGGCGGGGGCCGCAGGTCGCAGGGCAGGGGGGGGAAGATGGCCCCCGCTGCGCGCGCGGCCTCGGGAGGGGGGCCCTACTCCGCCTCCCCTTCCCTTCCCTTCCTCCTCCTCCTCCTCCTCCTCCTCCTCCCTCCTCCCTCCTCCTCCTCCCCCTCCCTCCTCCTCCTCCTCCCCTTCCCTTCCTCCTCCTCCTCCTCCTCCTCCTCCTCCTCCTCCTCCCTCCTCCCCTTCCCTTCCTCCTC
>CAUYUJ010003224.1:690000-692500 GCA_963575745.1 Prorocentrum cordatum
TTCAACATTACTATTACTGCTGCTATGCTATTACTACTGCTACTACTACCCCTACTACTACGACCGCTGATGTTACTACTACCACTACTGCAGCTGTTACGATCCTTACTACTACGACTATCGCTACGACTACTACTCCTATTATCACTTCTACCCGTATTAGTAATAATACTGGTCATACTGTTATGTTGATTACTACGACTACTTCTACTACTACTACTGCTACTACTACTCATACTACGGCTACTACTACTATTACTACTACTGCTACTGCTATTACTACTACTGCTACTACCATTAGCACGACTACCACTACTACTACAACTACTACTACCACTACTACTACTACTACTACCACTACTACTACTACTACTACTACTACTACTACTACTACTACTACTACTACCTATTATTACTACTACTACTACTACTATTTCTACTACGGCTACTACTGTTACTTCTACCCGTACTACGACTACTATTAGTATTGCTATTCCGACTCCGACTACTATTGGTATTACTACTGCTTCGATTACTACTACTACTACCACTGATACTACTAGTACTACTGCTACCCCCACCAGCACGACTACTACTACTACTGCTACTACTACTGTTGCTACTAGTGTTGCTGCTACTAGTGCTTCTACTACTACTACTACCATTACTACTACGACTACTACTACTATGGCGACTGCTACTTCTATTCCCACGGTCATTACGATATCTTCCAGTATTATTGCTACCACCGCTACCATTACCCATTCTTTTATTGCTGCTCCTTCGGGTACTACTACTCCTACTACGACTGCTACAACTACTGCTACTATTAACCTACTACTACCACTATTGCTACCCTTACTAGTACTACTTCTGCTTCTGCTAATATAACTACCACGCTCATTGCGACTACTACCATTACTACTGCTACTACTACTACTACTACCATTTCTGGCATATTACGACTACTACCATTACTGTTACTAGTACTACGACTGCTACTGCTACTACCTCTCCCTCTTAGTACGATTACTATTATCACTACAGCTACCACTAGTACTACTAGTCCAACCACTATAGTTACCACTGTTACTAGTACTAGTAGTTGTGATAGTAGTAGTAGTCGTAATAGAAGAAGTCGTAGTAGTAGTAGTAGTAGTAGGACTATCATACTCGTACTCCTATTACTACTCTACCATTACAACTACTGCCACCACCACCACCACTAATACTACTACTATTGCTAGTGTTACTACGACTACGACGACTACTACTACTACTACTACTACCGCTACTACTACTACGAATACTACTACCCATTTTACGAATATCACCACTAATGCACGCACGACTACTGCTGCTACGACTGCGAGTGTATTGCTACTACTACCACGATTATAACCACTACTACGACTGCTTGTTTTACTACCGATATCGCAACAACTATTAGTACGACCGCTACTACTAGTACGAGTACTACTACTACTACTAGTACTACTACTTCTACGGCCACCACGTATATTACCACTTGTACTACTACGATCACCACTACCACAACCCCGGGTACGACTTTTACTACTACCACGACCACCGCCACCACTATTACCAACATTCAACTTACTACTTACGATCAGGGTTAGTTCGATTGTATTCCGATTGCGTATATACCTCTTCTTCGTACTACTGCTACGACTACTACTACGACTACTGCTTCTACGACTGCTACTACTACTACTACTACTACTAAACCACTACGATTGGAATTCCCAGTAGCACCGCAACTTCGCCGACCATTTTTATCAAAGCCACGCAAAGCTGTAGTGCTGCGATTCCGACTACTGGATATCCACTTGGCTATTTATACAACTGATCTACATCTACGAATTGCACAGAAACGTGCATTGATGTTTCTAGTACTATTACTACTACTACGATTCGTATCCCCCTTGCTGCGATTATTACTACTACTAGAACTCGTAGTACTAGCCTGATTACTACTACTACTACTACTACTACGACTACGATTACTACTACGACTACTACTCCTACTACTACGACGGCTACGACTACGACTACTTCTACTTCCACCACTACATCTACTACAACTACTAGTCATTCGATGACTACTACCACTACGACTATTACTACTCCTACTACTACTACGGCTACTACTACTACTACTACTACGACTACCACTACTACTACTACTACTACTACTACTACTACTGCTGCTACGACTACGACTACTACTACTACTACTACTACTACTACTACTACTACTACTAGTACTACTACTACTACTACAACGACGACTCCTACTACTACTACGACTACTACTACTATTACTACTACTACTACGATTAGTGTTACTGATACGAGTAGCACTGTTTCTACTAGTACTAGCACCAGTACCAGGACTACTTCAAACAACACCGTCTCCTACTGCCTTTACTACTACTACTACGACTACTACTTTTACTACTACTACTACTACTACTAC